>CAWUFW010015968.1:0-333139 GCA_963921515.1 Calotriton arnoldi | reverse complement strand
GTGTAGGAAGGTGGAATCTGACTATATGGTTGCCCCCACTTTTTTTATGGTGTTTTGCTGGTTTATGACTTAGTTGGACTGGGATCCTGCTATTCAGGGCCCCAGTCTATCTGCTTTCTCTGTAAAATGGATTCCATGTGCCTTAGGCACATCTCTGATTGGGATCTGGAGTGCCCTTATAAGTCCCTAGTATATGGTATACTAGGTACCAAGGGCATAGGTACCTCAGAGGCCTGCCAGGGGCTGCAGCATGTATTATGCCACCCCTGGAAGGCCATCCAAACTGACACCACAGGTCTGCTACTGCAGCCTGGGTAAGGTGGTGCATGCACCCCTTACTGTGATATAGGTTACCTATATCACGAAATACATACACACCTAGAAACCTATAAGTCACTCCTAAGGCAGGCCTTATCAATCCTAAAGGCAGAGTGCATGGTTCCTATGTGAGAGGGTGCCCCTGCATGAGCAGGGCCCCTCTGCAGCGTTCGGAGACCATCTCTGATGCTGTTTGTAGTGCAGCCTGACCATATACTCTTAAGCGCATTATATCCTCGCGGTAAAATGCTAACTTTGGAATGGCTGCACCTAAACATGTCGTGTTTGGTGTCAAACATCTTGGAATACTACCCCCCGCCAATCCTGGCGGCGGGGGTAGCATTCCACCCTTCTAGAGGGAAAGACATGTTAACTCTGGCTTACCCGGTAACTTCTTTCTGAAGCCCTGGCATCACAAAATGGATGCTGCTGCCACAGACACAAGTCTGGCCTCCTGCTGCTGGACGAAACTCCGGCAGGGGAGGCCTGGACAATAGGTTTCCTGTTGCAGGGAGGTGTGACCACCTCCCCAGACAGGATAATGTGTATTGGGGCTGGGTGGGTGCACTCTTAGAGTGCTTTGAAGTCCTGCACTGGGGGAGCAAAAGGCTCCTCTGTGCATATGCCAGTTCAAACCAGCTCAGGGGCTACCTGCCCCTGCTCTGGCGCGAAACTGGACAAAGGGAAGTGGGTGTAGCCACCCCTCCCTTGACCCTCCCATAGGTGGGGTCATAGAGTTAGTCCCTCCCTGTTTTACTAGTTAAAATGGGGAACCCTTGCCACAGCAGGATTAGATATCCCTGGACTAAACTTTGAAACTGAATCCTGGACCTTCGACGCTCTACATCACGATTAGAGGACTGAAGAATCTCCCTTGGGGTCAAGGAGTGACTCCCCTGCTTGGCAGGCACCAAAAACGATAACGACGGTCGCAAACTACGCCGCTCCCGCCGGAGTCCGAAGTCCCTGCAGCCCAAGAAGTGGATTTCCTGACTTCTTCAAGGCCATCGTGAGTCCCCAGCGAAGCTGAGGCAAGTGGACCCCACGAGTGACGAGGAACCGCGACCCCTGGGTACCGTGCACTATTATCGAGTGCAACCCCTTCACAACGTTCTACGAACCTGTGCTTTGGACCACGTGTGGTCCCAACCTCCAGCAGGAATCCCTCCGAAGATCAGAGGCCTACACCGTCCTGAGTGACCGTGGGCCCCTGTTGAGTGATTCCGCCCGAGGTGTCTTCGCGATCCCTTGCCAGCCGGCTCGTGGGTCCCCAGAAGACTTTCTAAAGAAACCAAAGGGCTCCCCTGGTTGCTCCAGGCCTGCCCTGACTTACCCTCGCTGGGTGAGTTCCCCAGACCTTGCTGGTCTGCACCATCGACGATCTTCAGCTACATCGAGACTTGCCGTTGCCAAGGCTTGTTGGGTCCAATCCGGTCGCCGACACCGCAGCACTCGACAGACATCGTGTACCAGCCCGAATCCTGCTCCTGGTCGCCAACAACGCCTCCTGGACCTCGTGGCTGCAGAAACGAGACGACCGTCAACGCACCTGAAGCACTCGACATCGGTGGGCATCTGTCCATCGCCTTCCTGGTCACTGGCTAGTGACCCAGACTCTGTCCCCTCTGCTTTCAGGTTCTTCAGAACTCCGATCCACTCTTGGATCCACCCGGACACTTTTCTCCTGGTCGCCAGCAGCACTTTGCAGCAGATCGCCATAAGAAACGACGACGAAACCCGACCCCGAAAGGCACCTATGCACCCGGCTTCCCTGGGTGAGGTAACACGAGTACTCCGGTGCTCCCGTGGGTAGAGACTCTTCAAAGTCCTAGATCTCAAAGGGTTTTGTCCTAGTCCTCTTTAAAGTGTCCCTTTCCTCTATTTTCCCGATCCCGACTTTCTCCATAGAAGTTAACGGCGTATCGCGGTTGTGTATTTACACTGCACGCGTCTCCCGTGGGTCCCCTGTGTCACTACCTTGGGTGGTTCCTTGTGGTCCAAGCACTTCTAGAGGCTCTAGGCCTAGTGTCTAGTTCAGTCGTGGTTCGCATACCACTTTATTGGTATATGGTTTGGTACGCCCCTAGGGCCCAAACGTGTATTTGTGCTATTACTGTGATTTAAGATCTTATAACCTATGTACTTCGAACTCTAGCCTCATAAAGAGACTAGAGGGGTGTGTTTAGTAATAAATACATATATTTTGAATATATACCTGGTGTGGTGCTCTTTCATTTGGTCACTCAAGAGATTATAGACTGGTAAAACAAGCTGCTTTACATTCCTTCAAGACTTAGCCTGAAGGCTGCTCTCCATAGCTACCACTAGGATAGCTTTCAATAAGGTTGTCTTTAACCTACCTACCATAAGAGTCGATTTGGACTGGTGCAAGGTGCCCACTATAATTAGTGGACAGCATATGCCAGGCCAACTTCTCACATTGGTGTGCAGCGTGTGGGATTCCAGCTTGCTATTGTTTTACCAGATAATCTCAATTGAATTGATCAACTGAAAACCACTAAAGGTACCTAAGGTACATATAATTTAAGCTTAGAATATCAGTAAGTTCTACTGAACTTAGAGTTGTGTGTTAAGGGATAGCACAACCCTTTCTACAACTCAAGAGAGTTTAGTAGGCCACACTAGAGTAGGTAGTGCATACACCACACCACACTAGTAATGTCTTTAAAAGCAGGATCCAAAGATGCCCTGCAGGAAGCCATTGAGCTTCCCCCTCCAAGTATGACACACTCCCATTCTTGGAACTGAGAGCTTTGTGTAACGTGAGGAAATTAAGGACAGGCCAAAGTCCCACCACCCAACACCTCCAGGAGTTGTTGGTGGCTTATGATCTTAGTAAGTCCTCAGAGACTGAAGGGGTAGGAGCAGAGGGTGGGCCAGCAGATGAGGAAGGGGCCAGGGGTACTACTACCCCCAGCCCCCCTCTGAAACTGACCAGGAGGGTGACAATGACCCTGACCTGGAAAACCCAATCCCTTCTGGGGAAGATGAAGATGAGGATCTAGAGAACCACACCTTTGTCCCCCCAGGAAGGATTATGAGTGTGCTCAGAAAGTCTAGGTCTCCTTCTCAGGAGTCTAACCACTCTGGCACCTCAATAGGGAGCTCTGTTTCTTCTCACAGGAGGGAATCCTCTCATGAGAGAAGAAAGAGACTGGTCCAGTATGAGGAAACTCAACTAGAGATCAGGAAGAAGCAATTGGCTTTAGATAGAGAATCCCTAGATCTCCTTAGAGAGAGAAGAAAGTTGGGACTAGAGTCCCATGGTGGCAGCAATATCCCTAGAGATAGGGACAGGTCTTATGACCATAGAAACCTAAACAAGATTGTCCCTCCCTACCAGAGTGGGGATGACATCCACAAATGGATAACTGCACTGGAGAGGGCCTGTAAAGTTCAGAAGGTCCCCCAGAGGCAGTGGGCAGCAATCTTGTGGCTCTCCTTTGCAGACAAAGGTAGAGACAAGCTCCTCACTGTAAGAGAAGAGGATGCTGACAATTACACAGTCTTGAAGAGTGCTCTGATAGATGGGTTTGGCCTAACCACTGAACAGTATAGGTTGAAGTTCAGAGACACCCAAAAGCTCAGACTCAAGACTGGGTTGATTTTGTAGATTGTGCTACAAAGGCTCTGGAAGGTTGGATACATGGCAACAAAGTGCATGACTTTTTAGGATTGTACAATTTGATTATGAGGGAGCAGATCCTTAATAATTGTCAAAACCAGCTTTTGCACCAGTATCTGGTGGACTCTGATCTGACCTCTCCCCAAGAATTGGGAAAGAAGGCAGACAAATGGGTCAGAACCAGAGTAAAAACTAGAAATCAGGGTGGTGACCAGAAGAAAGATTCTACTAAGTCCCAAGAGAAAGGTGGGGATAAATCTAAGGATAAGTCCCCTACAGGGCCCCAAAATTCCTCTTCTGGGGGTGGGTCCCAAACTCCTTCCTCTCCTGAAAAGAAACCATATTGCCATGTCTGTAAAAAGCCTGGGCACTGGAAAACTGATCCCAGTTGCCCCAGGATTGGCAATAAAGAAAATGTTCCTCCCACAACTACTACCACCCCTCCTGGTACTACCAGTAGTAATCCTCCAGTTGGGAGTAGTGCACCCAAAAAGTTGGGTGCTTTTGCAAGAGGAACAGAGGTGGGCCCTAGTTTAGACAGGGACCCCTCAACAGACTCCTCTGACTCTGATGGTGGTATAGGATTTGCCACCTTTACCATGGGTCCCATAGCATTGGGCAGGTACAGACTGGAGCCAATGATTAATGGTCAGAAAGCTGTGGCATTTAGGGACACAGGGGCTAGTGTCACCATGGTGGCAGGGAAACTAGTCCCCCCTCACCAGCTTTTACCTGAGTTTAAATACCAGGTGACCAACATTGATGGTGTCAGAACAGATCACCCCATGGCCATAGTCAATCTCAGCTGGGAGGGGGTCACAGGCCCAAAAAGAGTGGCAGTGTCCCCAACCCTACCTGTAGATTGCCTGATGGGCAATGATTTGGAAATTTCAGCCTGGGCTGAAGTTGAACACCAAACCCATCTTAGGATGTTGGGCGTCCCTGCAAAGGTTAGTGGGGCTGTGATGGCCACAGCCCCAGCCCAAGACTTTGGAGAGATGGAGCCTGAAAGAATGGCCCACTCTCCCCAAAAGAGAGCAAAAGGGTTGAAGAAAAGTCTTCTTCCCCCAGACAGTAGGTAAGGGTCAGCCTCCTCAGGGAACTGACCCTACCCCTAGTGAAGGAACTGCCACAGAGGTAGTCAGGCCTGGCCTGGCCACACCCCTGATGGCAGAGGACCCTTCCACGGTGGTACCCAGTCTGGAGCAGGTAACCTGCCCCTCTCTACCCTGCCTCAGTCAGCCCAGGGCTGCAGAGGTCAGGGAGGTCAGTGGACCCCCCGGGCCCCCTGTCCAGAGGAAGCCCCCATCAGCAGATTAGGGGCAGCCAGTCTAGTAGCCCTAGCCAGGTGAAAATTCCTCTACACACTGAGGGATCCCCCATACCTTTATGTAGGGACCTCCCCAGAAGGACTCTGGTAGGCAAGGGCAAACCTGGGACCAGAAGGTTCCAAACCTGCCATGTCCCTCCAGTGTTCCATCCAAAGGGACCCAACCCCCAGCTGTAGGCAGCCAAAGGTTGACCCTTAGAGCAAAGTGCAACTCAGTCATGGAAAGACAGGCATACATGGTGACCAGTGATCTGAGGAAACTGAGGCCAACATTCCTAGGGCCTCACTTCCCTACTCAGACACCTCACCAGCCTTGTACTTTACCTAAGCACACCAGAGGTAGTGATTCCCCATGGTGGAGACCCTCTCATACCCTTAGGGTGAGGGATTGCTTAGTGGACCATAACATAGGGGGCAACCATGCTAGTGCAGGTGCTTCCTTATATGGCCACTTAGTCAATATAGGCTCAACTGGCCAAGGTTAGCCTTATCTCCTTTCGTTTGGGGGGGTTATGTAGGAAGGTGGAATCTGACTATATGGTTGCCCCCACTTTTTTTATGGTGTTTTGCTGGTTTATGACTTAGTTGGACTGGGATCCTGCTATTCAGGGCCCCAGTCTATCTGCTTTCTCTGTAAAATGGATTCCATGTGCCTTAGGCACATCTCTGATTGGGATCTGGAGTGCCCTTATAAGTCCCTAGTATATGGTATACTAGGTACCAAGGGCATAGGTACCTCAGAGGCCTGCCAGGGGCTGCAGCATGTATTATGCCACCCCTGGAAGGCCATCCAAACTGACACCACAGGTCTGCTACTGCAGCCTGGGTAAGGTGGTGCATGCACCCCTTACTGTGATATAGGTTACCTATATCACGAAATACATACACACCTAGAAACCTATAAGTCACTCCTAAGGCAGGCCTTATCAATCCTAAAGGCAGAGTGCATGGTTCCTATGTGAGAGGGTGCCCCTGCATGAGCAGGGCCCCTCTGCAGCGTTCGGAGACCATCTCTGATGCTGTTTGTAGTGCAGCCTGACCATATACTCTTAAGCGCATTATATCCTCGCGGTAAAATGCTAACTTTGGAATGGCTGCACCTAAACATGTCGTGTTTGGTGTCAAACATCTTGGAATACTACCCCCCGCCAATCCTGGCGGCGGGGGTAGCATTCCACCCTTCTAGAGGGAAAGACATGTTAACTCTGGCTTACCCGGTAACTTCTTTCTGAAGCCCTGGCATCACAAAATGGATGCTGCTGCCACAGACACAAGTCTGGCCTCCTGCTGCTGGACGAAACTCCGGCAGGGGAGGCCTGGACAATAGGTTTCCTGTTGCAGGGAGGTGTGACCACCTCCCCAGACAGGATAATGTGTATTGGGGCTGGGTGGGTGCACTCTTAGAGTGCTTTGAAGTCCTGCACTGGGGGAGCAAAAGGCTCCTCTGTGCATATGCCAGTTCAAACCAGCTCAGGGGCTACCTGCCCCTGCTCTGGCGCGAAACTGGACAAAGGGAAGTGGGTGTAGCCACCCCCTCCCTTGACCCTCCCATAGGTGGGGTCATAGAGTTAGTCCCTCCCTGTTTTACTAGTTAAAATGGGGAACCCTTGCCACAGCAGGTTTAGATATCCCTGGACTAAACTTTGAAACTGAATCCTGGACCTTCGACGCTCTACATCACGATTAGAGGACTGAAGAATCTCCCTTGGGGTCAAGGAGTGACTCCCCTGCTTGGCAGGCACCAAAAACGATAACGACGGTCGCAATCTACGCCGCTCCCGCCGGAGTCCGAAGTCCCTGCAGCCCAAGAAGTGGATTTCCTGACTTCTCCAAGGCCATCGTGAGTCCCCAGCGAAGCTGAGGCAAGTGGACCCCACGAGTGACGAGGAACCGCGACCCCTGGGTACCGTGCACTATTATCGAGTGCAACCCCTTCACAACGTTCTACGAACCTGTGCTTTGGACCACGTGTGGTCCCAACCTCCAGCAGGAATCCCTCCGAAGATCAGAGGCCTACACCGTCCTGAGTGACCGTGGGCCCCTGTTGAGTGATTCCGCCCGAGGTGTCTTCGCGATCCCTTGCCAGCCGGCTCGTGGGTCCCCAGAAGACTTTCTAAAGAAACCAAAGGGCTCCCCTGGTTGCTCCAGGCCTGCCCTGACTTACCCTCGCTGGGTGAGTTCCCCAGACCTTGCTGGTCTGCACCATCGACGATCTTCAGCTACATCGAGACTTGCCGTTGCCAAGGCTTGTTGGGTCCAATCCGGTCGCCGACACCGCAGCACTCGACAGACATCGTGTACCAGCCCGAATCCTGCTCCTGGTCGCCAACAACGCCTCCTGGACCTCGTGGCTGCAGAAACGAGACGACCGTCAACGCACCTGAAGCACTCGACATCGGTGGGCATCTGTCCATCGCCTTCCTGGTCACTGGCTAGTGACCCAGACTCTGTCCCCTCTGCTTTCAGGTTCTTCAGAACTCCGATCCACTCTTGGATCCACCCGGACACTTTTCTCCTGGTCGCCAGCAGCACTTTGCAGCAGATCGCCATAAGAAACGACGACGAAACCCGACCCCGAAAGGCACCTATGCACCCGGCTTCCCTGGGTGAGGTAACACGAGTACTCCGGTGCTCCCGTGGGTAGAGACTCTTCAAAGTCCTAGATCTCAAAGGGTTTTGTCCTAGTCCTCTTTAAAGTGTCCCTTTCCTCTATTTTCCCGATCCCGACTTTCTCCATAGAAGTTAACGGCGTATCGCGGTTGTGTATTTACACTGCACGCGTCTCCCGTGGGTCCCCTGTGTCACTACCTTGGGTGGTTCCTTGTGGTCCAAGCACTTCTAGAGGCTCTAGGCCTAGTGTCTAGTTCAGTCGTGGTTCGCATACCACTTTATTGGTATATGGTTTGGTACGCCCCTAGGGCCCAAACGTGTATTTGTGCTATTACTGTGATTTAAGATCTTATAACCTATGTACTTCGAACTCTAGCCTCATAAAGAGACTAGAGGGGTGTGTTTAGTAATAAATACATATATTTTGAATATATACCTGGTGTGGTGCTCTTTCATTTGGTCACTCAAGAGATTATAGACTGGTAAAACAAGCTGCTTTACATTCCTTCAAGACTTAGCCTGAAGGCTGCTCTCCATAGCTACCACTAGGATAGCTTTCAATAAGGTTGTCTTTAACCTACCTACCATAAGAGTCGATTTGGACTGGTGCAAGGTGCCCACTATAATTAGTGGACAGCATATGCCAGGCCAACTTCTCACAAGTTGCATTGGACAGAAGTGTGCACTTGGGGACGGAAGGCCCTATGTCTCCATCAATATCAAAGTCTTGACAACAAAACATTTATACATTCTCTCTAGGGGCCTGCTCTTAGCAGGTACCCATCACTCACAACTGCACTCCATTAACACTGGGACCACAACCTCATTTATAAATGAGATGAAGGGTAATTAGAGATGACTTGCCTCAGGTCAGTCATCATAACGGTGTATTAACATATCCAAGATGGGCTTTACTTGCTTTGCACACTCAGAAAGTCTTGTCCTGTAATTTCCTAGCCCAAGAATAGCTAAATCAACTATAAGGAAATGCCTCTTTTTGCATGATCACCCCCAAGTTGTTGGACTAATGCTGCTGTTTTTTTTGACTCTGGAGGAGCACTGAGGCCTGCTAAAAGACCTCAGTGCCAGTGCTCTAACCCTTAAAATGTGTATGTCTGTTTTGTTCACCCACAATGGGCATAAATCAGCTTATTTATAGGTCCCTAGTTTATGGAACCATGGGTACCCAGGGACTGTACGTTAAAGTGTCTCTCCTGGACTGCACCGCTTATTGTGCCTGTGTGAAATTGGGCTACTGGTTCAGGGGTAAAACCCCTACTCAAGCAGCAAACACAATCCTTGTCATGGTGAGTCACAAGCAAACCCCCCAAATTAACCTGGGCTCAACACTCTTGTAGCTTGGGACAGAGCAGTCAAGGTTAGCTTGGAGATAATATGTAAAGTAATTATGCAGCACTCCAAACAGTAATAAAGTGAAAACACAACAAAAGAAAAATACCAGAAAAATAGAGCACACTTTTATAAATAAATCAAGACAAAAATGACAAAAATCCAATCAGTAGAACCAGAGTATTGTAATTGTAAAGATGTAAGTGAAAATTGCGCCAAAAGTCCAGAGCACCACTCATGGCTATCTGATCGTGCGAGACCGGGAGAAAGTCACAAATTCAGGCAGGCTGAAATGGAGCGAGATCAGATACAGGGACCAGGTTAGTGTCGCTGAAAAGTTACCTTCTCAGTCCAGCGCAAAGAGTATCGTTCGTGGTGGAGGAGGCCGCGAGGAGCAGGGAAGCGTCGCAGGCACTCGTTGATGTAGCACGTAGAGCAGGCCTGGTGTCTCTGATGGTCTTTACTGTAGCACATAGACCTTGTTGTCACGAACGGTTGGGCTGGTGCTTCGTGGTGGCGCTCCCACAGTAGCGCGAAGGGTCAACTTGACGGAACTTTGCATTGGCCGGCAGTGCAAGCGACAAGGTTTTGGTGCCACCGGGCCCATTCATGCTCACGAAGATCCCAAAAACCACACTAAGGGTTCAGGACCTGAGAGGCACCACTTGGTGGTCAACTGGCTTTTCTAACTGGATCTGGGTGCTGGTTCAGGTGGTTGGGAGCCTGTAATGCCCCTGTGGCTCTGAACAGAATGCCAGCAGACTAGCCCTTGGAATCAGTCTGGGAGTCCTAGGTTCAGGTGCAGGTCCAATTCCTCGGACTCAGGCAAGAGGGCAGCAGGGCAACAATTCAGCAAGGCAGATGTCTAGCAAGGAAGTATTCCTCAGCAGAGCAGCTGTCCAGCAGAGTGGCAATCCTTTCAGCAGCACAGCTGTACTTCCTGGCAGAATCTCCACAGGTCCAGAAGTGCACTGAAGAGTTGGTGTCTGAGGTCCAATATTTATACCCGGTGCCTTCTTTGAAGTGTGGGGAGAAGCTTCTAGAGGTTTCCCTTTGAAATGCACAGGTTTCTGCCTCCCCTGCCTTGGCTCCAGACTAAATACATAGGGTATGCAGCCCTTTGTGAGGAGGCAGGACACATTCTATTCAAGTATATGAAGGGCTGTGCCCAGGTCTGCACTCCCTTCCTGCCAGTGATGGCACACCCAGGCACACCTATGCTTTTTATTGTGTGTGATTGTCTAAGAGGAATACACAAAGCCCAACTGTGAGCTACAACCAGTCATGTGACCCAGAGACAGGCTGCAGGCACTAAATGGCTAAGGAAGGAAAATGCCAACTTTCTAAAAGTGCTGCGGCAGCAAATTTCCTGCTTGTTTCCAGTCCAGAGAGCACCTGGCCTGGCATTTCGGGCTGTACTGTTCCCATGGGGAGCAGGGTCAAGACTGAGTTGCATATGGCTGGGTTTAAACTGGAATGGCATGGGGAGCAAAAAAACGTTGGATTTAGACCCAGATCTCTGTACTGGAGTGAATGTTTGACATTGTTCAACATTCTGTCCATCAATTGTTCTTTTTGCATTTGTCACCCCGAGTGGGACGAGTATGCCCAGACGTACGTCCAGTGCTCTCCTTCCACTGGAGTCAAGCTAGCCTGGCTGATGAGTGGTGAAGCCCCGAAACCTCCCAGGATGCTTGTTGCCAGTCCAGAGAGGACCTGGCCTGGTAGTTCGGGCTGGACTGTTCCAATGGGAATACTAGAAAAAAGCACACTGGCAATGTGGACTCCAAACGGCGCACTGGTGTGTAATTAATACCAATTCTGTTTCCTCCAAAGCTCTACTTTTGTCACCCCATTGCCAAGAGGCCACCCCAACACAAGGTCAAGAAATAACAATTGAAAAGGAGCATTCAATTCCATACAGGATTATCTGTTACAAAATCAACAGATGGTTAAACTGTTCTCCAGCAATAGATCAAGTAGTCATGATGTGACGAATAAAAGTTATTCAGGAGTCTTGCGAGTTGCTTTGATTCCAATTTTATTAAAAAAATGCCAGACAGAAGCAATCTATTCGGCCCAGCCAACTCGTTTCGTCCCAGTGGGACTTAATCAGGGCCTAAAATTTAAAACATACATATCACCAATGATGTTTTATACATACAAATTGTACTACACTACCCATTCACCCGTTAACCATTTTCCCACAAAAAACATTAAAACACACCGCAGCAAGACTCCCTACTTATATACATACTAATATAATCCATTCACTGGGTGTTTCCATCATCACCCAAGTTGTACCAATGGTCTAACCGCCCCAGTGATCCATTATTCACAGACATTTGCCCTCTGTATAAAGATCAGGTAATCATCTCGAAATAATTAAATTCACAAATTCATTAGATAATTCCATCAGTGGCCTAACATTCCACAAAGTTCCCATCATTAGGAGACATTTGGCCTGTTTATGGAGATCAGGTGACAGTGGCCTTACATCCCATAAAGTTCCCATTATTAGGAGACATTTGGCCTGTGTATGGAGACTGGGTAATATCATGATACCCTTGCAAACCCCTCTCTCCCAATTCCAGAACACACCGTTTAAAAAAATTATTTTTAAGGATAAACATAATCTATATTGTCCTCCTTCTTCCCAGGTGAAAATCCCCGGCCCGAAAATTGTATCACTCACTTGATCAATATCCCAATGTTGTTATCCACCCAGTGTTGGCTCCTGTTATCTCATAAATCCTCATAGATACAATTTTATACTACTAGATGGCGTGTTGTGCTCCCATCTTATCTATAACAAAAGGATTTAGTTCAGTATCCTATTTAATACCCTCAATGACAAAATTATCTTCATCAAACAAATATATTGATTCAAGGACCCCCATACCTTTCTAACCAACCCTCAATTGCAGAAAAGAAAAAAAAAAAATCATCAATTTCCATTAGTCTATTACATAAATTCCTTTCCAAAAAGAGTAAGCTAGTAGCCACATTACAATTGAGCCCCAAGCACTATTGGACCTCACTTTCACCAAACCATGGGTTTAAGAACACCACTAAAGTATCCTCCAGTCAATAGTCTAGGCAATCTACCTAGGGCGATATCCTTCCCAGTACTGACCTTCATCCTTTCTGCTTCCTGGTTCGAATGTCCTTTGAGTTCACGCCTAGCTTTCAGGTTATCTAAGCCACCTTATTTCCCATGGGGAGCAGGGTCAAGATGATTTGCATATGGCTGGGTTTAAACTGGAATGGCATGGGGAGCAAAAAAATGACGGATTTAGGCCCAGATATCTGTACTGGGGTGAATGTTTGACATTGTTCAACATTCTTTTCGCAACTTTCTAAAAGTGGTATTTTCAAAATTATAATTTAAAATCCTACTTTACCACATGAATTTTTTTTTCATAACAATTGCAAAGACACTAAACATAAACTGGTACCTGTTCCTATTTTGAAGTTACAGCTTGTTAAATAATAGGGTAACTCCAATGTTAGAGGTAGGCCTTCCGGTGGTGAAAAACAAATTTAAGAGTTTTTCACTACCACAACATATAAAACTTAAAAATACATTTCCTACCTTTTAAATACACTGCACCCTGCCCTTTGGGCTGTCTAGGGCCTTCCCTAGGGTTGACTTAGATGTATCAAAAAAGGATTGGTTTGAGCCTGGCAAAAGGTTTATTTTGGCACATTGAAAAGGCAGTTTGAAACTGCACACACACAGGCTGCAATAGCAGGACTGAGATATGTTTAGAGGGCTATTCGAGTGGGTGGCACAATCAGTGCTGCGGTTCCACTAGTAGCATTTAATTTACAGGCCCTAGGTACACATAGTACCATTTTACAAGGGACTTACAAGAAAATTAAATATGACAGTTGGGTATAAGCCAATTCTGCCATGTTTAAGGAGAGAGCACAAGCACTTTACCACTTGCTAGCAGTGGTAAAGTGCGCAGAGACCTAAAAGGCAACCATAATGGGTTCAGAACCCAGGAGGGTGAAGGCAAAAAGTTTTGGGATGCAGAAAAAGCCAAGCCCAACAGTGCCACTAAGAGTGTGACAAAGCAAAGTGTGACTCCTAGACCGCCATTGCTGGCTGGCAGAGTAGTTTTTAGGTCTCGCGCCTAGCGTTGCACTGCGCAGCAGTGCTCGCGCAGCGCGAGACATTTAGTAGGTGAAAAACGGGGATTCAGCACTGACCTAGGAATCGCACACGCCCGTGCGTGTGCGATTCCTTTTGTGCTACCCCATTGGCCTTTTCGTGCGTCTTTTTATAAAAGACTGCACGCAATTGGCCAAAGGCGGGCGCATTGCTCCGTCCATGGCCTATTGGTGTCTATTATGCGCTTGGTGCACGTAATAGACACCAATAGGCCATGGGAGGAGCAATGCTCCTCCCATGGCCTTTTGGTGTCTATTACGCGCTTGGTGCGCGTAATAGACACCAATAGGCCATGTGGTTTCAATTATCGTGCCCAGACACGGGCGTGATAATTGAAATCACATGCTTAGCTGTGGCGCACGTGCGCGCACCACTTGTTTCACTTCTGTGAGCCTCAGTGCAGTTTTTCTACGGCCTCTTGTTCAAGGCATGATCACAGCAGAATGTATGGTGAGGAACATGCATGAAAGGATACGCCACAGCCCCGACCGTACCGTTCAGTTCGAACATTACATTTAGTTTAAGGCCCACATAGTACATCTTGTAAGATTTGCTCCTTTGGTATTCTCATGCCAATAAAGTTTATTTGAATTGAGCATTATCAGTTCAGCATGGTACACCAATCTTGCATGCATAGAACAGTGACATTTATGTTACTACCAATGGAACACCTTGAGGTACTTGTCAACAAAAAATTAAGGTGGGAGTAAGTACGAAAGGAAACACGTGCTTTTGCAGAAAAATCATGTATAGGCTATTTTGGTCAACGTCATGTTCTCTTCCCTCCTCCCTTAAAATGATGCGACTTTCCTCTCTAAGATGGCCACCACGCTTTCAACACGGAAGATACTGAGACGCTTTCAGTGTCTACAGGTCTGCCTGTCATTTCGTAACGTGAGCCGCTTTCCTGTTGGTTGTCATCGGTAGCAGCTGCCTGGTGAAGATCGGCCTCTGATTGGCCACCTTTGTGTTCCTTTCTAGTCTGATCCCGGGCTGTCAGTAAGAGAGAGGGGTGCAGGCAGTGCTGGTGGCAGCAGGTCAGTGAGTGTTGGTTGCTGCCTTGTGTGTGCCCTATTGCTGCAGGCAAGTTCGGGAGAACAGTGTGATAGGTTGAGGGCTGTTCAAGTATGGGTTTGGAAGGAAACCTGCATTTCAGGGCAGCAAGGGCTGGATTTGGTACCAAGTGCTTCTCCGATAAAAAATATAATCCGACACTGTACAGCGTTTTGGGACTGGGTTGGGGGCGCACTTGTCGAAGAAATGGCCAGAAACTTATTGTGCGAAGTTTCTCCGTTCAAGTTAAAACCTTCAGTTTATCATGGCTTTTTGCTGCGAACATGCTGTGCATTTTGAGACTTGTATTTTGTGTTTATCATTATAAGACTAGGGTTAAAAATACCAGATTGCAATCTGCTATTGGTTGAAGGTGTCATGCATGACAAGAATTCACGTGTTTGCAGTGAACAGTACATTTTACTTCCAGGTCTGCCACAGTATCAAGTAGTATTAATCCTCAGCAGCAGCTCAAGAAGTATACATTGCCGTAACACAAGAGGAAATCTGTTGACGTCGCTGCCCCGCACTCCTACCGTGCGCGCAGAGGTGGTGTGAAAAATGCAGGCTTTACAAGTGCGAGAGACATGACAGTCTGACTAAATGCCAGCAAAAGTGCGAGTTTTGAAAATATTGTGATGTAACAGATCCTCTGGTCGAGATACAGCTGTTGCTGTCTTGATTGGAATGTTTAATCAACTCTAAACATTTTTGAGCGCCCTGCAATATTGAGGTTTCAAAGTGACAGTCATCCTAAAAGTAATCCCAAATTCATACCTAAAGTACCAACTGAATTTCATTTGAACTAACCTGTAATCCGAAAGACATTTCTTCAAAATCCAACACATACTGCAGAAAGAGCTCTAGATTTGCTAGACCTCGGGAGTTGCCTCAAGTTTTATATTGATAGAACTAAACACGCAAGAATATCATATCAGCTTCTATTGTCCTTCTCTAGATCACCTAAAAGCTTCCGAGTCACAAAACAAGGAATTTCTGGAAGCGTAGCGGCAACAATAGCTTTTTGTCACATTAAAGCAGGAAAACCTCTTACAGACACAGTTAAAGCCCATCCTACAAGGATCACAGTGATTTCATCAGCACTCTACGTGGGAGTGCCACTAGTAGACATCTGCCTAGCTGCAACAGGGACTAACATACACACATTCACGAAACGCTATTCTTTAGAATCGGTTGCATGCATATATTTCCACTTTTTGCTAGATATCTGACGTGTTGAGACTTCTGAGACAATTTCATATTTACTTGGAAAACACCACAGCTGCATGATTGTATTTTTATAATAGCCCTGACCGCCAGTTAGCTTAAAGCCTACCTGCTCAAACAAGTTTTAAATCAAATGTGAGGAAACCTAACTTAAAGGACTGATTTTTCATATAACACCTTACATTTATATAGGTCCTGAGTATAAGCTCAAATGGATTTTAAAGAAGGAATGTGTGGCAAAAGATGACAGTTTTTCAGACTGTCTACTGACTGGTAAACTTCATCTCATGCATCCTCTTCGATTTTTGAGTCTCAGTAGATTATGCTCTTGGTGCATCGGAAGAAAGATTGCTGAATTGGCACTTGCAGTTACCTACTATCTATAAACACATTCTGTTAAATGTTCCTTTATTTCTGGTCTAACCTACTCTTTAATTTACCCCAATATCCCTTCTAGTTCTTGTCCTTTTCCTGCCATGAAGTAATGCTCAGTGTCTTATTTTTGTTATTGCCAAAATCTTGGGCCTATAAATCGTGGGCCTATTGGCAATATCACTACACTATACAACAAGCATTTGCAATGCAATAGGTCTCGCATTTACGCGAGTTTGAGCTATTGGCATTGTAAATGGCAATGCCTTTTATTTATGTTTTACAAACAAAAACATAAATAAAAGGCATTGTCATTTACAATGCCAATAGCTCAAACTCGCGTAATTGCGAGACCAATTGCATTGCAAATGCTTGTTATTGCTAGCAGTTGTACAACGATACAACGCATGCTTTTACCATGCATCCCTTTACCACACATTTTTTACAACTCATGCATTTACCACACATCTACCTTTACCACGCAGGTAAGTATAAATAAGATAAGGGAAATATACATATATACTGGGTTGTTAATACTGCTTTGTAAAGGATGTTTCTCTTGCTAACTGGACTCTGCCATTTAAAGTAATGGCAAATCACATAACTTCCCTTTTAGGTTGAGCCTGGGCAGCGCATGTGCTGCTCTGCGAGCCATGCTCTATTGGAGTATGGACTTGAAGCCCAGCCCACTCTTCGCCCATATTTGTCATTGGCTTGTGTCATTGTCCTTCGTAAATGCTGGCTTCTGATTCGTTAATAGGCTTGTTAGTCCAGTCCTTGGTACCGCCTCGTCTTCATTTGTAACCTCCCATGAGGACTGGCCCTTTTACTTCGGTTGTTACACGGTACGTCTTATTTACTCTATAAGCACTATTTTCTTTAATGGTTTCTCGTACTGCAGGCACTACATGCTCTCCTGCAACATTCAGAGCATTCAGCATGCCATGCGCGCTTTCACTGGGCGCTTTTACAAAAAAAAGCATTTGTTTCTCAACTTGGCAAACAAATGCTTTTTTTGGTAAAAGCGCCCCATACCGCGCTTTCACTTTAATAGCGGCTGCTGACCTTTCTTTAGACACGGCTCGTCTAAAGAAAGAGGTGTGGCATCTAGTGAAAGCGCAGCATGGGGCGCTTGTAAACAACAAGCATTTGCAATGCAATAGGTCTTGCATTTTAGAAACTTTGACCTATTGGTATTGTAAATGACAATGCCTTTTATTATTGCAGGTTTTTTAAACACAAATAAAATACATTGTCATTTACAATGCCAATAGCTCAAAATCTCACAATTGAGAGACCTATTGCATTGCAAATGCTTGTCAATATTTATAATTCACCTCGAAGGAAGGCCTAGTGAGCCCTAAAGGCTAAAGTCTAATATTAAAAAGTTGGACATGTAATTTTAACTTTACATGTTCTGACAGTAAATCCCCCTCATTGACGTTGTTACTGTGGAAAGGTTAGTAGCCCCATGGCGAGTACAGGGTTAAAAGCTCACTACTCAGCAGTGCTAACTTCAGAATGGTACTACTAAATATGATACTTCACGGTATCACAATAATTGTTGCATTAAACCTGACTTGATGTTCAAGTCGGATTTAATGTAATTTTTACACATGTGGCAGCTATAGTAAGTAGCCAATTTGATGCCCAAAGTTTTCCAGTGATCGTTTACGGTTGCTGGCCACAAGGCAGCCTTCTGCCCTCCTGGGGGGAGGTGTGAGCATCTCTCCGAAAGAAACTCAGAGGGCCTGCCATTGGGAGAAGTGTGACTTTCCATGACAGGAAGGCCAAACAGGATCTGGGCCTAAAAGGCAAACTTCAAAGGGAAAGCTGCCTTTGAAGGGCAAATGGTGGACACACGAGAGGGGCTGCTATTTTTCTTTTGCAGACAGGTTGGCGTTAGGACAGAGAAGGGGAAGCTGTCATCAAACCTTTTTTTGTGAGGGCATGTAGCCTCCAGGGAGTCACTCCTCTAGGGTCGGCTAGGGAGCTCCACACACCAAGACAATGGTTCTACCATCTTGGGAGTAGGTAGAGTAGTGCATTCTGGAATAGCAAGATGCCACACTTCACAGGAAGTCATCACTAGGCGGGAGGGGACCTGATAGCCCATTGGCTAGTAGTTGCCACATCTCCGAGCTACCAAACCACAAAAGCTGAAGAAGCCTGCCTTGGCGAATTGGTAGCCAAGAACGCCTGACCGCCATTGTGCAGTCAGGGAGACCAAAACCCAACCCTCAAAAGTTGCACTGGAGTCTGCTGGACCGGGAGAGTCATCAGAGTGCAGTCTGGTCGCCCAAGCCGGACGTTATAACCAGTTAAAGGGAACCACTGATTTCGCTGTAA
This sequence comes from Calotriton arnoldi, assembly GCA_963921515.1. Lineage (NCBI taxonomy): Eukaryota > Metazoa > Chordata > Amphibia > Caudata > Salamandridae > Calotriton > Calotriton arnoldi. The sequence goes on along the minus strand of CAWUFW010015968.1, from coordinate 314,704 downwards.
CCGGAGACCAATATCAACTGGTTTTTGGCTGGACTTCAACTGGACTTCAAGAGACATTGATCCCTGTGGCCAAATTCGCCTCACCGTGGCCGAGGAGTTGGTTAATAATTTATATCTCCGGAACTGTCCAGTGGATTTTTGTTGTTGAGGTGTCAGTTTAAAGATAAAAATACAGCTTATTTTTATAAATTGGTATTTTATTGAGTCTGATTTCTTTCTTATCAGCTATTTTGGGACTTCTTAATGCTTTACACTTTTCCATTGATAAAGCCTGACTTCTGAGAGCCACAGCTACCCTGGGTTAAGCAAATGTTTTTCAAACTAATCTGACTGGACCCAGTATAAGGTACTAAGTTTATTACATGGTGAGTTCACACAACCACACTACATAATAAACCGCTTTCCTCACACCAACATTATTGAAAACTGTTTTGATTATTTGAAGGAGTAATCTGATCCTTGTATGATGGTACATGATTCCTCCCTTCACCCTTCTTAAATTTGCTATCCCTTGAAACGGGAAAGCTACTAAGAATCTTGTTTTACCTGAAACCCATGTAACAGAATTTAGTAGCGATGAAAATTTCAACAGACCAGAAATCACATGTTACTAGCCATACTGAATTTTATAACCCTCTTCCTACAGACCAAGGGACATAGGGCCTTTTCTGGAGTTTGACGAATGAGATACTCCGTCACAAGCTTGGCGGATATCTTGTCAGCCGTATTACAAGGGAATTATAGCCTACAGCACTTGTAATACTGTGGACGGGATACCCTTCACGTTTGTGAAGGAGTATCCTGTCTGCCAAACTATAAATAAGGCCCTTAATTGTTAACTACTGCCCAATACTGAAGAAGTGAAAAAAGCACATCAGTAACATCCATTCGTTGAAACAAAATGAACGTCACTAAACACTCAGGCAATGATAAAGGAGTGTTATGTCATGCAGGGGTCACTTTCCTGTTCCTGAAATCAAAAAGTATTTTTCTGACCACCAGTAATGGATGAAGAGGGCTAGCTGAAAGCCTCTATAAGTAAGTATATTATACATATAATTTTAGTAAAATCAAATTGTCTTGGTTAACGCTAGACCTAAAAATCCAGTCTGGACTTTTTGACTCTTTAAGCTCACGCTAAACTGCTGAGGGAGGCATGAGTGATGAAAAAGATGGAACAGTAGAGAGGAAAGTAAATTAAAAAGTTGAGGGGATGAGGAAAGTGGTAGAACGGTCTTCTTCAAACTGGCATTGAGCCATTGGCTCAAATGAAAGTGTGTTGCGGGTACAGAGTCCTAGTCATCTGATAGGCAGGTCTGATGGGAGGGAACAGGAAAGGTAAAGGGGGGGCAAGGTGAGCAGGAGAGGGTAAGGAGGGAACAGGAGAGGGAAGGAGACAGTACTGAAGCTGGAAGGATCGGAATCAATAATAGAAATCAGAGAATTAGAAATCATGAAGCTCAGTTTGAGAGATAGTTGGGCAGCCAGAGGAAGAAGCTGAGAGTCAAGAGATTGCCTTACTTCATCTTCAGCAACACTCATATACAATGCTTGAAGTTATATCTTCTGCAGAACACATTCATTTAACTTCCAGGCTAGTACATTTCCACTGTTTATGGACGCAACTACCCATTATTGTATTGATGGTTTAGATCAGCCCAAAGTCTCCTTAAAGGATGCCTATGAACTGCAGTGCTACCTATTGTATTCTGTATATGAGAAATGTTGGAGTGTTCCATTCTAGAATGGAAGGGAATCCATGTTGGCAGTTGCAGGTGGACTCCCTCCCGGTGAGACGTATGTTAATAAAGCTCTTTCCTGCTCAGATTATCCAGACTTTGCAGTTATTTCCACTTGGCGATGAGCATTTTTGATTGCCGAGTAATTCACAGATTTAATGGAGGCTGTAGCGGGGAACCAGAAGGCAAAAGCGCCAAGGCCATATAGGTTGACGTGTCGATGGCGTTAAAGTCCAGGGCTCCCAAAAAGTGCCAATTATGACTGTGCAACTTTTACCTCTCCACTGAACATTAAAGAGGCACTAGAAAATAAATTATTTAGGACAGTGATTGTAAAGTGATTGAGTATTCAGATATTTTTCTAATATTGCTTTGTTTTGTTCCATTTTTCAGCAGCAACATGATTTTGGAGGATTATAACATTATCACAGAGGATAACCAGGTATTAAACATTAGGAGTACATTACCATTATGATGCTCTAAGCCACAATGTCTAATAACCTCTGCTTATCAATAATTCAGCTAGTGGTAATTTGGCCAGAAAAGTGATTCCTGTATAGTAGATTTTTGAGGATCACAACTTCCTTCTCACTTATTGAAAAATAGGGATTGAAACAAATAATGTTTTTAAGGTTACAGAATTAATCTGAAAACGATTTAAAACAATTGCGTGATACTACAGCATAGCAGAGCTAAGGACAGTCTCCAAACAAAAACCATTATTAAACAAGGGTGGGGAGTATTTAGCTATGTTTTCTCCTGGGAGGTCTTTCTTTATCCCAATCAACTTGCACAATAGTAGGGGGCATATTATACCATCACAGTCCATGCCTTGCCTAAGAGCAGGACACAGATGTTCTTTCTGTCCCTGCCTTGAAAAAGAATATGGTGGTATGTTACCTGACAACTCCAATGCATTAATTTATTATGGATATTGATCTACCATTTACTCGCCATCCGAAAATATTGAAAGATGCTAAAGTGCAGCGTTGTTTGGGACTACTTGTCACTCCTCCCTCGCCCTATTATTATGCGTATCTTACCCGTTGTACATTATCTTTGAAGTCTACCTTCACTTGGTTATACTTACCGTGCGCTGATATCCTTGGGTGAAGTGCGCTTTACAAGCATATATAGATAAAAATGCATAATGTAAATCTGATTTTATTTTGCAAGATTTTTTAATACGATTACCAACAACTTTTAAAAACAGCAATACACAATACAAATTTATAAAGATTGAAATATGAGGATTAAAAAATAATAAAAAAATAGGCATATTTCATCATAAATGCATACTATGAAAACAATTTCAGATCATTCAGGAGGGTTATATTGTATTGCAGTGATCAGTGGCAGCAACCAGCATTTCTACTTCAGTTGTTGCAAGTGCATTGTGGCATAACAAACCTTATGTTTTGTGAATCACTGATAAATGGGCATGACCAAGAAACTGTTTTGTTAAAGAAAATTCAAATAATTTGAACGTTGCCGTCTAAATCTTCACATTTGGGAATATTGTATGCTTTGTCTTTTAATGCCTAGGCAAACTAGAAAATCACACAGAAACCTTGTGACATTGATTCAATGTTTGCAGTTCGTTGTAAATACTTTTTGTAGTTTTATAGGCATCAGTTACTCTTTGTAATGAAAACCAAGCAGATTTGTTTTGAAAAAAAACCTCTGGTAAAATAGTTCTTTCTTTTCAGGAACAACATGCCTTTCAAGAACATAGATCTTCAAAAAAGGTATAAATTTCACATATTTGCAGTCTCATTGTCAATTTGAACATTGCATTGAATTAAGCTGAAAATTATTCACATACTGTATACATGACTGGAAGGGTGTGCTGTCTAATTGACGTTCCATCACAATATACTGGGAGCATCTCAAAATATTTGCACTAACATTTAGGTCTGTTTGAAGTAGAGTCATCAAAGATATCCACGTCTCACACACTCGGGCGACGCAAAAGGTTAATTCACATCACACACTCTAGTGAAAATAAAGGAAAGAAAGGGGAGGAGCTAAATCACTGGGGCCACCTTACTATTGGACCCAAATTAAGCACCACAGACCCACAGCATAGCAAGTTAGCACAGTTTAATGCTTGATTTGGTAGGAACTCAGAAATCCATAAAGCACACAATAACATTTAACACAATCATTTTCTAGTTAGTGTTTTTACTGTTAAAAAAGAAAGTTACTTTAATTCACGCACTTCTAAATACGAAACAAACAGTTATACAAGTACACAATGAAAACTCAGCCTGTCTAACCCTCCTGAATCAGAGATATACCTTTGTAGGTCTATCCGTGTTAAAAATGTAAAGTCTATTCCTACATTGCTTTTCACGTGTATTTGTCACAGAGGTCACATTGTAAAACCTGCTCCTGCTGTATTTGTCTGACTTCACAACGTAAAACCCTTCCTGCTGTAATTGTGACAAGGTTATACCATGCAATGATTCTTCCTACTGAATTTGATATTGTGTCTGCATTAACAATGTCTCTATCAGTTATAAGCAATGAACCTACTTCATATGCGAAATAACACCACCCTTGAACGAGGCAAAGAGGAAGGAAGTATTTCCCTTGCACCAAGATTGGGTAAGGTGGGGGGATGAACCATCCCCCCAAACTCTTGAGCAAGGTGTGGGTTGTTCAAACAATAAAATTCCCCCTCCTTAGAGCAAGGTGGGGGGAGTTGTAAGGTAACATACTACTCCATCCTTTCGCATGGCAGGGATGGAAAAAATATTTGTCTCCTGCTCTTGGGCAAGGCATGGAGTGTAATGATATAATATGTCCCCTACTATTGTGCAAGTTGGGTGGGCTAATGAAAGACGTCCCAGGGGTGTGGGGGAGCATAGCTAAATGCAGTGGGGAACATACCTAAATGCTTCCCACCCTTGCCCAAGGTGGCTGCAAACCAAATCACCCTCTGACCTTTAGTAAAGTTGGGGGTAACAAATATACCCCAATCTTTGTCTAAAGTGTAACATAGGAAAATGTGAATACACAACACTTCCACCTGTGGGGGGTAAGAAGCAATGTGCCCAGGAACGATAGAGCACTCTCTCCAATGGCCAAAGGCACACCCTCATCCTGTATAAGGCCCCTCCCACCTGCCCTGCGTGGTCCGTTGTGAGGACACTGACCCTTCTGCCTGCCCTGTGTGGTCAGCTTGCTGCCCCTGTGCCCACCCCCTGCTCTCCACGGTCCGAGTTTGTGTCCCTACTCTCCATGGTCCGTTGTGCTGCCACTGCCCCTCCCTCCTGCCTTCCATGGTCCACTGCACTGCCAGTTCCCCTCCTGCTTGCCCTGCATGGTCTATTGTGCTGCCACTGCCCCTCCCACCTACCCCTGTCACTACCCTCATTACCTCCTTCCCTCTGTTGTCCAATTCAGTGCCCTTGTTCCCTCCTTCCTGCCCTCTATGGTTCCTTGGCCTGCCCCTGTCACCTCTCCCTGCCTTCCATGGTCTGTTGTACTGCTACTGCACCTCTCATCTGCCCAGCATTGTCAGCTTGCTGCCCGTGCACCCATCCCCCTTCCCTCTGTTGTCCTTGTGCATGCCCCTACCCAATCCCTCTTGCTCTTCATGGTATGCTGTGCTGCCACTGCCCTCCTACCTGCACTGTGTGGTCTATTATACTGCCACTACCCCTGCTGTCTTCCCTGTGTGGTCAGCTTTCTGCTCCTGCCACCTTCCTCTTGTCCTCCATTGTTCAAGTCTATGTTCCTACCCCACACTTCCTTCCCTCCATGGTCGGTTGTGCTGCCCTAGTCTCTCTCACCTCTCCTACATGCTTGGCTTGCTGCCCCTGTCCCCCTCCTCCCTGCCCTCCATGGTCCATTATCGCGCCTGTCCCCTTCCTGCCTGCCCTGCTTGATCCTTTGTGCTGCCACTGCCCATCCCGCCTGCTTTCGTGGGAGTTGTGCTGTCTCTGTCCCTGCTTCCTCCTCCCTGCCCTCCGTTGTCTGATGTATGCCCCTGTCCCCTCCATCCCTACAGTATTCTTATGAGCAACTAGACTGCTAACATTCTGTATCTATGACAAAAGTGTGCCACACCTCAAGTCATCTTGAACTTTAGCCATTGTGTAAAAGCACAGCACTGGTTCTCAATCCGCCTTCTAGAGACTTAACTGGAGAAGTAACTGCTTTTGGGAGTGGTTTTCCATGTGGAAGGGTGGGTGTGGTCTTAATGTATTTAATCAGAAGGCAAGGTTTGGGTGTGTTGTCTAGTGAATTCACGAATCTGGGCCGTAAATTTGCGGATTCGCAAAACTGGTAAAATGGGAAAAAGTTTTGAAAAACAGATATAAGGTGGTTTATATATACTTGTAAATATGTTCACACTGATGTTATTAATGGCACTGGAGGGGTGTACATATATGCAGTAATTTGTAAAATGTTCGCCGAATCTGCGGATTCGGATTTGCTCATTCGTTTCGATTGTATGATTCGGAGTAAAACCATAGAGTAGTAGTCCGTCTATATTTAAGGACCCGCAAAGGTACCGCAGTACCCCAAAAATATATTTTTTAAATAACATTTGTTCAATTATTTAAAAAACTTCACTTACTTTACATTAACCACATATGTGATTTTTATATTTTAAAACGTATAAAAAGTTTATTTGTAAAAAAGGATATATATAGTATAAAAAATGTAATTAATAAAAAATAAATTGTAATATTATTAAAAATAAACCCTACAAATTAACTAAAAAAGTAAACATTATAGGGACATCATATTTTAATAATGGAATTTGAAAAACCTTTGAAATTCACTGAAAAAACAAAAAGGTTACAAGGACCTTACAGTTAGGAAATATAATTTTTTTTAAAGATTAGAAAGTCACTGCAAAAACCAAAGGTTACAGGGATGTTATAGTTAGGCTCATATTTCAAAACCATAGAAATTCAGCAGTCCTAGTTACCTGAGCTAACTATACTTTATGCCCCGCAATGCACTGCTTATGACCTCACATAATACATCACTCTGACATGGTCAGACATCTGAAATGACGTCACTGTTGACTTCTTCCACAGAACCATTCACACCCCCATACAGCCTCTTATTTTTTGTTTAAATATCTTTATTGGTCTTTTCTTATTTTCCGTTTTCTTACTTTGCATAACAATACAGAAGTATCTGAGACATAATCCAGACATATCCAAAACAACACAATAGGAATACTGTGTATATCAACAATGTGTTACAGAGGTAGATGTACAATATACAGTGATGTACACATGTTGTTCCAAAAGGCATTTACTGTAAAACCGTTGTATGCTATTGCCTGTTCCACTACTACACTGCATTTCCTAATCTTCATACAAAATCGTCTGTGCCATATGCCAACACAGTCAGTTATAACCGATTCATTAGTTCCTGGCGCATACGGCATTAGCATACATAGGAGATATTAATGCATGGTCGTTTCAGCATCGCAGTAAGGGGATTGTGCAAAAGAAAAAGAGACGAGAATAAAGAAATGTGCCAATAAGACATACAATGTCTAATCTACAAAAATCAAACGACATAATATAGAAACTGCCATCGAAAAAGAACAAATGGAGTGAACATTGCGTGACTGGGTATGGAATTCTGCAACCTGTACATGACAATATGGTGGCTCGCCAAGGTTGGGCTTAGACCCATGCGGGTGTTAAAAGACATCACCGTGCAAGTGGGTGGTCGGAGGTCAGGAGAGTCTCCCGTTCTGGTCTCTGGCTATATGCAGATTTCACAATGGTTCGCGCTGCTAACCATAAATACTGCCCCCCTTGTGGCTTGGGATCCCTAGTGTACGAGTTGCATATCGGCAAGCTGGGCGTCATTGTCTTCCCCGTCTCCTTCATTCTTGAAGGCTGTGAGTAGTGTGTCCCAGTATTGCGCAATGGGATATTTGCGGAGCCCTGCTGTTTCCTCCCTATGCAGTGTTGTACTTTCCGCCTGCGCCCATACCATGAGTGATCTTTTCCAGCTGATTGTCTCTGGGGGGTCGGTATGCTTCCACCTCTTTGTAATTAAGCGCTTCACAACTATCAGCCCCAGGTCTCTAAATCGTGGCGTGACTCTGTTTTTCTTGGACCTGGCATACATCCCTAATATGCAAATTTCCCATGTAAGCGTCAAAGATGTGTCAGTGCAGAGTGCAAGGGCCGTGACTACTGCTTGCCAGTAAGATTGGAGGGAAGTGCAGGACCATAGCATGTGGAGCAGGTCCGCGTCAAGCAGCCGACAGCGTGGGCATGCAGAGGTGGCAATATTGAAATATCTGTTTATTTTGTCAGGTGAAAGGTACGCTCTCTGTATAATGTACGTTTGTATTAGCTTGAATTTAGAACTTCTCGGTATGTATGAAGAACCAGCCAGGACGGCGTCCCACTCCTTGTCAGTCCAGGGCTGGCCTCTGTCCGCTTCCCAGCGGGTGCGGAGAGTTAGCATCGGTTTCAGCGTGTGCGTGAGTAAAGCCGCCACCAACCAGTGTACTATATGTGATCCCGCCCCCATTACATGTAAGTACTGTAGTAGCAGATGTGTCGGTGGCTCAGCCGTTAGATCTCCCCAGAAGGCCGAAAGGGCCCTTGTGAGGGAAGTGTGCAAGAGGAATTGCCCTGCAGGCAAGTCAGTGTCATCCGCCAATGCCTCAAAAGATAATAGTGCACCGTCCCTGTATAGGTCGCCCAAGGTGTCTATGCCTGCTGTATGCCAATGTGTAAGAGTCACCTCAGAGGTGCCCGTCTTCCCCCTAGGCGTCCCCAAGAATGGCAATATCGGAGCATATGGAATTGTCGCGCGGGTAAGATGCAAGCTCCTCCTGTAGCTTCTATACGCCAATCCTAGGTGTAATTGGGATGGCCGCGGGTGCTTGGCAGCTGGATGGAATAAATGGTAGATTTGGGATTGAGTCCACGGCTGCTGTAAAGGTTGCCGTGTCTTCTAAACTCTTGCCACTTAGCCACTTCGTCACCCATTGTAGCTGGGCCGCTATATAATACAGCTCCATATTAGGGACGGCCAACCCCCCCTGACTGGTAGGGGCGTGTAATTTCCACAGTGCAACTCGGGGCCTGCCCTTGTTCCATATTAAGTCTCGGAACAGACGCTCCAGCTCACAGAAGAGCTTGGTTGGGACATAAATCGGGAGGTTCGAGATATAATATAATAATTTGGGAAGGACAATCATCTTCAGCAGGGTAATGCGGCTCATAACATTCAATGGGAGTGACTTCCAAAATTGTACTTGGGCCCTGACGGCCAAAATCGCTCTCGTCAAATTGCCTTCTAGCAAATCATCAGGTGCCCGATATATGAAGACACCAAGATAGCGAAAGTTGGTGGGGTACCATGGAAGAAGTGAGCAGTTAAGGAGCACATCCGTTTCAACCGTGTCTGCATTAAAGGGATAAATCCCCGACTTGGCCCAGTTAACCCGGAGGTCCGACATCTCTTCAAAGGCCCTTAGCACGTCTGCTATGTACGTGGGAATGTCAGTAATGTCACGCACATACAATAGTAAATCATCTGCATATAGAGAAACGGCATGCATCCCATCCCCCAACTGTATTCCCCACGCCTCACTGCCACCGTGAAGTAACATCGCCAGTGGCTCCATAGCCAAAGAAAATAGCAGCGGGACAGTGGGCAACCCTGGCGTGTCCCTCGCCTCACTCTAATGGGATCCGATATGAGCCTACCAGTGCGGACCCGAACAGTGGGGCGCTGATATAGCAGTTGAATCATGCTCAAGTAGTGATCTCCTAGCTCGTATTTGTTCAGTACCGCCGCTAGATAGGGCCATTCCAGAGAATCAAAGGCCTTTTCCAGGTCCAAAACCAGGCAACCAGAGCGGGGCCATCTATGTATCGCGTACTGTTGTACCCGGAAGAACCTGCGGATGTTTAGTGAAGTACTCCTAGCGGGGACAAAACCGTTCTGGTCTGGATGCACCAACGTTTTCACTAAAGGTGAAAGACGCTTAGCAAGTAATGATGCAAATATCTTGTAATCAGTGTTGAGAAGGGCTTGTGGACGATAGGAACCTAGAGATTCAGGGTTTTTGTCAGGCTTAAGGAGGGACACCAGAAGGGCTTCATTTTGTGTATCAGTAAGTGTGGAGTCATCTATCGCGGCCTCATACACTTTCAACAGCTGTGGTACTAATATATGCGCATAAGCCTTGTAAAACTCAGTCGTCAGACCCCTATACAGCCTCTTATACAACCACTCACACATCCACATAGCCACTCACATACCCATTCACAGACCCATACAACTACTCAGGCACCCACTCACTCATCCATAGAGCCACTCATACACTCACACATCTACTGAGTCACTCATACAGCCACTCACACAACCACTCACTCACCCTTACAGGCACTCCGACAGCCACACACTTACACATACAGCTACTCACACACATGCTTACTCACCCATACAGCCACTCACACACCCACTCACTCACCCACTCACTCACCAATACAGCATCTCAACACAGCCACTCACTTACCAATACAACCACTGACACACCCACACAACCCCTTACCCATTCACACATCCATCCAACCACTCACACATCTGCTCACTCACCCATACAGCCACTCACACAGACACTGACTCTCCAATACAGCCACTCACACACCAACTAACTTAACCAAACACCCACTCAAACAGTCACTCACCTGCTCACACACCCAATAACCACTCACCCACCCACCCACACACCCCTACAATCAATGACACAGCCATACAACCACTCACACACGTACACATGCATACAGCTTCTCACACAGCCATTCACACACCCAGAAAATCACTCACAACCCCATTCACAGACCCATACAGTCAGTCACATACCCACTGACAGACCTATACAGCCACTCACACACCCAATGACACATCCATAGAGCCACTCACACACTCATACAGACCTCCAGACACCCATTCACACACTGATAGTCACACATCCACTCAGATGATATATGTCAGAAATAGTATCACTCAGTAGTACAGAAAGAATAGTAATGCAATTTATACAGTAGCGTAGTATATATCTTTAAATATCAGAAACGTTTATGAAACAGTGATGTCATCAGTGATGTCACCAGTGATGTCACTGACCATATCATGAGTTATGTAATATGTGAGGTCATAAGCAGTACATTGCGGGGGCGTAAGTTATAGTTAGCTCAGGTAACTGTAACTGCTGAATTTCTATGGTTTTGTACAAGTGAAATCTGAGCCTAACTATAAAGTCCCTATAACCTTTGGTTTTTAGCAGTGAATATATATATATATATCTATCTATATATATATATATACATATGTATGTTCGAGGCATGTGAGCTGTAGATCACATGCTTTGCATACTCCTGCCATCTAGTGTTGGGTCCGGATGTTTGCAAGTTGTTTTTGTTCGAAGAAGTCTTTCCAGTCACGAGGTAGGTGACTCCTCCTTTCGGTGATAGTGCTCATGGGCATCGACTCCATTGTTAGATTGTTTTACCGCAGAGGGTGAGAATGGAGTAGTATGTGTAGAATAGAGATGTTCATGCATATGAATGTGAATTAAGAACTACAACTACTACAGGAGACCGGGGAAGTGGGTGGGCGCATGTGAATCTACAGCTCTACATGCCAAGAACAGATGCTTACTGGGTAAGTAACATTATCCGTTCAAGGCATGTGAGCTGTAGATCACATGCTTTGCATAGAGCATACATAGCAGTAAACTCCCAAAGCGGTGGCTAACCTGTAGCAGTTGTAGTTGTTTGAAATAGAGTTTTAAGTACTGCTTGGCCTACATTTGCCTGTTGTCTTGCTAACACATCTACACAATAGTGTTTGGTGAACGTGTGCGGTGTAGACCATGTTGCTGCCTGACAAATATCAGCTAAGGGAATATTTCCCAAGAAGGCCATAGTAGCCCCTATTTTGCGAGTAGAATGCGCTTTAGGGGGTACTGACAACGTTCTCTTTGATTTAACATACCGTGTTTGGATACATTTTACAATTCATCTTGCAATACCTGACTTAGATATAGGATTGCCCTTGTGAGGTGGAGAAAAAACAACAAATAGTTGCTTTGTTTTCCTAAAATCTTTGGTTCTTTCTATGTAGTAAAGTATAGCACGTTTAACATCAAGTGTGTGTAGGGCTCGTTCTGCTACAGAATCAGGTTGAGGAAAGAACACAGGTAACTCAACTGATTGATTGATATGAAAAGCAGAAACTACTTTAGGGAGAAATTTAGGATTGGTGTGTAGAACCACTCTATCTTTGTGAAGTTGAAAGAAAGGCTCTTGAATAGTTAATGTCTGAAGTTCACCAACTCTCCTTAGTGATGCTACCGCTATGAGGAGAGCAACTTTCCATGATAGGAATTGTAACTGACATTTGTGCATTGGTTCAAAAGGTGGACCCATTAGCCCTGTAAGGACTATGTTTAAGTACCACTCTGGAGCAGGGGGGAATTCTTGGTGGTATCACCCTTTTTAATCCTTCCATGAAGGCTTTAATCACTGGTACTCTGAATAGAGATAAGTGTTGTCTATTTTGCAAGTATGCAGCTACCCCTGCTAGATGTAAACAAATCGATGTGTAAGCTAGTCCACATTGCTGTAAATGCAACAGATAACAAATGATGTTCTGTACAGAAGCATCAAGTGGATTGATATTGTTGTTGTTACAATAGACAACAAACTGTTTCCATTCTGATGCATAACATGCTCTAGTAGTAGGTCTTCTAGCCTCTTTGAGAATATTCATACAGTCTGGTGGCAGTTGTAAATAACCAAACTCTATCACTTCAGGAGCCAAATCGCTAGGTTGAGTTCTCTTGGATTTGGATGTCTGAATTCTCCATGGCTCTTAGTGAGGAGACAAGGTGTGAGATGTAGCTTTTGATGTGGAACCACTGGGAGTTCTAACAGGGTGGTGTACCAAGGTTGACGAGCCCATGTGGGGGCTACTAAGATCAGTGTGAGGGACGTTTGTCTGAGCTTCCGAACCAGTAATGGAATTAGTGGGAGAGGCGAAAAAGTGTAAGCAAATATCCCTGACCAATTCAGACAAATTCGTCCATAGAGCATTGCCCTAGGATGCTGGGTGTGGGAACCTGGATGCGAAGCTTGGGCATTTTGCGTTGTGTACTGTGGCAAACAGATCTATCTTTGGAAAGCCCAATTTTTGAAAGTAGGGAAGAAGAACTTGGGGGTGAAGTTCCCACTCGTGTACTTGCTGTCTGTGTCTGCTGAGCAGGTCTGCAATCTGATTGTCTACTCCTGGAAGGTGTTCTGCTAGGAGATAGATTTTGTGGTGAATTGCCCAATTCCAACTGCTTTGTGCAAGGTGCGACAGTTGGAGAGGGTGAGTCCCTCCCTGTTTCTGTAGGTAGTACATTGCTCTCATGTTATCTGTGCGAACTAAGACAGTCTTGCCTACAAGATGGGTGAGAAAAGCTTTGAGTTCTAGGAACACTGCTAGAAGTTCCAGCTAGTTGATGTGGAGAAGTTTGTGATTGTCCGACCACAGTCCCTGTACTGTGTAATGTTGAAGGTGGGCACCCCAACCTTTTAAGGATGCGTCTGTTGTCAGTATAGTCTGTGGAATCGGGTATATGAAAGGCTGCCCTTTTGCTACGTTTTGAGGGTTCCACCACTGCAGAGAGCGATGAGTGCGGCTGTCTACCAACACTAGATCAGTTAATAGACCCTGTGACTGATTCCACTGACTCGCTAGACATTCTTGCAGAGGACGCATGTGAAGTCTTGCATGAGGTAGGATTGCAATGTAGGATGCCATTATTCCCAGCAGTTGCATGAAGACTCTCGCTGGTAATAATTGGTTGGGTTGGAATTGTAATAGTGTGGCCTGAATATTGTGAATTCTGGCTATATTGGGAATGGCTAGAGCTTTGAGAGTGTTGAGGGAAGCTCCCAGATAAGATTTCACTTGTGCCAGGCACAGGTGAGACTTTTGTGCATTTATTGTAAAACCTAACCGGTGAAGTAGGTGCACTGTTGTCTGAGTCTCTAGAATACAGTTCTGGTAAGTGCCCGCTTTGAGAAGCCAGTCGTCCAGGTAAGGGAAGACATGTATACATTGTCCTCTGAGATGAGCAGCTACTACTGCGAGACATTTGGACAACACTCTGGGGGCTGTGGTGACGCCAAATGGAAGTACCTTGAACTGGTAATGTTTGCCTGTTATCACAAACCTGAGGTATTTGCAATGAGCGGGATGAATTGGAATATGAAAGTAGGTGTCCTTCAGATCTAGAGTAGACATAGAGGCGCCCTGCTGCAAGAGAGGAAGTACTTGTTGAAGAGTTACCATGTGAAAGTGTTCTGACAATATGTATTTGTTTAACTCTCTGAGATCTAGAATAGGTCTCAAGGAGCCGTCCTTTTTGGGAATGAGAAAGTGGAATAAACCCCTGACCCTTGGTACTGAAGTGGGACTGGTTCTACAGCCCCTTTGAGTAATAAAGACTGCACTTCTTGTTGAAGCAAGTGCTGGTGGTCTGGTGATATTTTGTGAGATCGAGGAGGGATATTTGGAGGATTGTTGATAAGCTCCAGGCAATAACCATGTTGGATAATTCCAAGCACCCATTTGTCTGTTGTTATTGATTTCCAAATGGGGAGAAAGTCTTGAAGTCTTCCTCTGACAGGTGTGGAATAGTTGCAGGGAAGTGTTGGGAAGTCACTGTTTGCTTGAGGAAGGGGAAGTGCGAGGTGTGTTGTTTTACCTCTACCGCTGGGACTGTTTCCTCTATAACCTCCTCTGAAAAATCCTCTTGTAAAAGAGGATTAGGAATTGCCTTTGTAGGAGGTAGTGTTAAGTGGTAAGTGGTAAGTGAGTGGGTGTGTGAGTAACTGTATGGGTGAGTACGTGACTGTGAGTGACTGTATGGGTGAGTGAGTAGGTGTGTGAGTAGCTGTATGGGGGACTGATTCAGTGTGTGAGTGGCTGCATGGGTGTATGAGTGGGTGTGTAAGTGTTGTATGTCTGTATGACTGAATGTGTGAGTGGCTGTATTGGTCAGTGAGTAGTTGTATAAGTGGCTGTATATGTGAGTTACTGCTTGCGTTAGTCGCTGTATGGGTGAGTTGATGTGTGAGTGGCTCTATGTATCAATGAGTTGGTGTGTGAGTGTTTGTATGGGACTTTGAAAGGGTATATCAGTGGTTGTGTGGGAGTGGGTGTATGAGATGCTGTATGGGAGTGTAAGTGGGTGTGTCAGTGGTTTTGTGGATGATGTAATCAATGATGTCATTTGATATGTCATCAAAAATGTCATCAGTGATGTCATTTGAGATGTCATCAGTGATGTCACTGAGCATGAAAAGAGTGATGTAATATGTGAGGTCATAAGCAGTGCATCGCGGGGGCGTAAGTTATAGTTAGCTCAGCTAACTATAACTGCTGAATTTCTCTGGTTGTGTATGAGTGAAATATGAGCCTAACTATAACATCCCTGCAACCTTTGTTTTTTTTTCAGTGAATTTCTAAGGTTTTTTAAATTCTATTTCCTAACCATAAAGTCCCTGTAACCTTTGTTTTTTTCAGTGAATTTCAATGTTTTTGTTACCGTTAAGTAATTTTAAAGACTTTACGTTAATTCAACCATTGCCGAAGGCTGCGCACGGGGGGGGGGTCACAGGGGCTGCATCCAACCCCCTATAAGCTCTGAACCCCACGCCTTGCACGGCCTTCAGATGTACGTGGCAGGGGTTGGTTGCAGGGCCTGGGCTGCAGACAGGCCCTGTGGCCTATCCTCTATAAGCATCCAACCCCACGCCACACGGGGCTCTTTTAGTAAGCTGTCCATCATCCTGGGAAAAGGGCAGGTAGACGTTGCATACTGCTAATTTATATGGGGCGGGACCAAATGGGCGGGGCTTCTAGGCAAGTTTACATACTTCTAGTCTGTAAAAGTTTAGAACATGATCTCTGGTCTCAGCTTGACGTGTCAAGAAAGAACCCCTCGTGCTCGAGAAAAGCAAGGATGTCAACACCTCCATCAAGGATTACAAATAACTTTTCGCATTGGAAATGCAGACAAAACACACTTGCTTTGCTTTAGCTATGCCCACGAACTTTGGATGATTAGTTCTTTACAGATGTGGGGCTTCAACTGGGGCACCTGCTTTGTTATACTATAGGGAGGGAGGCAGGGCCGGGCCTTTTATTTTTTTAATAGGGGAGTGGGGCTGCGTGGGCCCCCTCCCCGGCCAATTTCAGCCCCGGGGTCCCCATCCCCAAGGGCCCAGCCTTTAATAAATGGGGGAGGGGGTGCAGCCCCACCTCCCTGTGCTGATTTCGGCCCCCGGGGACCCCATCCCCACAGGGCCCGGCCTTTACATTATTACTCTTTTATTGGGGAGGGGGCCGCATGGCACACCCCCCTGGTGATTTTGGACCCGGGGACACCATCCCCAGTGGCCTGGCCATGCTTCTCTGGGTGCGCCCTAGCCACCCAGTTTGCACTGAGACCGCAGGGGGAGCCTCAAGGCCCCCGTGGTCCCTGCTGCCTCCCTGCCTCCTGCGGGAGCCGGCATTGCTTTCACACACAGAGAACTGCTAAACATGCAGCTCCCTGTGTCTGAAAGCAATTCATCTGTTTCCCTGCACGCTTGACAGCAGGCAGGGAAACAGGCGAATGGCCCACTTTCAGCAAGAGAGAGCATTTTCACTGCTCTTGTCTCCTGAAAGCGGAGTGTTTGCTGTGGCTTGGCGAGAGCGGTTAAAGCTCCCGCCAAGGCACAGCAAACAGCTATGTCCTGGGGGTGGACAGGAGCCGGCCAGGGGGGGTGGCGGCCCTCAGGGCCATCTATGGCTCCAGGAGGGGGGCCGTGTGGCCCAGCTCCAATGCAGTATATAGCCCCGGGGAGATGGTGGTCCCCACGGGGGGGGTTGGGGACCGCACAGCCCTCCCCTTAATATGAAGGAATTACACCAGGGAGGTGTCAGTCCCAGGACTGCGAGGGTGCCCTGCGGGCCCCCAGCATTAATTTGTTGTTTAGCCCCGGGAGATGGTTCCCAGGCCACGGGCGGGCCCACTAGGCCCGTCCCCAAACATATTGTGAAGTGCCTCGGGGAGGTGGCGGTCCCTGGGTTGTGGGTGGGCTGTGTGCGTCCCCCGCATTGTTTGCTAAACATTTGCCCCTGAGAGGTCACAATCCCCGTGCAGCGATTAGCAATGATTCATTAAACACAAGCGTGGAAGCCCCGTGCTTTTTTTGCTGGTTTTACAGCGAATATCTCGAGTTTGTTGGATTTTTAAATTGCTTTTTGACCTGGAGGTTGCGGCCCCGGGGCCCCCTCTTTAATTTGTCAGCTTTCCCTGGGAAGTGGCGGTTCCTGTGGGTGCTGGGGCGCTGTGAGGGCGCCCTGCATTACTTAATGAACATTTGGCCCGGGGAGGTGGCGGTCCCTGGGCCATTTGGCGATGCAGCGCGCGCAACGAAATTCATTTTATTTATTTATATGTTTACTTACCTCTAATAGGCCATAATCCGTAGTTTACTACCCCCCACCCTGCCCCTCCCCCGCCCCACGTCAGCGCCCGGCAGCACTCCCACCATGGGCCGCTACTGTAGTCATGTCTAAAATCTTTATGGGAATTAACATGGGAAACACACTTTTTTTGACCCCGCCCCACCCCCCCCCCCTTTTCTCGACCCCGCTTGATGGATCACCACGAAACTTTCCATGCACAAGTAGAATCAGTGGCTCTCTTTTTGGGGAAAATTTCATGAAGATTCGTCAAACGGCACCAAAGACATAGGCAAGTCAAAAAACTGTTTGGAAATTAGATCATATATATATATAAATCCAAGGTTTTTTTCTTTTGCAGAAAAAGATCCACGCGCACTCACGGGTGACATTTGCAATTCAAATCCCTTTATTTCAAGGCAACAGCATTTCGTTCGACAAGCTCAGCATATATATATATATATATATATGGATATACATACGCACACACAAACATACATGTATATGTATAGATATGCTAATATGATCTTAGCTTACCTTAAAAATCCTAGAAATTCACTGGAAAAAACAAAGATAAATGTGATGTTATAGTTAAATGTTGAAATAAGATAAAAACTATTGTTTAAAAAAAAAAAAATACCTCTGAAATTCTGCAGATAAAGTTTACTGAGCTAACTATAACTTGATCCCCTGACATGCACTGCTTCTGGCCTCACATATTACATCACTCATGATATGTTAAATGACATCACTGATAGCATCTCAAATGACATCATTAATGACATTACCGATTACATCAGTGACAACTCCATAGTAATATACAGCAAGGAGTTACTATGTGTATATGTGTGGGTCGATAGCATGGAAATAGTGTGAGCCCTGGAGACAAGTGCAATTGTGCTTTTTAAGAGTTATATTGTGCGCAGTTTACAAATCACTAAAGTTTGGGGTGGAAGTAGTACTTCATGTTAGACAAGATAAAGGGTGAGCACACTTAACGTGGATGCAGAGGTATGTTTAGGTTGTGCCCTAAAGCCAAAACCTGTTCTAAACAAATCTGTGAGAAAGGCCTAACTGTAGTTGATAATACATTAACCACCAGTGGATATCTAGGCCCGTGACAATATTAAATTGTTGTTCTACAATGGAAAAGACAAATTCTATAGGCTCTGCATGTTTATTTCCAGAACCTCACTAAAGATTTTGAGACATTGCAGATTATTGAATAATGTAGAATGTAGTGTATTGTACTAAACTATGGAGATTTGCCCATATGGACTGACAGAAGTTGTTTTTACAGTGGCAAATGTATACCTGTCAACCTCTGAAATTAAAATTGTCATATGAAGTATTTAAGAGGCTAAACCCATTAAGGTGAATAGAAAAGTGTCCACAGGTGTTGTTGGTTGAAATACTTCAAGTCCACAAACCCTACAGGACGGTGTCACAATGGCTGTATGATTTTATCACTGATGTAATTTGGGATGTCATCAGTGATGTCATTTAACAAGTCATGAGCGATGTAATATGTGAGGTCATAAGCTGTGCGGTATAGTTAGCTCAGATTCATTTTAAGTTAGATCAGTTAGATCAGTAAACAATAACTGGTGAATTTCAGAGGTTTTGAAACATTTGTTTTTACCTTATTTCAACACCTAACTATAATGTCACTTTTTTCAGTATATATATGTATGTATGTATGGAGACTGATGAAATACTATTCTTGTTATGTCTGTCTAATGACATTAATCGTTTAAATAACACATATAGTCTTTAAACACCAATAGATGGATTTTTATCAGAACGTGAACACATTCTTTGACCATTTGTGCTATCCTCTGGTGTGCCACATCCTCAATTTCTTGATTGGAATAGGATTTGTATGATATATATAAAAATATATATATATATCTATATATATATACATATATATACATACATACATATGTAAAGATTTGCTAAAAATATCTGTTTCACATTTGGAGCGATCCATGTCCATAAAATAATGTGATTGAAAACCGCATCGAGGTGCTGACTAATGTATGTTAAAATGAACAGAACTTCACAGAAAAAAATAATGGTTATATTGATGTTATAGTTAGGTGCTGGAATGAGACACAAGCTAATGTTAAAAACCCCAAAATCACTAACCACGTCAGTTATAGTTTAGTGAACTAACTATAACTTGCATTGCTGTGTGAACCAACAATTTCATGCTCTTTTAATGACCTCACATATTACATCACTCAAGGTATGTTATGTGACATCATTGATAACATCAATCATGACATCATAGCCTTAGCCTCCGGCCAGTCCCTGGAATCAATACGCATCAAGATTTGTGCCTAAGCTCCTCAAAAGCCCGGCACCCAATACTGAACAAGTATCAAACCTCTCCTGAACACAATCTTCAGCCATACGTAAAACAAGTTTGAGCCAGGGCTTAGCCTGTGGCCAGGGTCTGCGCACACCCCAAGTAGCCAATCCCCTACTATTCACATACTTTGTATATACACATTGGAGGTTGTGTGCAAGGCCTGGTGTCACACCAGACCCTGCATGTAACATACAATTGGGGTTGGGCGGTGGGTTTGCTCTATGGCCGTACCCTGCACTTAACCCTCCGCATGTGGCCAACCACAGCCTTTTGCCGTGCACTGCAAGCAGTTGGCCACAGGGCCTCCTCTGCCCAGGCACTCCACCGACCCCTCAATGACACCTTACTTGATTAGGCTTCAGCCATTCACAGCAACGCTATTGTTCAATAATGTTCAACAGCCAGCTTTCTGCAAGTAACCTATCCCACTGCACCCGTCCTATTGGTAAAAACAAGTAAAAGACAATGACATCCATCAGAAGTGCTTCATTTCTTAAATATTCAATTTCTTTTGCATCTTTAGAAAGCTTACAGACAAGCTTATAAGAGTCCAATTATCAATTTAGATTGTTATACCACTCCTCGTTCACAAAGCCTATAGCACATTGTCAGAATCATTAGTTGATCTCATTCGTAATTTCAAAAATATTTGTATTCAAATATAATCAGTGATGTCAACAATGATGCTATTTAACATAACATGAGTGATAATATGTTAGATCATGAGTAGTGCATGATGGGGGAACAATTTATAGTTAGTTCATTTAATTATAACTGCCATTTTTAGTGTTTTTTTTGTTGTTTTTTTAAATTAGCACCTAACTATAACATGACTTTAACTATTGTAGCCACTGTGTAGTTATACGTGAGTCAGAGTTTCCATAGCAAGAGCAGTTTTTGTTTTGCTAATAACTTCGGTGCCTTTTGATGAATCTTCGCGAACCTTTCCTAAAAAAGTTCATCCACCTCAGTTTCTTCCTGGAAAATTTCAGGGCGATCCATCCTGCTGGGGCCAAGAAAAAGGTTTGACTTTCTCATATCTTGCATGTTTATCACAAATTGGCACTAATGAATAAAACCAATTTGAATAGACAATTGATTTTTTTTCAATAATTTCTTCGCTGCCCACAGGGAAAAGGAGGAAGATTTTACAGGAGTGAGCAAGATCACAAGATGTGCAAAGCATTTTCACTGGGTGTGGCGTATTCATCAACATTTGGAGGCATGTCTACACTGACTGGCACATCCACAAACCTCATATTTATTGAGCAATTTGAAATGTAAGTATTTATGGTAAAAAGTGTACATTGGACTGTAGTGCAACTTCATAGTTACTTAAACATAAAATCATATGAAAACAGAATAGAAAATAAAATAGTTTCCGAGTGAAGTGCATTATGTGAAGGGTTTTTCTAAATATTCGTAGGAATACGAGGAGGGTAAATTTGCTTGGTTACACATTGGTCATATTCACTAAAAGTCTAAAATCTATCTTTAGGTAATATATATATGAATAAACCTCAGGGAGACCAAACTTGAAATCCTAATTGACCATAGTTCCAAGTCCTATCTTTTCTATATTGGAAAACTGAATTTCATTCCTTACTCTTTTTCAATGTTTTATTTATTGCCACAATTAAAAGAGGCCAGTAATGGTGAAATTGCCAAAGGAATGCAGATTTGCCATTCAATTTACAGATGCACTCTGCGGATAAATGGCCTTTTTGAGTTTTTCAGATAGCTCTGCTGTGCCACTATGCAGAGGTAATTCTGATGGTCATGGTAGGGGGACCAATTATCCAGACCAGTATGAGTAATCCGCCACCATGTCTAGCAGAGTCAACCGTTGTGTAAACCCACTGCAAAATTTGTGACCGACATGGAAAGATAAATACACCATCTTTAACTCCATAAACCATTCAAAGAAGTTGCATACACTCTTCAGTCCTAGTTTGAGACTATATGCATGAAGCTTCTAATGACCACAAATTTACCTGTGCTTTAATATCTGTGAAGTTGTGATTGATATCCGGACATTCAGTGCAGAGCTTCAGTTCCCAGTCAACCCAGTATTTCTGTCATATTACGCTCCATCCTCAGCAGTATCATGACTTTGCTGTGGTTGAAAAGACCATCTCACCACTGCTATTTAGAGGTTGGTTGCATCAATTCTCCTAGTTTGCCTTTATCACCTCCCTGTGTGTTTTTGAAACTAAGAATGCCTGCTCCAACAGCTTTAGTTTGCTCCATCCAGATTTGAGTCCATTTTGAACCAAGATTTCCAGGGACACAACTGGGTGCAAGGCTTTGATTGATAAAGCACAGCACATTTGGAGAACACCCCAGACAGAGTAACATAAAAGTGTTTTATTTAGTGTTTCCTAGATAGTCACTCCATCTGGAGACGTCAGGCCAATACTGGATTTAAAAGAGGAAAATTAAATTAATTGGCTTTTCAAGCTAAATTCCGTGCATAATTTTGTTTATTTTCAATAGGGCACTTCCTCAATTCAGTAGATTATGAGATAAATACTTGCATCTCCAGATCCCTTCTCAACGTAAGGGTTTCCTCATTCTGCGGGTGGACCATCAACATTCTCAATTACATGTCCTGGCATTTTAACTCTTCCGAGCCCAAAATTCCCTTGTGCAGTGTTCAGGTAGAAAACGTAGAAGTGATTTTAGTGCCTCCCAGGTGACGTTTGAATGCATTGATTTGCTTTCCTGTGGTGGCTTTCAACGGAAGTGCAGTCCTTCCTGTCAGTGTTCTTTTCTATTTGCTCTCCACCTCTTCGGCGGGACTCCAGAAAAGTTGATGGTCAATGGATGTAGACATGTATTCAGGATTCCTGACTTGTGCAGTGTCTCTTCTTTCAATCAACCAATCAGCCAACAGGGGCTTGTAAAGTGTAGCTACTCACCCGCGAGGGTCTCAAGGCGCTGGGGGCAGGGGCTGCTGGTCGGACTCGGCGGAGGATCACTTGAAGAGCCAGGTCTTGAGGTCCTTCCTGAATTGGGTCAGTGACGCTGATTGCCCGAGGTGCAGGGGCAGGGTGTTCTACGTCTTAGCGGTGAGGTAGGAGAACGATCTTTCTCTGGTTCTGGTCTTGTGAATCCTAGGGATGGAGGCAAGGGCGAGTTGGGAGGATCGGAGTTGTCTGGTGGGTACGTGGAATGTGAGGCAGTGGTTCAGGTACGCTGGTCCTTCATCGTGTAGGGCTTTGTAGGCGTGAGTGAGGAGCTTGAAGGTGACTCTCTTGTTGACTTGGAGCCAGTGGAGTTGTCAGAGGTGTTGTGTGATGCAGCGGGAAATGTCGAGGACCAGTCTGGCAGTGGCTTTTTGGACGTTCTGTAGTTTCTTGAGCTGTTTCTGGGCGATGCTGGCGTAGAGTGCGTTGCCGTAGTTGAGTCTGCTGGTGATGAGTGCGCTGGTGACTGTCCCTTTGGATTCTGTGGGGATCCATCTGAAAGTCGGACGGAGCGTGTAGAAGCAGGCTGAGGAGACTGCGTTGATTTGATGGTTCATTGTGAGCGAAGAGTCCAGTATAATGCCCAGGTTGTGTGCGTGGTCCGTTGGGGTGGGTGGAGCACCCAGAGCGGCTGGCCACCAGGAGTTGTCCCAGGCAGACGGGGTGGGTCCCAGGATGAGGACTTCGGTCTTGTCCGAATTGAGCTTGAGGCAGCTGTCTTTCATCCATGTAGCGCCAGCCTGCATTCCACTGTGGAAGTTGGTTCTGGCGGTTGAGGGTTAGTTGGTGAGGGAGAGGATCAGCTGGGTGTCGTCGGCGTAGGAGACGATGTTGAGTCCGTGGCCTCTGACGATCCCTGCAAGGGGGGCATGTAGACTTTGCTTCGATGAACTCGGAGAGCTGGGCATTGATGGCCTTCCCCATGACCTTGACTGGGAAGGGGAGGAGGGATATCGGTCTGAAGTTTTTGAGGTCTGTCGGGTCTGAGGATGGCTTCTTCAGCAGGGGGTTGACCTCGGCGTGTTTCTAGTCATTGGGGAAGGGGGCAGTTTCAATGGAGCAGTTGATGGTGCGGTGGAGCTGGGGGGCGATGGCGGCAGCTGATCTGTGGAAGATGTGTTGCGGGCATGAGTCCGTCGGGGCTCCTGAGTGGATGCTCTTCATTGTCTTGAGCGTGTCCTCTGTAGTGAGTGGGGACTAGCAGTGCACGGTCTGTTGAGGGGCAGCTTGGTTGTGTGCGATGGTGGCTGGCGTGGCGGCCGGGTCTAGGGTGTCGAAGCTGTATTTGTGTGTATCCCCAGGGTTCAAGTCTTGTCACTGTAATCCCTTTTGGATCCATGATGATTTATGGAATATTTCGTACTAGGCATCTCCATGTATTCTCAGTAAATCCAGAGGACAACTATCCCTGTTGTTCTGGACTTCTGGCAGGATACCTCCTCAATAATTGGTATTACCGTTGTTTGAGTAGCTTGGCCTTACGCTGTCAAGGCGGCCCTTCCTGCGTTCTGCACTCTCAGTTTGGGATCTACCTTTGGTCCTCAGATGCCTTCAAGAGTTCCCATTTGGGCCTAGGGTGCAGACATTCCTTGTTGTCAGCCAAGACAGTGTTTGCTTCTGCAAGACGTTTTTAGCAGTTGGTAACTCGTACATCAGTAACCACATAACAAGTTTTTTCTACAAATGACGGTGTTTCAGCACACTCTGGAATTTATTCCAGGTGTGTATTGATCTTTTCATATCGCACAGGAGCATAGGTGGTAAAACAAAAGAGAGTTCTACTCTGGCCTGTGTTTTGGAGATACACTTTTATCACTCCTACCACTTTCCAGCTATCCAGTCAAAGGGCTTGTTGAATAAAAGGTAAACCTGGTACCATTAAAGCACATTAAGCTATTTAATATTGCTTGGAGTGAATCCCAGTCCACTACAAACTCCTCCAAGTCTGTTGTAAATTTGGAAATGCTGCAACAAATAACACTAGGATTTAAACAATTCTCGCCAGAAATCACCCAGGATGATCTGCAAGCACAATCTGAATGGCCGGACTGGCCTTTTCTTCATCCGGGCATTTCCCCAGTTGGCTGGAACGGGTTTTTAGAGCCCAGGACCGCTGCTGGTGCCTCTGTGATTTTCCCAGCTCGCCGACGTTATTTGCTACAAGCAATGAGTGCTTCAAGAAAAAGAGGGAGGGAGAGAAAGAGCGGGAGAGGGGGAGGTAGAGTTGTAGAAGAGAGAAAGGCGAGATGGAGTGAGAGAATGGATGGTAAGAGAGAGAGAGAGAATGAGGAGAGACAGGGAGCAGAGCTGGTTTGAGCAGTTTTGCCAGGTATGCTTCTGGTTCTCCAGTCAGGCCCTGAGAGACTGTATGGGACAGCGTTGTTTGAAGCTGCAAAAAGGCAATTTTCTGTATTTATATATTTTAGTATACTTTCGCAGCCAGATTAGTCTAGTGGAGTAATCGATTGCAGAATGCTCGCCATGACCAATAGTATTGCTTACTAGAAGAAATAGTCTGCGAAGAAAATACTTTCTGCTGCTGTGCTGATCTTAAAAGTTGGCATAGAAGAGTTTAAGAATATTGAATAAAGAATGACATCAGTATTTGCTGTATCTCATTGACATTCATTTAGTAAACATAACCTCAGTAACTGCAAGATTTGTCACTGAAATCTGAAAAACAACCATGTATATTTTAAAATAAAATGCTGCTTTCATCAAAACAAATCAGGGCCAATTCATAAAGGCAGCTATCAGTCCATCAAGTAGTACTTCTGTAGTAGTACCTACTTTCACACAGTCTTGAAGACCTTTGCGAATTGGCCCCATTATTTTTAAGCTAGCCCTGGATTAATGTTTCAGCTCAGGTGGCTTCCGTTTTTAATGTTCTATGTTTTTGGCATACAAGAAACCCGTTTTTCATACTTGTCTATATTCCAAACTATGGGGCCAATTTATAAGGCACAGAAGTAGTACTTCACATACTTCTAAACGGCTGTGTGAATTGGGTGCAGGATTTCATGACTTCCAGCTGCTAACACATAGATGCTGCTGATGATAAAAACGAAAACCTGATGGTAAATCCTGTTTGTAGAATAAATATACGGACCTCTCGACCCCCCGGCACAAATAAAACACTCCTATGTTATTACATAGTGCTGTCACCACCCCTGTCTCACCAGTGCACGTGGCTCATGTTTTTGCTATATTTCAGACTAGCTCAGAAATTGCTTAATGTTCTATGACAAATACTACCATTTTGGAGAAAAAACTGTTTCTCTTTCAGGGTTTGCTACTGGTAATTCAAGTGCATCCAATGTTCATGCATTTACTGCCAGCAGCAATTTTAACACCACTAGGAACTAGGCAGAGTGAAATTTACTGCCAAGACAATATTCTACTTCCATTTCCATAATTAGGCCCCAAATGTAAAAACATATAATTTGCAGCATTACTTTTGATTTATAAAAAGTATGCTTTTCATTTTTTTATTTTATTTATTGATTTCCAAAGACAAAGAGAATCCATGCTGCAAAACAATGCTGCACAAATCATAGATATACATGTACGTCCACACCATTGTGTGATAAACAGGCGCAATTTGCATGTTAGAATAAATGCAGCAATCAAATGGAGAGCTAAACGGGGAAATATATTGAGACTGAGGCTAAGAACAGTGAAGAATGAAAGAGTAACACACACGTATATGCAGTTCAACAGGTAGTCTACTGCAGAGCGATAAATGGTATGGGTTATCAGTTTCAATCAGCGGCATCATCAGTGCCATCAGGTTCTAAAGTCAATAGATATTCTCGGAGAGGTTGCCAAATATCCTTGGGTCTGGAGATTAGAGGCTGCAGGGAGGCGTAGATTTCGCTGGAGGTATCGCAGAATGTCATGTCTTTCAGCCAGTCACTGGTAGTGTGGACCCTGCTGCTGCCCCAATAAAGGGCTATTCGTTGCTTAGCCAGTAGCAGTGCTATGGCAATTAAGCGTCTCAGTCCCGTCCTCAATGGCTTGACATATCCCAGCAGGCCATCAGCAGATCTGGGTTGACCGTATGTTCAATCATGGTTGAGATTAAGGCAAAAACAGTCCCCCAGAACGCATGGATAACAGGACAGTTCCAGGCCAAATGTACAAAATTGGCATAGTCAGCAGCGCACTTGGGACACTGATGTGACCTCGCAGGATCCCACCTTGGTTTGGTGTACGTGCGGTGTAAATAGTTGTAAAGGAGCAACTTGTGTGTATGGTTGGTAGAGACCAATTTGGTCTGCGTGCAGCAGTAACACCAGGTGTTGTCTAGTATGGAGTGCCCCAAGTTGTGTTTCCAGGCAGCCCTGGACTTCTCTGTTCCCGCTGTCTTCAGCACTAGGCAGGAGTGATATAGCAAGGAAACCAATCTGCTACTCTCCATGATAGATATCACTAAAGTCAGGGTGGGAAAATCAGCAGATTCTTCAGGATATGTTGGCAGAGTGTAGTGCTGGGTACCATGTAGGCGTTGAAAGACAAAGTAATCCATGGGTGTGGGGCTGATCCAGCGGTGTACTAACAACAGATACTCTACTACCATATACTCACCTGGGCCCATAAACACCTACACAGATCCAAGTAGACCGCTGGGTTTAGTTTATAATTTCCATATTTCAGGTTTAGTTATTACTTGTTCCTAACTAACCTTTCACTGATCAAAAGTTCTTTCCTCTGGTCAATGGACCATTAGTTGAACTAGTTGATGGTGATAATTAACATAACTTATTAACTATTCTTTATTTAAGGAAAATAACCACAGACTCAGGAAGTTTTTAAAACTTTATCTAAATTAGATGTAGGTGAACCATCTCAAAGTTTCAGTACAAACACCCTCATTCATAAGATTGCAAATCAAAATCTTTCATTAAGAAAATTTCAGACACCTACAATAACCATGTCCGGAAAGGAGAGGACAGAGAGAGAAGATCATCTACAATTACCATGAATTTATAGTTACCAAGGATGGTGTGAAGACCAAACCCTCTGGCCAAAGGGCTGGTAAGGGTCCCCCGGGATAGATCAGAGACAAAGACTTCAGGACAGGAATCAGGACAGGATACTTAACCTCTCTAAGATACCGACGACTGCATCGCACCCCTCTCTGACACTCTCTTCCTCCTCGAGATTCTTCCGCGATCTTCTTTCTAACCCAATTAAATCAAAATAGATGGTTCTGCATCCGATGTCTTCATCAGCATCTTACAGCGTCTTCATCAGCATCAGCACCACCCACCGCACCGACAGCATCCCGAGCTATGCAGCATTCAGTAAATCTCCGTCTTCGTCACTAACTAAAGCTACTCCAGTTATACCTTTCGTTGGCCACGGACCATCCACTAAAGTTTCAATACCGCAAAAATACTAACTCTGATTGGACAGGCAAGGGGGGATGATCATCACACCATGCTCACATATTATTGTTTCCATTGCACTATTGTTCGCAAAACCCATCCCCTTAAACTTTATTCTTTTCTTTAGTTCCCATACATATCCCAACTTTATTTGATACAATAATTTCAACATCATGAATGCAAGTTTTCTTGGAGGAACTCTTCACCCTCCGTTCACAGGGCACATCATCCTCGTCCTTGGACGGCTGTCAAATCCTGACTCACCCTTCCGGGTTCACTCTCATGTAGGCATGCGCAGACTTGAACCAGTTAGCTCAGTTCAGACAAACGTGAAAGGCCCAAATGCGCACTAATAATAAAGTCAAAAGAGGAAATGTTTCTTTCACAAATAAATGGTTTCACTGTATACCACCCATCTCTACTCTAACCCAATATACTTATTAATACCCTTTCTGCATTAGCATTAGTAAAATAGCTTATTTTCTATTCAGCTAAGCAGGTGCCATGCATGTGAGCTTTCAAGCCGCCATTTTAGTGCCTTCTGCTCATGCGCAAGAGTTTTCCCTCCAAGCATTAAACGTCATACTACGTAGATGCAGTTGACGCATGCGCAGTAAAGATTTCCCAGTTAGAGCGATCTTAGTCCTTCGTTCATATTGTTAGCGTTAGTAAAACACATATGCAAGCTTCTCTAACCCGTGTGTCTTCTGTATTTACGTGTTATTATTTACAAGACGTTGTTAGTAATTCGTTAGCGGGTTAAATGAGAGGATTGCTTCCGAGCAAGTCTCCTTTACGAGTCCTTGCTCCATCAATCCCCTCTCTGATGGCATTTTAAGCCATCACAAAATTACCCATCCCATCCCAGATGCCAACTTTAGCACATCTCATTCATCTATTTATTTTCTCATTCTTCCATTTGTTACTTCTTTTCCTTCTAAATCTTTCATCTTCTTATATATCTTTCCTTTCATTTCTTCTAGTTGTATCTCCTCATTTATTCTTTTCCGTTTCCTCCCTTTTCCTTCTTTTTCTAAGTGTATTTTTCCTTTACCTCTGTGTTTACAACATTTATATGTAATCATTAATGTCATTACTATTGTCATTATTATAACTAATGGTAATATTATTTGACCTAGAAAACTTTTCCAAAATCAGTAAACCATTTCACTATTGCTGTTATGCTCTTTGTTAGTTTTCCCCACACACTGTCAACCTCCAGTTGGGTCAAGTCCTTATGCATTCTTGTAATATTTTCAATATATCCTTTAATTTCTCTGCTCTTGTCCGGAATGTAAGTGCAGCAATGTTGAATTTTCAACATATCACAGACTCCACCTTCTTTTGCTAATAAAATGTCAAGAGCAAGACGGGTCTGTAAAACCATAGACCTGATTGCAACCATCTCTGTGTCAATCATTAAGAATCCTCCTGCAGTGTCTGTAGAAAGATGATCAATTATGGTCGATAATTTAAAGATTTTCTGCGAATTTAGAATGACTCCAACTGACGGTATCAATGCACTGAATATATCTCCTACTACTTCAGAAAAACTAGCTCTTCTTCTTCGTGTTAGTCCATTAGACTTTCCATTGATTCCATTGATTCTGTCCACATGGTATATTTTCGGGAAGACTATTCCAAAATAACAGCTCCTGTACCATCTTGCAGGCAACCTATAATAGGCATTGTTCCCGCAGACATAATAAACTCCCGGAAATACAGGATCAGTTCCCCCTTTTAGTCCCCACCCTCCTAAAATTAGGAAGTTGTGTTCACACTCACTGGAACCAATGTAATTATTATTATAATCTGTCTTTAATCTTTGGAGGCAGAATTTTTCCTTTTTCACAAAATCCAGGGACATCGCAGCATGAGCCTTGCCATTTGCATAGATTCCCTCTTTCCCAACCAAGGAAGGTACATGGGTTTTCTGTTCAGCAGCTTTCCTTATTAAATCCTGTCTCCTCTCTTCTACTAAATTTAAAAACTCCTTTTCTTCTTCATGTAATGTACAAGTTAAATTATTTTCGTGTGCTTGAACTATATCTATTGAACTCATTGTTAAAAAGAATTCACCCATAAATTGTGCATTCTTACTACTAGCTACTGGATTAATTTTCTTTCTAATGGGCAATTCGGAAAATACCACATCTAGATTTGAATAAAAATACTCAAGTCTCCCTGTAGCATAAAACAAACTTGATAAAACACTACATGACACACCATATGTTAAAGGTATATGGTGATATGTCACCCCTTCTGACACTGATGACGGTAACATCATACAAACATAACAATTACTAATTTCCATTGTATTAACGTATTGAAATACCAATTTGATAAACACATTTGAAGACGTATTATAATCTGATTCATTATGATAATTTGCCTCATCTTCTACCCCTATTTCTATTTTAGTTCCTTTTATTCTATTTACATTTTCATTAGTAATGGTATTATTTTTATCACTTGTTTCCATTAATAAAGGTACTCCTACAGTTAAGAATAACCATACTAATACTACCAATAAGATACTACAAAAACTAAATCTAAAACATTTTCTTTTAAAACCTCGTTTTGGTCTTTTGGTGACTTCAACCTCTGCCATTTTAATCTGTGAAAATTTCTTCTCTCTTTTCTTTTGTCTGCTATATTTATTTTATTTTAAGGAGGTCTCAATTTGCTTTCATCAATCTGTGCAACATGAACTCTTTCTGTTTCTTCACTTAAATCTAAGTTTTCAAATTCTTCGAGTATAACGTAAGTCCACTCAGGGGCCTTGTATTTTCTGTTTAAAGTTCTCAGTCTTGGGCTTCTTTGAGTGAGTTTCACTAAAGTTTGCTTAGATTGTGTTTGACTTGTGATTTCATTTACTTGTTCTGGTTTCTTTTCTGATTTTCTCAAATAATATTTCAATTTCTTTACTCCTACTGGCCAATTGTCTCCTTTTCTAACTCTTTTGACCTGAACTGCACTTTCTCCTTCTTTATCTTCTTCTAGAATCCTTTTATTTTCACTTAATCTAGGCACAATCTGTCCTTGTTCTTTCTTTTCTATTCTTCGAGCTTCCTCTATTTGCACCTGTCCAGGTCTTATTATAATTTGTTCTTCTTCTGCCTGAACTTATTCTTCTAGATCTACCTGATCCTGGTCAGGTCTTATTTCTGATTGTCCTTCTTCTGCCTGAACTTATTCTTCTATTTCTGCCTTTCCATCCTCAGGTTCCTGAATGTCTTTGTTTATCTCAACCTGAGTGTGTTCTTCTTCCCCTGTCCTTCCCTGTCTACTTTCTTGTCTTTTCAGTTTTGTTATTATTCTCGTTTCGACAGCATCATCAGGTATTTCAATTATTGGTATCCAATCTTCCTGACTCGTACCTGGCTGTTCGTCAAATAATTGTCTTTCAGAATCTATCACTCTAGACTCTTCAATTTCACAGCTTTCAACGTTTCAGCCTGTTCAGTCAGTGGTTGCTCTTGTTGTTCTGATGGGCTCGGTACTCTTCTGGTATGACTAGCATGAATCCAATTGGGCAAACCTGCAGACTTCACTGCTGTGGTAGTGACCAGTATGACTTGACGCGGTTTATCCCACCTTGGTGCTAGACACAACTTCCTTGCGTGTTTCTTCACTAGCACCCAATCTCCAGGATTCAAATCATGTGCTTGGTCTGGCTGTCTTTCAACTGCGTCTTCTCCAACCTGGTGAGAGACAGAGCGCACCATTTCAGCCAATCTTTTGCAATAGTCCAATACCAGATCATCAGTTATACTCATTAATTTGTTTCCAGGAATAAATGCTTGCCTCATTGCCCTTCCCTTGAGAACCTCATGAGGACTCATTCCTGTCTTTTTGTCTGGAATACTTCTGAGACCCATCAATACAAGAGGTAATGCATCTGGCCATTTCAGCATCGTGGATGCACACACTTTCCCTAATCTTGACTTGATTGTGCCATTTAGCTGTTCAACTATTCCAGAAGCCTCTGGACGATAGCACAGTGCAGTTTTTGTTCAATGTTAAATGCAGCACAGATTAATCGAATTATTTCATTATTAAAATGAGGTCCTCTATCTGATTCCAAAGTGACTGGAAAACCGAAACGAGGAATCAACTCCCTTAACAATAGTTTGGCAACTGTAAGACTGTCATTTCTTCTGGTGGGGTATGCTTCCACCCATCTTGAGAATAGGCACACTATGACAAGTACATATTTTAATCCATTGCAAGGAGGTAACTCAATAAAGTCTAACTGTAACCTGGTGAAGGGCCCTTCTGCCTTTCCAATTTTTCCCCAACTAACCACTGTCTATCTTCCTGGATTTTGCTGCTGACAGGTTAAACATCTTTGGCAAAGGCTTTCTGCGACTACCCTGAACTTCGGATTGTACCAACTCTGTCTGATTAATCTGATCATTGAATCTCTCCCTATGTGTGTTGCTCCATGATATACTCTTGCCATTTTAGAGAGCAAACAATCTGGCAAGACTGGTCTTCCATCTAAATACACCCATACTTCATCTTCCGACCTTTTTGTACAAGCTGCCTTTATCCAAATTTCCTTTTCCCTTTCCTCAACTTCTTCCTGTAACTGTCTAAACTCATCACATGTTTCTGGTATTGAGAAGAACATAAGTTGGCAGCTGGTTTCACCTGTTTCAATTTTTCTGTTTATTGCCATTGTGTTCTTTGCACAATATCGAGCAATTTGGTCTGCATATCTATTGCCTGCTACCCCATAGTCATTTCCTGACTAATGTGCAGCGCATTTAACAACTGCTACTTCTTTTGGCAATTGTAATGCTTCGAGCAGATCTTTCACATTTTTACTGTTTCTTATAGTAGATCCTGAAGAAGTCAGAAATCCCCTCTGCATCCAGAGTTGGCCAAAATCGTGCACAACCCCGAAACCATATTGACTGTCCGTAAATATGGTTATTCTCCAATCTTTCCCAATTTTGCATGCCTTTGTTAAGGCCACCAATTCGGCTACTTGTGCAGATTTGACTCCAGGCAAACAGGATGCTTCAATTACCCCTGATATCTTACACACTGCATAAGCAGCACTTAATCCTCCTCTTCATGTCTCAAACAAGACCCATCCACAAATAGCTCATGATCAGCTTCTATTAATGGTGTCTCTTTTATATCAGGACGGGGCTTGGTACACAGTTCAGTCACATCCAAACAATCATGATCAATTTCATCTCTGACTTCCTCATTGCACGGGTCTGGCAATAATGTGGTAGGGTTCATAACCGTACATCTTATCACTGTCACATTTTCTGCTCCCAAAATCACTCTTTCATACTTAGTCAGCCGACTAGGTGTGAGATGTTGTGTTCTTGTCAGAAGAATTTCAACTGAGTGTGGAACATAGACCTTTACTGAATGTCCCAACACTATTGACTCACTTTGCTCCAGACTCATACAAGTAGCAGCTACTGCTTTTAAGCAGCCAGGTAAAGCTGAAGCCACTGGATCCAATGTGGCAGAAAAATACGCCACTGGACGTTGGCTCAATCCATGTCTCTGTGTTAAAACTGAAAGTGCACAATTTTCTCTCTCACAGCAAAACAATGCAAATTCTTTTGAGTAATCAGGCATGTCCAAAGCAGGAGCTTCGCATAAACA
Source organism: Calotriton arnoldi (assembly GCA_963921515.1). Classification (NCBI taxonomy): domain Eukaryota; kingdom Metazoa; phylum Chordata; class Amphibia; order Caudata; family Salamandridae; genus Calotriton; species Calotriton arnoldi. The sequence continues at coordinate 281,070 of CAWUFW010015968.1, read as the reverse complement.
ATTCCGCAATTTCACAAAGGCTTCCAAACATTCCAATAAATTGGATCTTTTGCTCTTTTCCGGGTCATTTGTATCAATGGTTTTGCCAACATAGGAAAACTGTTAATCCACTGCCTACAGTTCCCAACCACTCCCAGAAACATTCTCATCTCCTTTTGTGTCTGAGGAAGCTGCATTTCTTTGTTTATTTTTATTCTTTCCGGTGTTACTTTTCTTACTCCTCTTTCTATTTTATGCCCTAGATATTTATCTTCTTGTTGACAGAACTGTAATTTTTCTGGTGACACCTTGTGTCCTCCTTCAGCCAAATGGTTCAGTAATGCAATTGTGTCAGTGACACAATCTTCTCGTGTTTTTGATGCCACCAATAGGTCATCAATGTACTGAACCAGAACCGAATTTCCAGGCATGACTAATGATTCCAAGCACTTTTTCAAGATTTGATTAAAAATTGAGGGACTCTCTGTGTACCCTTGAGGAACTCGACACCATGCGTAATTACAATCCTCAAACTTAAAGGCAAAAAGATACTGGCTGTCTTGGTGTAAGGGAATAGAAAAGAATGCCTGGCATAAATCAATTACTGTAAACCAACCTGCATTCCAAGGTATCTGATAAAGGATCACTGCTGGATTTGGTACTATTGGGCAACATGGTACTACAATTTTATTTATTTTTCGCAAATCTTGCACTATCCTATATTTCCCACTAGGCTTTTTAAGTTCCATGATCGGTGAGTTACAAGGACTACTCATTATTTCTTTTAAAATGCCTTGTTCAACCATTCGATCGATTTCTGGAATAATTCCTGCCTTTACTTCTGGTCTCATCTTATATTGTCGTGTGTTTGGATAAACTGCACCTTCCTTCACTGTCACCTTCACTGGGTCTACATTTGACATCAGCCCAATATCTTTGCCTGTAAAATCCCACACTTCTGGATTGACTGTGGCTCTCAATTCTTCTGGTAATTCATTTTCAGTCATTAATGAAAACATCTCATCTACTACTGTTCCCTGTTTAACTAACATCATTTTGTACATAACGTCTTCATCAGGGGTCTGGAAGGCGACACCATCTGGTGTACAGTAGATCGTGCAATTCATTTTGCACAGTAGATCCCTTCCCAATAGATTTACAGGACTAGAATCGCAAACTACAAACCGATGCATTTCTTTAAAGTTTCCAATGTGCACCTCCATTGGTTTTGTGATTGGGGTTCTAATCTGTTTATTTGACACGCCTACTACTTGGATGGATTCTCCCGAGAGGGGTAGGTTTGGGATGTCTGCTGTTCTCACAGTAGACCGAGTAGCACCAGTAGCCAATAGAAAAGTGATGTCTTTATCTTCCACTTTCCCGTCAACAAATGGACCTGACTGATCTACCAGCAAGGATGCGCCAAGCACGCACTCCTCTTCCTCCCCCCTCAGGCACCGTCATTGCACAAAGTCTGAATTTTCCTCATCATTCTGTAACAAATATTGTGTAACGTTTCTATTATTCTTACCACTTTCTCCTTGAAATCCGGTGTTTGCACTGAACTTTTGATGGTTCACAAAATTTGGCATAGGAGCTGGTGGCACCTGATATTGTGGCGTAACTACCTGCTGCTGCTGATTCATAAGTACTTCATTCTGCATCTGTGGAATTAAATTTTGATTTGGCCCATTATTACTCTGAATACTCTTACACTCGTTCTTCCAATGTCCAAGCTTTCCGCACGCATGACAAGGAAACTTCTTCTTCGCTTCTTCTCTATTCATTCGTCCTCTAAACTTACTACCATTCGCCACTTGATCATTCTGACTCTGCTCTTTCACTTGATTGTCATTCTGTATATTGGTTTTATTTTCCTGCTGTTCTGCCAATTTTACCTGTGCCCACATCATTTTCTCCTTTAACTTTCTACGCCTTGCCTCAATGTCGTCTCCACAATATTATGCATACTTTAAAATTTCATCCACTGTCTTACTCTGCCAGCACAACATGTGCTGCTGAATCATCTGGCTAATCTCCGGTTTCAAACCATATACAAACCGATACACAAAATGTCCCATGTCTTTATCACCAATATTCTCAAAACCACTATACTGCTTAAACACCTGCAATAACCTGTCATAATATGCGTATACAGACTCATTTGGTTCTTGAGTTGTCCTGTCTATCTTTACCCAATCTGTTTCTTTAGGAGGTATTTTCCCTTTCAAATATGTAATCACTTGGTGATATTTCTTCATCACTTCCTCTGAGGGTGCTCCTGTCTTCGAGTCTCTAGCATACTCTTCACTTGGCCAGTCAATTGTAATCTTACACTCTGTCCATAAATCAGCAGGTACCACAATGTCACATAAACCATCCAAATCTTTTAATAAAACCTTTGAAACTTTCACAAATCTTTCCACTTGCTTATACCATTCCACTTGTTTCTCTCTTAGTTTTGGAAAATCATTTGTAAATGACAAAATATCTTGTCTACTCCAAGGAACATGAACGTATCCACCTCCTGGAACTTCTCTCATTGGACACAATTTCTCAACCTTTTCTGTTTCCCTTACTGGAAATGCAGATGATGCTTCTCTCGCTTGAACTTCCTCTTTCTTTCTTATCCATCTAATTCTCGATTTATCAATGTCTCCCCATTTTCGGCAAATATTCATTAATTCCTTTATCTGTAGTCTTCCAGAAGCATTTACACTTTCTAAATCTTTGTCAGTAAAATCCACTCGATATGGTTTTTGCAACAATTTTGATTTCCCTATATCTATTCTAATCTCTGAAGCGACTTCTGTTAGTTTCTCATGAAATACTCTTGCTCTCCTGGTTATGCTCTTACATAAAAATAATAATTCTTCATCATTATAAACATTCAGTCTTTCTAAGCTCACACTTCCCACTATCATTTCTTCTAATTCTACTTTCAGTCTACTGATATCTAACATCTTTGGTGTTGGGTTCTGATTATCTCTTTCCTGTGCCCATCTTTCTATATCTTCAGAGGTAACTACTGTTGCGCCTCCAGTTCCTGTATGAACCAAAGGTCTTCTTTCTCTCAAATTCATGGGCGTAACTCTTTTTGGAGTTTCAGTTGAAAGTTCTACATTAGGGAGATCCATTAATGAAATAATTGATTCACTTTCACTGACCTGATCATCTGTAATGATTACTTCTTTTCTAGGACTGTTTAACGGAACTGTCACAGTTTGTGGTTTCTGGCAAGTCTTTTAATCTCCGTACAATGGGATTACCGGACCAATAGTCACTGGTACTGTTAAAGCCTCAGCATTTAAATTTAATTGGCTTATTTTCTGAACTAATTCTTCTCTTGTTTTATTCAAAACATCTCTTTCATTATCCTGCAGCACCCTATTAAATGACATACCATGCAAAATTTGTGGGGTTAAAGGCATTCCTATCACTGGTGCACTTGGGGTAACCTTACTAGTTGCCTCTTGATACGGTGGTGGATTTTTAATTAAAATATCCTCTAACAACTCATCATCTGATTCACCATATCCGGTCGTATTCAAATGTTTCGTTTTCTCTTTACACTTTCCTCCAGACTGTTGTTCAGCCATTAATACTGGATATAAACCTTCAGATACCATAGCTCTCCTTCACTGTTTCATCTGCCCTTCGCGTGATTCTTGCAAATATCTGGGAAAGAACCCTTTATATCTCCCACCTCTATTTTTCTCGCGTTCATATGACTCCGTCTCCCATTCTTCCAAAGCCTCATATTGAGTTAACCTGGGTCTAGGTTCCAAATCATTCATTCTCATTCTCAAATTCTGAAGAATTCTCCCATTAAACGTACCATTTTCTGGAAATGCTAGTACTCCATCACCTTTCGTATATTCTATCCAATTTTCCAACCACATGCAAGTATGATATCCTCTTTCCATCATCATAAAAGATGCTGGTGTCTTCGGTGGCGGAATAGGAATTCCCTCTCTAGTCAACACTGGCTTGTCTTTCTTAAAGAAATTCTTAATTCTCTTTATAAATGACATTTTTCTCTTTTCTCCATACTTCCTAGATGAACGATATATAAAATTATATTCTGCAAACCCTTGAATTCCTTTATCTGCACGTCTCACACCAGTTGTCAAATCAAAATCCCGCATACAATCTCTCTTTCCACAAATCCTAGCGCAACTTCTAACTGGTTATCCAATCAAATCAGGCTCACACTCGTGATCTGACCAATGCCAGCGCTGCCTTTTCTGACGTCAGTTCTGCTCCTTTCTACTGACCCCTCCTTTACAAGGCTGCTTCTGTCACACGCCCGCTGTTTCAACCTATCCCAACGCGGCTCTTTGTGACGTCAGTCGAACTCCGGCGACTGACCCTCCCTTCACAAGGTAATACGAAAACTTATTTTCTTAATGCTTTGCATTAATTTCTTTGTTATTAACTACATAAAAACATTCGCTACTCTGCCTGTTCCTCTAAAACCAAAGGATAGATTTTCTTTCCGCTGCGAGTAAAACCTTCTGCTTACCCTTTATTCAAGCTCCAGAGAACCTGCTACTCCTCCAGTGTCACCCGTTTTGGGAAATGAGACCAAAGTTTCACCAGCGAACCACTTTTGCTATCAATCGCACTCTACTTTTATACGAAATAGTCCCTAATTTAACACTGCCAGCCTTGCGTAGCTTCTCAGTGTTATTCCAACAGACGAGTAACCTCACTGCAGTGTGGTTTCTATCGCCACCCGCTATTCATTTCCCGGGAATTCTGGACAACATAAAACAAAGACGCTAACTCTTTTATTAAAACATAATCGATAATCAATAATCTATACTTATCACCAAACTAGTCAATAATAACCATAGCTCTACTACCAGAAAACTGATCCAGCGGTGTACTAACAACAGATACTCTACTACCATATACTCACCTGGGCCCATAAACACCTACACAGATCCAAGTAGACCGCTGGGTTTAGTTTATAATTTCCATATTTCAGGTTTAGTTATTACTTGTTCCTAACTAACCTTTCACTGATCAAAAAGTTCTTTCCTCTGGTCAATGGACCATTAGTTGAACTAGTTGATGGTGATAATTAACATAACGTATTAACTATTCTTTATTTAAAGAAAATAACCACAGACTCTGGAAGTTTTTAAAACTTTATCTAAATTAGATGTAGGTGAACCATCTCAAAGTTTCAGTACAAACACCCTCATTTATAAGATTGCAAATCAAAATCTTTCATTAAGAAAATTTCAGACACCTACAATAACCATGTCCGGAACGGAGAGGACAAAGAGAGAAGATCATCTACAATTACCATGAATTTATAGTTACCAAGGATGGTGTGAAGACCAAACCCTCTGGCCAAAGGGCTGGTAAGGGTCCCCCGGGTTAGATCAGGAGACAAAGACTTCAGGACAGGAATCAGGACAGGATACTTAACCTCTCTAAGATACCGACAACTGCGTCGCACCCCTCTCTGACACTCTCTTCCTCCTCGAGATTCTTCCGCGATCTTCTTTCCAAACCAATTAAATCAAGATAGATGGTTCTGCATCCGATGTCTTCATCAGCATCTTACAGCGTCTTCATCAGCATCAGCACCACCCACCGCACCGACAGCATCCCGAGCTCTGCAGCATTCAGTAAATCTCCGTCTTCGTCACTAACTAAAGCTACTCCAGTTATACCTTTCGTTGGCCACGGACCACCCACTAAAGTTTCAATACCGCAAAAATACTAACTCTGATTGGACAGGCAAGGGGGGGATGATCATCACACCATGCTTACATATTACTTTTTCCATTGCACTATTGTTCGCAAAACCCATCTCCTTAAACTTTATTCTTTTCTTTAGTTCCCATACATATCCCAACTTTATTTGATACAATAATTTCAACATCATGAATACAAGTTTTCTTGGATGAACTCTTCACCCTCCGTTCACAGGGCACATCATCCTCGTCCTTGGATGGCTGTCAAATCCTGACTCATCCTTCCGGGTTCACTCTCATGTAGGCATGCGCAGACTTGAACCAGTTAGCTCAGTTCAGACAAACGTGAAAGGCCCAAATGCGCACTAATAATAAAGTCAAAAGAGGAAATGTTTCTTTCACAAATAAATGGTTTCACTGTATACCACCCATCTCTACTCTAACCCAATATACTTATTAATACCCTTTCTGCATTAGCATTAGTAAAATAGCTTATTTTCTATTCAGCTAAGCAGGTGCCATGCATGTGAGCTTTCAAGCCGCCATTTTAGTGCCATCTGCTCATGCGCAAGAGTTTTCCCTCCAAGCATTAAACGTCATACTACGTAGATGCAGTTGACGCATGCGCAGTAAAGATTTCCCAGTTAGAGCGATCTTAGTCCTTCGTTCATATTGTTAGCGTTAGTAAAACACATATGCAAGCTTCTCTAACCCGTGTGTCTTCTGTATTTGCGTGTTATTATTTACAAGACGTTGTTAGTAATTCGTTAGCGGGTCAAATGAGAGGATTGCTTCCGAGCAAGTCTCCTTTACGAGTCCTTGCTCCATCAGGGCCTCCCGGGGCAGCGGGTGCAGGTCGCACGGTCACCCTGCCATTCGTAAAGAGATCCCCCACTGTGCGTAGCTGATGAGTTATCAAAGTACGCTGAACAAGCCTATCCCGAGTCAGAGGGAGCCATGGTTTGTTTGTGAGGGGCAAGCTGGAAGAATACAATAACCTGCCTCCCAGGTATTGCCGGAGACTGGACCAAGCCTAGCACGTCGTAGAGAGAGTTTGTATATCTGTGTGTTTGTGTGGGAGTCCCATGGACAGGAGTGAGCACAGGGGGAGGTCCTGTGCCTGGTCTCGTTCTGGTTCCAGGTAGGAGAGTCTGGTGTCTGTATGATACCAATAATAAGCAAAGTGGCATTGCACCACTAAATAGTAAAGTAAAAAATCTGGGACATCAAAGCTGTCTCGATCATACGGGAAGGTCAGTGTCTCCCACAGGATTCGGGGGCATCAGCCCATCCAGATAAGGCGCATCAAAAAGCTATGTAGGGTGGCCAAAAAATTGTTGGTCAATGCAATAGGTGCATTTAAAAAAAGATAAAGGAAGCGCAGAATTACCACCATTTTGATTATATATATATATGGCGATCCGCCATGCGATAGACAACAGTAATTTAATCCATCAGTCCACCTGGGAGGTGAGTTTGTTGATGGCCGGGCCATAATTCTAGTGTATAATTTCAGCCCTCTGTCTGTGCAGAATGATAACCAAATACTTGGGGGAGTCGGTGCACCAGCGCAGGATACTCCAGCTCACAGGGACCATAGGCATCTGAGAGCGGAGAGAGATCCGATTTACACCAGTTTATGGATAGGCCGGAGAGGTGCCCGTAGCGTATTATTTCTCGTATGATAGGAGGAAGATGTATGGGTGGGTCTCAGACAAATAGCAGGATGTCATTGGCATACATGAATGTTAGGAGTGGACCATTTTTAAACCGGAATCCTCTATGCATGTGACGTTCCTGTAGATGCCAGACCAGAGGGTCCAGGGTGACAACAAAAAGCAAGGGTGGGAGGGGACAACCCAGACGTGTTCCTCTAGTCACAGGGAAGGTCTCAGTCAGCATACCATTCACTCGCAGCCAGACCGTGGGACAGGCGTACAGTAACATGATGAGGTCGTGGAAGCCTCGGGGCACTCCTAGCTTGGCCAAGGTCGCCCGCAGAAATGGCCACTCCAGCGAATCAAACGCCTTTTCAGCGTCCAGGAGGGCGATCGCTGCTGGGAAAGTCGGAGAATTCTGATTCAGCACGGCAAAGATGTTGCGCAGGTTGGTCGCAGTCGAGTGGTGTTGTGTGAAACGAAGCCAGTCTGAATGGGAGAGATCATCTACTCCATCAGTAGGGAGAGGTGTGAGGCGATAACTATAATCAATATTTTGTTATTGTGGTTGATTAGGAATAGTGGCCTGTTGGAAGTGCAAAGGTGTGCCGGCTTACCAGGTTTCAGTAAAAGGGTAATGACGACTTCTTGCAGGGTGGGGGGGGGGAATGCCCTCTTCAAGTGCTTCTGCATACACCTCCAGTAAGTGGGGAGTCAAAACGTGTATGTAAGCTTTGTGAAAATGGCCTATGAGTCCGTCCAGGCCTGGGGCCTTGGAGCCACTCAGGGCGTCAATCGCCTGCGCTGTCTCCTCACACGTGACAGGGGCCTCCAATAGCCATACCATGGCCACCTCTGCTAAGTATGCAGCAATCGCCTCTAAGTCACCGGTAGCACGAGTTGTACATAGTTGTTGGTAATAGGTTAGGAACATTTGTGCGATATTGGCATTGTCAACTGCAGTCATACTGTCAGCAGCGAGGAGACTCGTAATGCAATTGTTATGGTAGTTAGGACTCAAGAGCTGCACCAGTGCGCGGCTCGGTCTTTCCCCCTCCCAATATTGACGAGCTCTGACATATTTATCCAGATAAGCAACCTCACGTTCTGCCAGGTCACGAAACTCCTATAATAATTTGGAGCACCTGTGTAGTTGGGCATGCTGCGCACCATCCATTGAGGCCAGGTTGATATCCCGCAGTTCACTCTCTACCCTGGTTAAGTCACTGCAAATACTCTGGAGAACCCTTGCATGCTTGGTGATGCAAACACTGCGGATATATGCCTTAAAGGCCTCCCACAGCATGGCATGCTTGTCGATCGATATGTAGTCCTTGGTATGGGGGGCACGCCAAACATCTGAGAGTTGGAAAGTATCAAGAAGATCATGGAGAGCGCGGACTGAGCGGGGCTTGGTGATAGTGGATGAGCCAGTGGAGTCTGTGGGAGGATAGCAAGTTGTATTAAAATGGCCCCCATCAGGCTAAAATCTACCTGTGTACGGCCCCTCAATGTGTAAATATTCTGATAGAATTCAGCAGAATTGGTGTTGGGTGCATAATCATTGACTAATAATACTGTTTTTCTGGCAAGGGGGCCAGAGATGAGCACATACATGCCATCAGTGTCAGCAATTTGGTCATGATATACAAAGTGGATGCTCTTGTGAACTAAGATACAGACCCCCCTACGAAGATGTCAGTAAAGTCTTGTCTGCTAAAGAGCTCTGTAAGTAGGTTCTCGACAAACACATCTGGGCGTCCGATGTTTGTGGATTTGGCCACCCCCATAATACGCAGATTATTGTGGCACAATCACGTACTTCGCACTCCGGTGAAGAGGGGGCCGCTGATATGCGAGGGAAGCCCCGGGTCATTATCGCCCCAGCGCAGCAATGCCATAGGAGCAGGCCCGTTCTCTAATCAGTCAGTCGAACATGCGGCGCAGGCCCTAGTGGCTTAGCGTTATGGCCCAGGCCTGACTGCCACAATTGCTACCTTGCTTTCCTGGTCACAGGTTCGGTCATCTCCACGTTAGTGGCAGGGAAGCGAAGTCAGCCCGCCAAGCCCCTCAAAGGACCAGTATGCGCCGCAGCCCCGTCCTCAGGTTCACCCGTGGCCCCTATCACCGTGGGGCAACCGAGGGCCGTGTCAGGCCGTGACGGTCGGCCGTTTAGAGGGTGCCGCCTGGAGCGTCCCAGATCCCCAGAGTGGCGGTTATGGAGAGAGGGACGTTCCCTCCATGGCGAGGAGCACCAGCAGCATAGGGATGGCGACGGATAACTGCTGAACCGTAGCAGGAATGGGCACTCAGCTCTGGAGTTTCAATGCTGTGCAGCCATCTTGGTTGCTCGCTTGGCCACGCCCCCATGAAAAGTACGCTTTAGAGAAAGAGACCGAAATTAAAGAATGGCCCGTAAGCATTCTCTGACTGCAGGCCCTACCACACTTTGCCTATCCCAATGTGACGTAACGTTATGCCTCATTAAAAATCAGAGTGCTGTAATGAAGAACATGAATATTAGTCAGATATGGAAATCTTATTGGTGTGGATCATATAGTGGCAATCTACTCGCCTCCCGATCTGACTTGAATAACCACCTCATCTAGGCATTTATACATTCCGTGCACACCTATCCTCAGAATCCCATCCTATGCATGCTGGTATGTGCCTCTATTAAATGGTCAGGTGTACTGAGGTTCTATCCATCATCATTTACAGTTATTCTTAGGAGCCTTTGCATTATTTATTCGCCGCCTGCAATTCTAAAAATGTCCAGGTTTTGGACGACTTCAGGCCACTTTCACTGCACCAGTTTTTCTTGTAGCGAACTTTCTGTTTTCTTTGCTTCACGTACCCAGAGAATAATGCTAGCGCCTTAATAAATAAAGAAAAATTATTCATTACGCGTTTCTGGCCACTGAATTTGCCAGCATATGGTCATTCATGAATTTACTCTTTCTGCCCGCAACATTGGAGAAGCGATCATACTATTTTGAAGCTCAAAATAATACCATAATAGAACTGCAGAATAAGTTATGCTGCAAAAATAGATGATGGAGGCCAGCGTTTTTGCTTTTATAAATTACAAATTTTTGCATTTGTGTTACATTACAGAACGTCTCTCATTCTCATTCGGGGTTAATGCACAAGTTTTAGCATCAGGGGAAAATGTGGTTTTCAGAACATTTGGAAAAGAAGATGCAAACATTTCAGACACATTAGCATTTACGATTTCAGTACCATATTCAGCTGAAAAGCCATACAAAATGGCAGCTAGCCTTTTAAAAAACAGATGGTATTGCTTTACATTTGTTGATGGCAAGAAAATGCAGATCTAAATATTATACAACGCGTAAGTGAATTAAGGTTCAGAATGCAAACATCCTGAATAGATTCTTATTATTTTTAGCCATTAAACACCCCTCTGTATGAAGTAAGCACTAAATACATTTCCTAAATATATTGCATTAGGATCTTATACAAATTTCCTATTTTGCTTTCTTATGTCTGCTTTGGCCATGATGTTCTGTATTGTTCTGCCTTTTATATTTATAAATATTATCATGGAAATACTTAGATAAGAAAGGAAAGAGGAACATACGTCACATTTTGTTCCATGTGGATTGGTTACAAAACTGTGTGGATTGGTTGGAAAAAATTATGTACAAATTAAAAATACGTATTGGAGATTAAAAAGGTTCATTCAGCATAATTGCCTCAAATGTTATGACATAGGTTTTATTATTGTCATTTGTATAGGACTTATTCTGCCATTGAAACAGCCTCATAGCAATTTTGGCATTATTGTGACTTTCCATATGATCCCCAGGGTACAATCAGTGCTCCAAGTCTAATACAACTTGTGATGGTGTGTTATATGTGTTGTCTTCTGGTTATATTCTTGGTTAGGTGTCTATGTCTGGGTAAGACTGGTGTTTAACTGTGAAACTAGAAGGCTTCACAGCCCAGATGACCAACTGTGCCAGTTTGTGAAGCTTACATATTGACACATACCTCAGCTTCAAGACCCAGATGGCTCACAGGATGAACACCCTTGGTAACTGTGCATGCCGATTTATGTGGTCCTGCTCAGTCCTGGCCATTCAAATTTCTGTTAAGAGCTGCTTGCTAAGTTACATTTCTGAATACTGGACTGTCTCAAAAAATGTTTTGGACATTGGCATGGGATTCTCCTTTAGGTGATTCCTGATATTTAGGCCGAAGAATCTTGAGGATGAGCGAGCTTTACTCAAGTTGGGCAACTCTGAAGAACCTCCTAGGACCATGAGCCTTAAAGCTGCTGGTGCTGTCCATCAACCAGGAGCTCATGTCTAACCAGATTAGTTCTGTGAGTTACAAGCCTGTGAGAAAAATAGCTTTAATATACTCTTGTATGTCATAAAATAATCTGAGCTTGAGGGCATGTAGTTCAATTGAGCAAATGGGGGGGAGGGATGTGTGTGTGTGTGCACGCATACACGTACTAAACTGATGTGCCGCTCTTGTACCCTTTATAGCTGGTGAACCTATGGTATGTCAGTGATTTCCTGGGAGAGCAAGGAAGCTGGCAATCCAGAGACTCTTCTGCTCATGTAAAAGAGGTTCTGGGGGTGTGGCCGAGGCTGCCAAGATGGCGGTCGCAGTCTCAAACTGCTCCGGACCTGCTCGACATCCACCGCAAACCGGGCTGATCCTATGGCACAACCGGATGACTCTCTTTTGCCTCTCGGGGAACCTGGAGTCTTCTTTGAGAGGCCAGAGCTGTCGGAATGAGAGGATGCCTCACTGGTTGAACTCGGTGCGCTGCGGCCTTAGCCGTTGCCTGCTACGTCTCTGCCTTGAGGGTGGGCCGGCGGGTAGATTTTGGTGCTGAGCAATTGTCTCACTTGTGAATGCCTCTTGTCCCTGCGGCGGCTTGTGACTGCCTTTGTCTGTGCTGCCCTCAAGGGACCCTAGGGATTGCTGCTTCATCCGATCGATGCCACTGCATGCGTGAGACCAGGGCCTCCCCACGTGTTGCGCAGGTTGCGGATTCCGGCTGCCTTGCTGGGCCCTCTGGCCATGTGCAGGGCTCTCAGCAGGCCCATTTTGGCAGCCGAGTGGGATCCGGACTATTGTTGTGATCATTGAAGCAGGGTGTCTCCTACCCTGTGAGGGGCATTGTGACTATTAGGGCCCCCCCCTCCTTCATTGTGTTTAGGTCTGTACCCTGCCCTACCAAGCAGCAGGAGCCGCCACCAGGGGTCCCATTCGATATCGCGTGGGGGGGCCTTGTCCAGCCTCCGCTCCACCACTTGGGTAGACAGCACGACATCTCTGCTGCCTTTGTTTCGGCCCCGGGTTGGAGCCTGGTTCTGTGTCTGCCGGGCCTCTAAATCCCTGCCCCACAGGGCTTTGGGGATTGATGCGGGCACCCCCTCCTTGGCTCGGTTCTGTGGAGACCCCAAGGGGTGGTGTGCCTTGCTGTCCGTGCCCCATGTTAGGGCTATCAAACAGTAGTATCTCCTGAATTCTGGTGTTGTTGGTACATCTAACTAATTGGTCACAGTTTAGGAATCACGTAAATCACCAAACTGACAGATGTTGGGCTGCCTTCTCAACACGGCAGTAAGAAATTGGGTACGAGTTGAGCTGCTGAAACCCTTCTCAAGCAGCAACCACAATTCTTCTCAGGGTGAACTCACAAGCAAACCCTAAATTAACCTAAGCTCAACCCTCAGGTAGCTTGGCTCAGAGCAGTCAGGCTTAACTCGGAGGCAATGTGTTAAGTATTTGTGCAACACTTCAAACAGTAACCCAGTGACAACACACTACAAAAGGGGGCCCACAACAGAAGTATAAAAATAGAGTAATTTTTTATAAATAAAACAAGACCAAAATGACAAAAATCCAATTAGTAGAGCCGGTGATATTGAATTTTAAAGTTTTTAGAGAAAATAGCACCAAAAGTTGTAAAGTGTGGCCATCTGGTCGCACTGGACTTTGACAAATGAAACGCAAGTTCAGGCTGACCATGTTGGAGCTCGGGCCAGCTGCAGGGACCCGGTTAGACCCGTTAAATAAAAGTACCCTCAGCCTTGGTTTGTGGAGCACTGCGTGGATCCGCATCGAAGAAACACTGCGCAGCTGAAGCGATGCTCGGTCCGAGGTGCGGCAAGGCTACAATGCAGGGGCCTGTGTCGTCGTTCAGGATCCCGTCAACAGGGCTTGAGATGAGAAGTCTGGCATCAAGGCTGAGGCTCATAGTCAGGGCAATGCATTGGTTCCGGAGAATTGTGAGGCTGCAGTGCGGAGTCCGGCGTTGACGTAGAGGCTTCTATCATCAAAGGATGCAAGGGCCTGCACCGAGGATGCATTGCTCAGCGACGGTTCCGAAGGCAGTGCGGGTCTTTGCGACGGGTCCAATCCACGCAGCAGGGGCGATGCGTTGGTTCTGCTCGGGGTTGCGCCATGCAGCAGAGGAGATGCACAAGTTGTGCTGGATCCATAGAGGCTGGTAAGCACCTTAAGTTCACTTCCAATGGTCCAGGACTGGGGTGGCACCACTTGGCAGGGTAGACTCACAGATGTCAGACTCCAGCTGCAGGTGCAAGGTTGCTGGAAGCCTGTTATGTCCCTGAGGCTTCAGATCAGGAGGCCAGCCAACTCACACTTGGAGTCACTCTGGGTCCTGGGTTCAAGAGATGTAGGTCCGGTCCTTCTCACCCAGGCAGGAGGCGGCTGGTCAGCACAGCAAAGCAGGAGCCCAGCAGAGTCCAGTGGAATGGCAGTCCTTCAGCAGCATAGCAATCCTTCTTCCTGGCAGTGTGCCTACAGGTCCAGAAGTGTACAGAAGCGATGGTCTATGATGTCCAGTATTTATACCCATTTGTGCCTTTGAAGGTGGGGGCAAGCTTCTAAAGGTTTCCCTTTGAATCCCCAGGCATTCTGCCTTTCCTGTCCTGGCTCAAGATGAACTACAGGGGGTATGCAGCCCTTTGTGTGGAGGCAGACACAGCCTATTCAGGTGTAAGTGGGGCTGTGCCCAGCTCCTCCCTTCCATCCTGCCAGTGATGGACCATCCAGGCACACCCAAGCTCCCTATTGTGTGTGGCTGTCTAGGAGAAATATACAAAGCTAAACTGTCAGCTACACCCAGCCCCAGTCATGTGACCAGAGACAGGCTACAGGCACTAAATGGCTATGGCAAGAAAATGCTAACTTTCTGAAAGTGGTATTTTCAGAATTGCAATTTAAAATTTGACTTCACCATAAGTTAGGATTTTAAATTGTGATCCGGACACACCAAACATGAACTGATATCTCTTCCCATTTGGAGATTACACTTATAAAAAATGTAATAAGGCAATGCCATTGTTATCCTATGGGAAAGATAGACCTTGCAGTAGTGAACAAGCATTGGCATAGCCAATAGGTCTCGTCTTTGGGACCTTATAAGTGTTTAGCCATGCAACAGTTGATGTTGTTGCACCAAGGATATTGTGCTGCATAACTAAATACTTATAAGGTCCCAAAGGCGAGACCTATTGGCTATGCCAATGCTTGTTTGCATAAGTGGTGGCTAAATAGACAGAAAAATATGAAGAGGGAAAAACGTATGGAAAACGAAACACAGATGAGCAATATAGAAAGTTGTTTATAGAGACAGCGAGAGTGAGATATGGACAGTGAGAGGGATAGACAGCAAAAAGCAAGACAAGGGCAGTGAGATAGGCTCTATAAATTAGTGTAGAGAAATAGTGAAACGCGGAGATATAAAGTGAGATAAAGAAAGAGAGAAATGGTGAAAGATGGACAAAGTTGTTTAGGAGGAGACGGTTGACAAGGGAGGGCGAGGGTGACACAGGCAGGGGAGATTAAGTAGAGAAATATAAACAAGTGCAGGGTGCCACGCAAATCGTAGTTGGCTGAAAGGACAATGTTGCTTTTAGGCTACCCTTCTAGTTAAATGTGTTTGAAATGCATTAACACCTTGCTTCTAAAACAGGACCAATTGTAGCCTCCAACAAGTCTGGAGTGGTGTGAAACGTCCCAATAGTTACTAGATGTGTTTGAATGGGAGTCTGCAGTGGCACAATGAAGAGAAATGTTGCCTCCTTGTAAAGATCGTTATCATAGGTAGGAGATGTAAATATGGCTTTGATCAACTTGCACATATGGGTGATGTTTAAACAACAGGCTGGCAAGTTTCTTCCTGAGATAAGAATGATGTACGAGAGTTTCTATTCCTTTTGCGCTGTAACAGTTAGTTTTTTAAAAAGTTTAACAAAATACTCTTCCGAACACTGCTTCCTTTTTAGACCCACTGTTTAAACCTCCATGCTAACATTAAAACAGAGTCTCTCAACCAGTTATGGTAAAATAGCTCATATGCGCACTTTGTATTCCTTATCAACCAGTTCCCAATTAATACATAGACACGGTGAAAGACAAACAGACGCTGAGGAGGGACATGGCACAAGACAGTGCACAAACGTTTGGGAATGACTGTATACATGCTTTATGCTTAAACGTCTTCATAAATACATTTTTCTTTTTCTGTTTATAAAATATTGCATCACCGCTTGCAGATAAATAAAAAGACATGGAGAGAAAAAAACGAACGGAAAAGAAAACAGAAATAGGCATTATAAAAAGTAGTGCAAACGTTATAAAAATAAATGTAAGCAAATAAAACCATGGTAGGCACGGGGAGATTAAGTGATTTTTCGCAGGATCACAGGATGTTGAGCTGACGCCGAGATTTTACTAATTTTGAGTACAAAGAGGAAGCTGGGTGTTGCTTCCAGCAGTCCTAGAAAGGAAACACCATAATGTAGCATTATGGAGGTTGGGAGTAGGCCCTTTGTATTGAACGGATGTTATTGGCAGTGATCAACAAGCCTCAAACGTGGTTAGGAGGAGACGGCTAAAGATATGGTGAAAGATAAACAGACAGACGGTGAGCACAATAAAAAGTCCGGGGATGAATTGGAACACATGAGCTTAAAATACATCTATATACTAAAACAGATGGCCCCAGAAATCTGTGCGCACGCAGCAGCCACAGGTTCAAATGAAAGCAGGGCTGACTCTAAGTTTCATCCTTCCTATAACTTGAGAAGAGAGGCAGCATGTGCTAGGAGAGAGCGCTTCTTTATATGGTGTGTGTAGAGAGCAGCCCCTGTTTTAATGTGAATTGATAATGTGCTCCGGTAACGTTCTAAAAATAAATGTAAACAAATAAAACCAGGGTAGGCACGGGGAGATTAAGGGATTTTGCGCAGGATCACAGGATGTTGAGCGGAGGCAGAGACTTCAGTAATTCTGAGTACAGACAGCAAGTTGGGTGTTGCTTCCAGCAGTCCTAGAAAGTAAACACCATAATGTAGCATTATGTAGGTTGGGAGTAGGCCCTTTGTATTGAACGGATGTTATTGGCAGTGGTGCCAGACTCTTCAAAGGAGAAAGAAGTTAGGACTGACCCCTCCTTTGTTCTAGTGAAGTACAGCCCATAGTCAGCAGGGGCAGTGACAGCCCCCCCTTAAGTCAGCGGATAGTAAGGGCTTGCTTTTACTTGGTTATTGATGGGTCTTGTTTTGATGAGACAGGGCGCAACTGTGTATGGAAATGGTTATATTGTTGCTGATTAGCAGGTGTGCAGGTAGGGTTGCTTTTTTTGGACAGGGAATTGGGGCCTGATTTAGATCTTGGCGGACGGGTTACTCCAACTATGACGGTTATACCGTCCTCTGAAATATGAGTCCCATTATTTCCTATGTAATTTTGATCTCAGCGGACGGAATATCCATCACCGTTGTGACGAGTAACCCATCCACTGATCTAAATCAGGGCTCTGTTGAGACTCGGGTTGAAAGCGGGGGTGGCAGCAGGATGGTGATATGCAAGCCCTAAATGTAGTGATGTTTGGATGAATGTAGGTTTGGTGTGATGAAAGTTTTTGTTGTTTTACAAGGTTATGTTTAACGCTTATTACAGGAGGGGAGGATAAGGCGGATGCTTAGTGAGGCTGTGGTTTTAAATTATTCTGAATGGCACATTGCCAAGGGTTTGTTTACCTACAGATTGCACCTGTCTCATTAAAGTAGCCTTTTTCACATTCTATATGACTCGTGGCTTCCAGGCTGCACCGTCCTGCCCGAAAAGAGTTCGTCATTCGCACAATGTAAGTTCTGAGAAGTCCCCAGCAGTTAATATCACTAGTAATAGGAAACGCAAACCCAGCCCCCAGGCTTCAAGAACGAGATTCAGCCCAGTCATAGCATGTGTTCAAAAATACGCCCAGCTTCCAGACTGTAACTCTGAGAGTACCAAGTACACATGATTGGCAGACAAAGATACCAAAGACAGGCAAGCATAGAGATGTGCTCGGACAGGCAGACAGAGATACTCATAGACAGACACAGGGATAAACGCAACGGATGTGTACTGACCCACAGGTACACCTTGGACGCGCAGTCACGAATATACAGGGATGGACATTAACAGATATATATGAATCATTTGTATAATTTAAAAAAACATGAGGGGTCCCCTACAGAATATGGAGAGGGGCGCATAAGTCTCTTATATCACAGATAATTTATCCTTGAGGTAATAGGGGACCCCATAAGGATACCCACCTCCGTACCCTAAGGGCTGCCACTGAAATGAATGTAGCTACTCTTTTTGCGCCAACCTAGTTCAATAGCACAGGGCGGGAGGCCTGGGTGCTTTCATGGAACATTTAAAGTTAAAAGAGGAGTGAACCTATACACAGAAGAACAGATAGAAAGAGTTGAACATGAAAAAGCACTGAGATTTGCAGGAACAGGCAAAGAATAATTTCTATACTTTGTGTAGCACTCTCTACAGTGTCTCGGATCTCTAGGCGTTGAAAACAGTTGTTATTCATGACGAGGGCCTCTGGGATTATGCAGTAGGGAAGGACCAAATTATGTTGCATGTTTGACTAAATTATGCAGCAAGAAAAGACAATTAAGCAGCATAATGCAGCTTCGACGCCTCGTCAGGGGTAGTAAGCGCTATATAAATGCAATTACAATACAATACAATACATATAGCGATAGCTTTATTTTGAAATTTTTACAGGGAATAACACTATCTGGGCTAAGGTTTCACCTCATTAGAACTAGTTTAGCACCCAAATCCAGCAATAAGCAAGAGGCAACAAGTTACTGTGTTTTTAGTAACTTTTGATCTGTTTGATCTAGAAAGATTTTCTTTGTAAACATTTACAGATTACGTAGCAGATGATGGATTATGTGGCAAATGCAGCAAATCCATAATCAGGCAAAAAAACGTCAGAGCGCAAAATTGCAGATTTCCAGTAGCCCTGATGACCCAACTCGATATACTCATTTTACCGACCTCAGAAGTATTAAAAGCTGAGTGACAGCACTAGGATTGGAACCAGTAACCATCATGTTAACACACAGAATTATACAAAGGACGCATTAGTCCATTGAGCTATATTACATTTTATACTAAGAAACACAGAGATACACAGCTATAGATTGACAGAGGCGCACACACTGGGACAGTCAACGACTGACATACACACCTAACAGTCAGTGTTGTAAGGCAAACTGATGGGGCTCTCCTGCAGATTGTGATGAGCCCCCCGCATCCCTCAGTCTCCCATACCTCACAGATATTCATTGGTCTTGGCTCAATGGGGGGGGGGGGCTTGAATGGGATGGAGACTCCCTAAAAGCACACCCCTCCCCACCCCCTTGCAGCACAGGGACTACAGAGGCCTGTGTTACGCCTCTCAACAGTCGTACCGTCAGATAGTGCTGATCAGTGAGAGCACATTTATAAAATGAGCTAAAGAAAGTGGCGGAAAGACAGGGGGCGACAAACAGCGATACGAACGTGCACTCATGGATGACAGTGACAGAAGCTGTGAGAGAGGTAGTTCAGGGAGAACACGTAATTGGAGATACACACAGAGACGGCCAAGTGAAGACACGCAAAGACAGACAGACGGACGTTCAGACCCTCACCATGGCGAACCCAGAGAGCAGCGCCGAGGTGCGGCTGGAAGCCTTGAGCTTGGCACGGCTGAGGTAGAGGCGCCTCCAGTTGAGAGCGTGCACCGAGTGCTGGTTCACGCTCATCAGCTGCACGTAGCTGCGGCTCACGAAGTCCCGGTAGGTGACGGCTGGCCCCTTAGTGAGGCTCGGGCTGCGCTGCTCCTCCTCGCCGCTGGCGTCGTCTTTGTTCCCGCCACCCACCTCTGCCGCGGGCTGCATGGGCGCGCAGGTACTCTCCACCCCGCCACTGGGGGGCGCGGCACTGCTTCACCGGCCGGTGGCAGCGCCCGGGTCCCGGAGGCGAGTGTCGGGAAAGCTGAAGTCAGAGAATGAAAGAGTCACCGGGGGCAGTCACTGTCACAGTAACCCGGAGGTGCTGGGGGAGCCGCTGTCATCGAGAGCGCAGGTAGTGAGTGCGGTGTGCCAAGGAGGCGCTGCTGCCGGACGTCCTGAGTGCGCCCTGGAAAGAGGGGTTTCAGCCATTTCAACGCGGCTGTTACTACACATGCCGTTACGTCACATGCGTTACAACGCATGCGACGTAACAACGCGTACACATTACGACGCGGGCCATTACATCGCATGCGCTTTTAAAACGCATACGCTTTTAAAACGCTTGTGATGTAATGGCGCCGGAGCAGAGACTGCGACACTGGAACCGGGAGCAGAGACGGCGATGCTGGGACCGGGAACGGGACACAGGAAACCGGAGGAACCACAAGGAGAGAGAGGTAAGGGCGTGTTTTAGGCTTTAGGGCTTAGGGTAGTGTCAGGGGGTCGTAGTGTAGGGTAGAGTTTTAGGCTTTAGGGCTTAGGGCTTAGAGCTTAGGGCAGTGTCAGGGGGTTGTAGTGTATGGTAGTGTTTTAGGGTTTAGGGTAGTGTCAAGGGGTCGTAGTGTAGGGTAGTGTTTTAGGGTTTAGGGTTGTGTCAGCGGGTCCGGTACGGTACTGTTTCAGTGTAGAGGACAGACTGTGCGTAGGGGTAGGGTCGTGTTTGGAGTACTGTTTTAGGGTAGTGTACTGTTTTGTACTGTAGGGTTGTGCTGTGGAGTGTGTGTTATGTAGGGTAGTGTGTTAGTGTTTGGGGGCTATTTTGCGTTGTAAATACATGCGGGGAAATAGGGTCCGTTGTAAAGGCATTTCATATGCATTTCAAAGGAAATGCGAACTAATACCATCCGTTGTAAAAACATGCGTTGTGACGGTACATGCGAACTAAAAACCGCGTTGTAAAAGCACACGTTGTTTTAGTTTGCGATGTATCGTCATACATCCGGAAAGAGGGCACTGACAGAGCTGTCACAAAGAACACGTGAAGGACCCGCGCAGGGGGGACTACCACAAAGGGGGCTCTGTAGTGGAGGGCTCCAGAGGTACTCTCATGATGGATCGTGGAAGGAAAGTCCTGCAGGCGTGCCTCACTCTGACAGCGAGGAATCCTCCCTCTGTAGGGCCCCAGGTTGGAGAATCGCTTTAAAAGAAACTGATCTCTGCTGAGCTGCAGGGCTGGGCAGCAGGGGGTCGAGTGGCCGGCTGCAGGAAGCACTGATCTGTGTGCGCGCGCTGTAAGGAATACAGCTGCCATCGTTCCCGCCGCTGCACGTGAAAGTGAAAGCTAATTAGAAACCTGATCCAGAACAGATGGCACCCTGCGCGCTCCCGAGACCCCTAGGCCATGGGAGTGAAAGTTTTGAGGAAAGGCGGGACATGCACCCGTCTTTGGCCATTTGCGTGCTTTCAATTATTGAAAGCCACACGCAAAGGCCAATGGGATGTGTGGGAGGAGGCACACCCACACGGAGAAGGCTCTTGGAAGTCTGAAGTGATTCCAAGAGCCCTCTGCTAGGGCAGTGCATGCACGCTGCGCTAGGCGAGACCTAAAAAGGAATTTAAGAGTTTTTCACTACGAGGACATATCCTACTTTTTAAATACATTGCACCCTGCCCTCTTTACTGTCCAGGGCCTACCCTATGGATGAGGTTTTTTTTCCCTAGTGCCAATAAGCCTAGCAGTGGCAGACGCTGTTTAACTAAAATCATCCACTCTTTCAATCAACAGTGTGGAGCATAGTGTACCACAGCGTTCGATAAACAGACCACACTGCAGCGCCACTTCGATGTGCCAAGTGTATTATATTGTAGTTGTGTTTTTATAGCGCTTTCATACCCGATGAGAGGCCCAATGCAATTAATAGATTTAAGAGACAGACTCGGACAGAAGGAGAGTTCTTAAAAACATGAAATTCAGTCACTGCTTTTTATTATTATGTTATTAAACCAAGCTGCCACTACTCATCCATGGAGTCACTGGCTATATAAAAGTCTGTACATTTTTTATATCAGTTCATGTTATACTGCATACCCCTCGGCAACCTTACATACTTTGCAGTAATCACTGAACAGTATGCAAGGTGCCAAGTGGGGTTTGGCTGCGCTATTTTCTTAGTGCAAAATGCATCCTCGCCCCCATTATTGGATGCGAGGGTGCATTTTGTGCTCAGAAAATAGCTCCAAATGCCCACTCTGCCCTGTCCCAGAATTCAGTGGAATCTAGCAGAATTGTAATATAATTCTGCGGAATCAAATTCCACCCACCCTTACTTATAAGTAAATTAAATATGCCAGTTGGGTATAAGCCAATGTTACCGTGTTTAGAGGAGAGAGCACCTTAGCACTGGTTAGCAGAGGTAAAGTGTGCAGAGTCCTAAAGCCAGCAAAAACAAGGTCAGAAAAAATGGAGGAGGAAGGCAAAAAGTTTGGGGAAATACCACCCTAAGGCTGACAGGTCTAACATAAGTGTTTTTTTTTTTTCAGTTTTGTCTTGTACGTGGACAAAACATTTGTGCCTTTCAAGTACTACATTTTGTTGGCTCCAAAATGTTCTCTATTTTTTTAAGGTGATCATAAAACATCTTGTTCATCCCCACCATCCGCAGTTACAGGCTCAGGTGGTTATTCATATACTTTACACTCTTCAGTACCCAGGTTAGGTAGCCTTATGTGTTTTTTTTTTAAGGGTAAAAATTTCCCCTTGCCCCGACGCCGATTAAATAAAATTCAAAAGCCTGACCCTCTGTTTCCAGGGTAAAATGGGTCATTTAAGAATAAGGACGGCTGGGATATACTGGCCTCTACATATGGAAGGTGGAAGTTGGCAAAGGAACTAAGCAAGAAAAATATAAGTTTCAAGATCCATAGAAAAGGGAGACTGCAATATTATGGTGAACTGGAGTATAGGAAACCCTGAGGATTTTCACTTTTCGCAAAAGTTGTCTGTCGGTGGGGTGGGAGAACAAGTTTGAATAGTGTATTTCTCCTACTTTAGGTAAGGAATGAAGGCGGAAAACTGAAGCAGTACAATTCTGTAGACAGTTTCTTCATAACCTTTTGTGTGTAGATAATGTAGATAGGTAAGAGTTTTACCTCAAAGGGGAATGCGTAGAGGAGAATAGCCTTGAGAACAGTTAAATGTTGAAGCGACTTGTAGGAATCTACACAGTACCTGGCAATGTATCTTACCACGTAGTTATGGGCACGCCCACCCATGAAAGAATCAGGATGACCATGCACTAAAGAACTGTCTTACAGGCTATGAAGAGCTGAGGTGGCAGGATCTCCAGATGAAAGTGTGGACATAGCACATGCATCCCTTCTAATGAGGAAAGGAGGGCTCATGCACTAGCGTAAAGTGTCTCTCAGGGGCCTATGGACAACTGCTGGGATCTCAGGTGGTACACATGCACCCCTTCCAAGGGTAAAGGAGGGGTAGCGCGCTGGGGAGAAGCAGCTTCCAGAACCTGGTTGTTGCCTGCGCACAACCACTAGGATCCATTGTGGTGCAGCCCATCGCTGCGGTATGTGTGAACTATTGAGAACTCCCCTGCTCCAATCCGCCACACATTCATGCCTAAAACCAGAGAACTGGGCAGGGAGGAAGACCTAGATTCTGTTAGTGATGAGATGAGTATAATCAGCAATCTCCACAGGAAAACCAGCAGGTAGGTGATGTAGTAGGCTGTATTGTAGTCGTACTGGTTCAGGTAGTGGCTGTTCTTCCTGGCATATTTTCTGCAAACACAGTATCTTCAGTCAGGGAGGTGGTGCTGGGCTGCCCCCAGCGCAGCAAGACAAATACAACTCATCACCAGTAGTGTAATGAGCAGACGCTTAACTTGTAGTTTATTCTTGAGAATTAACACCACCCCACAGTCACTCCAGTTAGAAGAGCTCCAACTGTCATAGCAGAACATTGATGAAGAGAGCTACAACATTCAATCAGAAGAGTGCTAGGATCGCACCAAAGCAAGAAGGGGTGAACGGGGAAGGAAAAAGAATGTGCCAAGTAATAAAGTTAAAATTACAGTAAATTGCTAAAAGTTTGGTGTTGCGTCTGATATGTTGAGACTCCAGCATTAAACCAAGTGTTGGCTAAACTACTACTTTGGCGTAGTTCTACAAGGTTTGCTTTCCCATTCCCACCAACGGGTAACACAGGTGAACTTGGTTCAGTGCACCAACGCTGAATGTGAAAGACAGGTTATTGTAGTCCTGCAGAACCCTACCCAATACATTGTTGAAGTAGAGTTATTGCATTTGGGTTCCTAACAATCCCTGCAAATGGACCAGGGGCATTGTGATGACAGAAACAAACCTTTTTCGTTCTTCACAATATCACATACACACTTTACACTTAGAAGAATAAACACTAACTTAAAGCCTTTATTACAACAGGGCAAACTTCTTTCTCAGCACATCTAAAATAACTGCACAAGATATCATAAAAACAGCAAGAAGGCACGTTGTGAACAACAAGAATAAAATGAACATTTCCATCATGGTAAAAGCTTCATATAAAACTTATCACCCTAAAACCTACTCACATGCTCTACAGTAGGAGAGCATTGAGAGAAGACCAACTTGCAGTCTAGAGTTTCTTAGGGAGAAATGATGCACTGCATACTTTGTTGACAGCAGAAGCTGTCATTATCAGCAGAGGCGTGAAGGCAGGGTTCCATGCGAGGGGCAAACATACGCTTCCTCCGGGACTCTGCTTTATCAGAATTAGGTGAAATGCAGCATCTTCGAAGTGCGCTGGCAATAAGTGAGACTGTCTCTGACAGAATCTCGTGCGATAATCTGGGCGAAGGACTTCTCCTGACAAGTGGTGAAGTGACATCCCTTAATATACTAAATCTTATCAGAGATTGGAATTTCTGACATAAGTTTAGGAATGTCTGACATAGATTATGTGCATGAAGTTGTACGGCCCAGATGTTTTCTTATGAACATATAAATTGAAGGACATCGATTCAGACTGCACTATTTTGGCTATATGTCTGTATTTGTTCTTATTTGACCTTGACATGGTGATAAGTAAACACTTATCCCAGAATGATGTTGCAACAGGTGTTATATCTATATCATTAGCTGCATGTCTTGACACTTTCACGGTTCTTAGAAAGATACTGTCAGACATCTATGACAGTGCCATACACGACAATGATTCTGCTTCAAATTGGAACTATGGCGACTCCCGTTACCTTAGATGGTCTTGGGGACTATTCAAAATGGAGTCAGACCTTATGGGCTTTACTTCACAAGTGCAGTGTCTTACCACATAACTTCTAAAACAAAACGGGGTAGTATCTGGGCTGCAGAAGGAGCTAGAAATATCTGTGGTTTTCTTTGCTATCTACCATCTTAACTGCCTACTTTGTTCTACTGTAAACAAAACTGGTTATTATTTTAATGCTCATAGCTCAGAGTGAAAAATGACATTTATTTTGCGTGATTACTTTTCCTGTTGTATCAGAGTTACAAACCTGCACCAACACCTGGACTAAGCCTCACGTCTGCTCACCCAAACTATTTGTGGAGAATCAAGAGCTCAAAGGGGCATTCTCAGTCAAATCAGTTGGAGTTTGTTTTATAATAATAGGCCGTGGGACACCAGTGATAAACAGTAGTACACACGATGGATATCATCCAGTAGACTGTGCCCAAGAATTCCAGAGATAAAAGCCTTATAGCCTTATTTCCCATTACCAACCAGCTTTGCATAACTTTTACCATGACTGTGCATAGATCCGTGCAGAACGAAGTGCCCGACAATGTCTTGTTATACTTATAACTAAATTGATGGCACATTTACAGGGGCGTAGCTGCAATGGGGGTAAGGGGGGGGAGGCGTTTGCGGTGTAACACCCCCCTAATTAATGTATTTTCTGATAAATAGTTGGTTACAAGTGCTTTCATTCGGGTATTATGAGATGTCAGTCAGATTTCTCCAGAGATGTTTACATAAACACAGACAAAACACACACACACACTCTCTCCATTTCTGTTTTGAAAGTCAACATATTGGTTATTTTACAAAATATTGTGTTTTCTATCTTAGTACTCCTACAAAATATTGTGTTTTCTATCTTAGTACTCCTACCACTTCTTATTCCTCTCCGCTTGTATTGCCCCTTAGGCCCCTCTCATGTGCCTTGCTTGTCGTATAATGTATTGAAACATTATATGCCAGTCTGATTGTCTGAAGCTCACCCCCTCCCGCCTCCTCCCCAATCTTACTGACCAAGCTACGCCCCAGCGCATTTAAAAATGTGGTTGTTATTTTGCTGATCACAGCTTGCATGCTCTTCATAGTATTTTAATAACTTCTGCCTTTCGGACATTTTTTTTATCCATTTTCATTTTTAACGTGCATTGCATAGAAGTACCTTTCAATAATAGGTGGTACAGTCTCAGAAACCACAATTTAAAGACTGAAAGTCGAAGGAAATGCAAACAAAACGCAAAACAGCATTTAACATTTAGAGTTTAGAATGCAGAAATAAGAAAGGACAGACATAATATATGTCACCTCCCATGTAAGTGCCTAAATATAACATCTTGGGATTGCCTTTTTCAACATTTGATTTGAAGATTTAATGAAAGCCCGAATATTCCAGACTTTGACTTGATAAGGAAAGACCCGTTGATACAGAACAGAAGTAGCCATATCTTTCGGGGTTAAAGGGCCTTTTATTTTTAAAGTGCTGATTTGGATCTTAGCAAACAAGCGATGGTAAAGCCAGTATGGCTGCTCCCCTGTGTCACAAGCTTGACCTACTGGCTTTGCCAATGATTGTTGAATGTATGTTGTGAAAATAAAAAAATATTTTTTGTCTTTCATTCCCCTTCTTTCGCAAACGGTCAAAATAAGAGATTTGATTAGCGGAGGAATCAAGAAACCAGATCAGATTAGAGCTACCAGATATATTAATACACTGTTTATTTTTTTTTTTTTTAAGTTCAAAAAGAAAATTTTATTAATAGAAGTAAAGGTGTCAATACAGAATTCATAGCATTAAATACATGTCATTACAATAGAATTTGCTACAGTAGAGAATAAGGAACCGGACTTATGGGTAAAAATGGAAAGATCTATACAGTACGAGTGATTCTTAAAAAATAGTTGATTAACAGATATTGTAGGAACATATAGGGGGTTCAAGGGGGTTTTAGAACTTCTTGCTGGGATGGTTGTAATTGGGAACATCGTTTGGCACAAGCATCAAGATATACTGTAACAGGTGACCACAAATCCAAACGTTTCGTTGCCATGTGTATAGGATAAACAAAGGAGGTATCCAACCTGTGATTATGGCAAACAGCATACCACCATGCCTTGTAGGAGATTTTAGAGAAATCCTTCCAATTTACGGTGATCTGTTGTAATGCAACCGCTAATAACAAGTCAATAATTTTAACATTAAGTGTAACATTCTCCCAACAAGGTGAGAGACTACCTAAGAAAACATGAATAAAGGAAAAAGAAAATGTAGTTCCGAAAATTAGGTTAATTTGAAACCATACTTGTTTCCCAAAATTTTGTACAATTGGACAAGAAAATAACATATGAAATAAGTCAGCATTTGAAGAGGAACATGTCCAACAAGCGTCTGAAACAGTCGCAAATCTTTTCCTCAAGGCGCTCGGAGTAAGTAAAAGTCTATTGTATACAAAAACAACGTCTGTATTGTGTTAGCTGCCCTGGATGATTTACGCAGTTTAATCCATATTTTATTCCAAAAAGACACTGGCCATGATGACGTAAAATCTCGTTCCCATGCCTCCTCTGTTTTAGATTTCTGCCTATCAATGTCCCCGCCCTGTAAATACCTATATATAATGGAAGCTTTGGGTTTAGTTTTTAACAAAGTGCAAAGTTGAGAGGGAGGATCTGATAAAGTGAAAGTAGTGGGTGTGGCGGATAATTGAGTGTATTTGTCCATCACAGCAGTTTTGAGTAATCTATATTTGTGAATGCTCGAGGCAGGTAAGTTGAATAATTGACTAAGTGAGGGAAAAGATAAAAATTTAATTGTGAAAATAACTGATGAATCCATATCAAACCTTTCTGTCGCCAAGTCTTCCAGTAGAAATGTTTACGACGAATAGTCAGATCTTTGTTGTGCCAAATTGTGGAGTTGAGGAATGAATCCGTAATATTGTGTGTGGGAATAAGTGTGGGTTCTAAAAGCTTAGAGGTCAGTTTGATTATGGGAGTGAACAAAGCCTGTGGTTTGCGTGAAAAGGAAAGGTATTCGTGAAAAGAGAAAGGGGATAAAAAGAAACGCTCAATTGTAGTCCATAGAGGGCAATCTTCTGTAGAATCAAGCAACCAAAGGGAGGCTTGACGTAGGAGAAAAGCTTTCTGATATGTCTGAAAATCGGGAAAGTTAACCCCACCTTCTGTTTTAGGACGAATTGATTTAAATAAAGACATTCGGGATCTCTTATTATTCCATAGGAAGGAAGAGAGTGTGGAATTGATCCTCTTAAAAAAAATGTTAGGAATAGGGACCGGAATATTAGAAATGGTGTATAAAATTATAGGCGACAACATCATCTTTATAGTGTCCAGGATAAATAGAGGGGATGCCATTAAGCGGCTAAGTCCGAAACCTTTTGTATGCATTTGGTCATGCATAGTGCTACCGTGTCCGATATCGAAGAGGTCACATGTAGTCCTAGATATTTAATGTGATGAGGACTCCAGGTAAAGTTGGAGACACAAAAATCCGATTTGAAGGTATACTTAGTTAAGGGCAAGATCTCACATTTATCGTTATTCAATTCATATCCGGAGGTGCTAGAGTAAGCTTGTACCTCCGCCAACAAGGCAGGGATTGAGTCACCTGGTTTGGACATAAAAAGCAGAATATCATCAGCATATGCTTCGAGTTTAATATGAGAGTTTAATGATTGAAAACCATATAAATCAGGATTTTGACGTAATTTAGAGAGAAAAGGTTCCAAAGCCAGGTTGAAAAGGAAAGGGGAAAGAGGGCATCCCTGACGCACTCCTCTCCCCAAATCAAAAAATGGGGAGATCAAGCCGTTAGCACATACAGCCACACGAGGATTGGAGTAGAGAAGAGAAATCAGGGACGTAAATTTAGGGCCAAAGCCAAACCACTTGAAAGTGTAAAACAGAAAGGTCCATTCAACTCTATCAAACGCCTTCTCGGCATCTAGTGCTATTGCTGCGAGGGGGTGTTTTAAGTGGGAGGATTTAGATAAGACGTTAAAAAGAAGTCTCGTATTGTCAGTTATGAATCTCCCCTTGACAAATCCAGATTGTTCTTTCCCCAATAATTCAGGTAAGTAGGAGTCTAATCGTATGGCTAATGCTTTGGAAAAAAATTTGTAGTCTATGTTAACCAAGGATATAGGCCTGTAATTTTTGCAGTATTTAGAATCTTTACCCTCTTTGGGAATAAGGCAAATATGAGCTTCTGAGAAAGAACCCGAGGAACTACCTAATGTACTAAAAGAATTTAATAGGGAACGTAGTTTGGGCATTATGAGTTTAGAGAAGTGTTGGTAAAATTCTACGGTGAAACCATCTGGTCCCGGTGCTTTGTCCCTTTTGAGATGTTGAAGAGCATTTAACAATTCTTGGTATGTTAAATCGGACTCCAGGGAGGATAAGTTTGGCAAAGTGTTTTGAGGTTTTTGAATACCAGAGAAAAAGTGCAGAAGGGAACTGTCAGAGGGTTGTGTTTCGGAGGCGTACAGGGACTTGTAAAAGAGAGAAAATTCATTTAAAATTTCAGTATCTTTAAATTTTAAGTCTAATCTATTGTCATAAATAGATTCAATATTCAGCTTATTGTGTTTAACTTTTAAATAACTAGCCAATAGTTTCCCAGCCTTATTTTTGCCCCCGTAAAATTTTGCACTGGACTTTAACAAATATAATGAAGCATCCTCCGTTGACTTCTTATTAAATTGCATTTTGGCGTTTACAAGAGCTGTGAGGCAATCCTTCGAGTGTGAAGTGTAGAAAGAATGTTCCAGTCTTTTAATATCTTGAAGGAGATCTTTAGTTAATTTACGGAAAAGTATTTGTTTCTTTGCAACAAAGCCGATTATGAAATCCCTCGCTGAGGCTTTGAAAGCATCCCATATAGTTGAAAATGGTATGGAATGTGTTTGATTCAACTAAAAAAACTCATCGAAAAAGGTAGTGAACGAGGCAATAAACTTTGGATCTAGAAGGAGGGCATTATTGAAGCGCCATCTTTTGGGACCTGTAACTCTAGGTATAATATCGAGGCCGATTGAGACAGGTGCGTGATCTGACAGTAAGATGGGACCAATCTCTGCATTTGTAAGAGTTTGTGATATGTTGTGAGAGACAAATATATAATCAATCCTTGATTGAGTTTGATGGGAAGGGAGTAAAAAGTGTACTCTCTGGTAGTCGGATTACAAAGACGCCAAGCATCCAGGAGTTTATGTTGGTTGATAACATGCACAAAAGACCTATGGGGCTTGTTGGGAATGAAGGAAACTTTGGAATTTCTGTCAATAAACGGATCAAAGGTCTGATTACAATCACCCGCCAAAATGAAATTATCCTCCATGTGTTGAGTGATTTGCTTAGCCAGTGTGGGCCAAAAGGAAGGTTCTCCACATGTAGGGGCGTAGACATTAAGAAAAGAAATTGGAACACCCTTCAAAGATAATTTAACATTCAACCATCTACCATCAGCATCTGAATCCTGGGACACAAATGCAAACGAAAGGGATTTACGGCACAGTATCATTACTCCATTACGTTTGCCATCACCAGGGGAAAAGAAGACCTCCCCCACCCAACCCCTTTTCAGCTTTAATGATTCAACATCCGAGAGGTGGGTTTCTTGCAAGAATACAATATCGGCTTCTAATTTGGCTAAGTAGGTAAGAATTCTTTGCCTTTTGATGGGAGAATGTAATCCCCTAACGTTCCAAGTGATCAATTTTAATGACATAAGTAATTAAAAACAATTTGTACTGAAATTGTGAAACAAAAGTCCAATTCATCATAGTAGCAATATAAAATGAGAAAGAGGCAGAACAGGAAAAGAGCGATTAACTCAACTTCAAAGTTAAGAAAAATAGACATATCAAATAGCCAAAGCGTGAAGTGAGAGTTGAAGACCAGAATGAGAGAGAAGAAGAATCGGGTAAGTGGGCGAGAGGGAAATGTGAAAATAGAAATAAGCAGAATTATAATGACCAAAAAAGTGATAGATACAGAGAAGTAAGAAGAGTTAATAATACAAGAGACACCAGCAAATGAATAGATGCAAGCAATGAAAAAGAAAAGACAAAAAACAAAAGACATACCAAATAACAAACTTAAGGAAATGCGGGAAAAAAACATACCTACAAAGGAAGGATCAAGGATATACGGGAGGATGGATGGGACCACATGGAATAGGGTGAGTGTTTGATTGGCTCAAACGTTCCGTCCATCATCCCCTTTTGTATCGCACATGGAATAGGCAACACAACCGGGATCAACAAAACGGAGGATCAAGGAAAAACCACAGTACATGAGTAGAGATACCTGTGGAGACAATGACAAGTAAGGATTAGGAGATGCGTCAGAACATGTTCGTGAAACATTTATCGTATAAAACAAAAACAGGAGAACCAACTATAAACACTAAACAACATGACACGTTCCGTAACATCCTGAGAACAATATCAGATATATCACCAACTGTTAAAAAGCACTTCTAAGATGACGGAGTATTATGGTTGAGAAACCAGAATCTGAAGAACTTGTGAGAGAAAAAACAATCAGTCAAGTATTAAATGAAGAGGAGGGTCCAGAGGAATCCATAGCGACTGTTTTGCAAGAGTTAATGAAGCTTTGTAAACGTATCGGATCTTCATACACCGTTGTTCTGTTATTGTACGTAACTTTAAAGAGACATGGATGGAAGAGGCCATATCTGGCCCCCAAGGAACGTAGATCAGCTCTCATATTGAGGAAGGCTTTGCGTCTGTTAGCAGTAGCTTTAGCATAGTCTTGTGCGAAAAATAAAGACGAACCTGACCATGTAATTTTTGGAAAAGCTTTAACCGCCTGAAAGCACCTTCAGCAAATTTGTATACTCCAAGAAGTATAAGATGACTCCTCTTGGTCTCTGTGAAGAATTAATTTGAGATGGGATTCGCCCCAGCCTGTGAGCTCGTTGAATATTGAGTTGAGTCCCCTCTGGCATGTGAAGTAATTTAGGGAGAAAAGATTTAAAGAAAGCGAGAGAGTCCGAACCCTCAAGTCCTTCTCCCAGGCCATAAATGCGTAAGTTGTTCCGTCTATTACGGTTTTCAAGCTCCTCAACTTGTTTCTGAAGTGTGGAAACCTGAGAGTGCAGCTGAGAAACACCTACGCATGTGTCTTTTAGGGAAGAAACAGTATTTTCAACTGCTGAAACTCTCGTGTCTAATTGAGACCAATTATCTGTTAAAATTTGCAGCTTGGTATTGGTCTCTTCCATAAAGGGTCGAAGGGCCCTGATTTCCTCAAGCAGTAACTCCAACGATACAGGCGAGGTTGATTTAGGTGGTGGGGGTGGGTCCTTCTTAAGGCGTTTGGTGAGAGATTTCCCGGTAGGACCAGAGGAGGGATCCATATTTATTCCTGGTTGCTGAGGTAAGGATAATAAAGAGTCCTCAAGCTTAGAAAAATCAGTGAAAATTCTTGAATTTTTTTATAAAAATGTTTTTCTTGAAGTTAGAGGAGCTGAGTGCTTTTGTTCTGCCCATAAAACTCTGAACAAGCCCTTCCACCACCAGTCAACTGTGTGGGAGTGAAGGGAGCAATCTCTATGAGGACTCGTTGAAGAGCCTAAAGTAAGCGCTAGGCAAAATCCTCAGAACATCCTCATCAACCTGTTGCAGCAATACATAGCATTATATCTCGGTGTTTTGAAGAGGAGCCAAACAATTTTCAGAAGCTGAGTTGTGCTGGGTGCATCAAAAAACAGTCTGTGGACATACTAGTAAACACGTCGCGCTCACTCCTCTCCAACAACGTGAGACGAAAAACCAATGCTCTCTGTGAAGGCTGACTCAAAAGTCCTAAGATGGCCGCCAAGCATTCCTTCGGCGAACTTCCAAATATCCTGTCTCTACTCACTGTAACCTCCTACTTCAGTGAAATGGTGAGGCATCCAGCAACAATTAGGTGTTAGGATACACTGGAAACGTCAATATGAAAGTTGCCAGAAGTTCAGGATGAAAAGGAAAAAGTCCGCAATCGCTGTAAAAATTCAAAATGGCGGCCGCGAAAATGCGCGTTTGACAGAGATCGAAACATCGAGTTAAATTTACTTGCTGGTGATGAATAATGGTAACAAGGGCTTCAGGGTGTTCTCCCAACCTTCATCTGCTCTCCGCCGTCCTCCATGAGTCACATCTCGGTCTTAAGAATGGGTTTCCCCGAGAATCCTCCGGGAGCTTCACCCGTGCGCCGCCATTTCCGCTGGGCGCCAAGCCACGCCCACACACTATTTATTTTGAATTTTTAGAATATACCTTCTCTGAGAACACTGCAATAGTTGCCGTCGGTGAACAGATGGGGGTCTCACTTGTGCTTTCACAATGCACATTCTCTTGGTTGCAGCCTTTATGGAGTGATCGCAGTAAATAGACGTCTCAAAAGCATTGTAGCATGTTACACCATAACATGAGGCATACATAAGCCCGCATGATGGCTATGCGACTTCATGCTTGCTGCTGACATCTAATGTGATCTGAAAGTCAGAAGTGAGAATCATGGAAAGGTCGGTAAACCCAGTGTCATTAAACTGGGTAATAGTAACATCAGTTATTTTCAATGCTGAGAAATTACATACGTGCAGTATAAAGGTCTAAATGAAAAAGTGATTATATTTGTATAATATATGTGAGCGTTCATGGCTTATTCGAAGTCCTCGGAATGCTGCATTTGGTACCTGTCATTATTTTTTATGCAAACTCTGTTAGCAGCAGTTCTGCAAAAGAGGGCAATGCAGTCGGATCCAGCAGTTATTATTAAACTAGATCTGCGACCCAGGACCGGACCAGCATGGATGCCTGGTGCAGTTTGACGGCCCAGGAACACATTCAGCTGCACCTGTTCTTTGTGCACTTTACATTCAGAGCAGCTAACTGTTCGGGTGGCAGAGGTCTCTTATTTTCAGTTGCAGCTGGGCCAAACAAAAATGCTTCACTTAATGGACTATCAGCACTCCTTTGTTTGAGTCTCATCTTGGGAGGGAACGGGCTGGAGCCTAACACCTCGATATTAATGCCATTGAGGAAACAAAAACATTCAGCTTGTCGCTTGACAAGTGCTGAAGAGATAAATCATGATTTGGAAATGAATTTTTGACTTTTCCAAGTTTTTTCATGCAGGTAATAGGCCTGTGCTTTGAGAATGTCGGATATCTGTTTATATGCGTAATTGTTACTTGTGCCTGGCAGGTAACCAGGTAACACAAGAATCCATGCAGCAAAAGTAGTAACCCACAGAGCTGAAATCTGGAACACTGGATCTATGGCAAATTTCAAGATATCCACAAAAGATAAAAATCCATGTAATGAAATGAACTGGAACTCATTTACATGGGGGTTATCCAGAACATGTTGCATGGATATGGCCCTCCTGGACCTACAGTGAGCACCTCTACAAAACATACTACTGACACATTGTTACTACATGTTGCAGAGTACAATGTACAAAACAAGCAACTTTTATAGATTTCTTACTTTTCAAAACATCTGAGGTAACCTTACAAGCTTATCTGTCACCAGACTGAAATCTTTTAACAGTAAGTTTGAAAAGTAAAATGAGAAACATTTCTTAACAGACTTAACAACAACTAAAATCTGACTTTTAATAGCAGCAGGAAGCTTCATAAAAACAGTTAATAGAAAGCAACTGGCGTATGTTTGGATGTCTCACCATGAATGCATGATTGAACCCCGCATGCATTTACCACGCATGCCTTTACAACGTTATCTCTACCCCTGCTGCATTGTTACCACACGTTACCACGCAAGTCATTACAACGACTTGCATTGGGGGTGGAGGGGTGCTGGACTTTGAAATAGTATAACTTAGTATTCCAAATCCGGTCTACGCAACAGTAGGGAAGGTGTTGGACTTAAAATCAAACACCAGTCCAACAACTCGCCCCCTAAAGCAAGTCATTGTAACGACTTGCTTGGAAAAGGAACACGTGATAATGTCGCAGTCGGGGTATTGACTAAGTTGTAGAGGCAGATCATTGTAATGACTGCGTGGTAAAGGACGTTTCCCTCTCATCATATATGTATTTATCATATTGCATTAAAAAAAACAAGCTTTTTACTTTAACTTATTGAACTGTCACACGCCAGTCTGTAATCCAAGACAGACAAGTGCCTAGCTTTTAGCCTTTTAGCAATGTAAATTACAGTGGTTCCTTTGACACCTAGTTTGAGGCATTCCTATAGTATATTATTTTGAATACATCCTGCTTTATTCCATACCAACAATCTACATAACTTTTTGTAATTTCTTCTACTGTTGTGGGTACGTTTTGGCTGTAGTAAATTTAGCTGTGTAGTTTGTGAATAGCAGTGGGCTTACTCTTTAGTGCGTGAATGCATATCCCCCCTTAAACTCTTCCTTAAGCCTCTGTTAACCCCGCCTTACTCCTCCCTAAAGCGATTCATTTTGGTGAGTCTTTTCGCAGAGTTGTACTCTACAACTACCACAACGTACCTTCACTCATTCATTCACACAGATGACATATTAACTCTGATATTTACTGGGGCTGCAATAACGCGCTTAAACTCTTACAAATGTCCTTCTTTATATATTTGTAAAACTGTTATTTGTAGTCAAAGACTTGCATGTTTCTGTCAGATTGAGAAATGCCAGCTATTAGAAGTTCTGGAGTAGTATTACTTTTAAATGAATGTCAAACTAGTAATATTAAAGTGGAGTGCATTTCGGCTAAGTTGCTACTCCAGGAAATTATGTTTCTTCTCAATTACTTTCTTTGGTCATATTAATTGCATTAACAAATGACTATCATATAGTCTATTTTCCGAGCTGCTAAAATTGGCTTAGTAGGCATGGAAAGTGCCAGTAATGCTGCCCAATTGTCAGTTACACTCAAAGAGGCCGCTTGACCCACATTTTGAGAATTGTCTATGAGAACAGCAAGGTCTAATGAGAAGCGGAATACGGTATAATGCTGACACAAGTGTACATAGTAGGGTTACTACTATGCACAGTCTGGACAGCAGGGTGTATTATCTCTACCCTCCATGTTTCGTTCACATTTGGTGTCAGTGTTGAACTGAAAGTCTTCTGCTTAGTGGTGCAAAACTAATCAGCACTGTCCTTGTTCATTTCTGGGCAGCCATGTTAAAATGTTCCCTCAGTCAGCTAACAATGTAACATAACCACTGAGGTAACGCCTGTTTAGAGTTGGGAGGGCTCAGATCCCAGCTTTATCGAGAGTACACCCAAATTGCACAACTCTAGTTGGTGACAGCATTAACAACTTCTTAAGACTATCGTTGTACATCTTAAGACATATCTGATCATCACCTAGTCCTCATTAAATCCTAATGGTAGAAATATTTAACTGCACATGACAAAAACTCACACATTTAACTTTGTTATTATTTTATAAAAAACAATCAGCCAGCATGTTGTAGCCCTGTGCCAAAAATCCAGTGCACCCAAGGATTCAGTAACATGTGGAGTCCCCGTTAGTAACAATAGCCAGTCAGTCAATAAACTTTATTCGGCCCACACAGGTCATAAAAGTACACTCAAGAAAAAAGCATTTCATTCAATATAGCAGAAAATACTAAAAGCACAGCATAAAATAGTGGATCTCTATAAGACATACCATAAAATACAATAAAGGAAATACACTTCATTATTAAGATATACTATGCTATTATGCATCATCAAACCTTGTTTAAAACCCCGACTAAAACACAGACGATATTCTGCACAAAGATCAGCAAACCTAAAAATCCCAATTTAAATGAAAGGGAAGGGATTATACGGAGGGGTATCTGTTTCTTACTCTCAGGGCAAGATTGACAAAATTTCCCACAGCCACACATATCTCCATGTTCTCCAGTTTTTGCAAACGTGCAAAAGCCTCCCTGTGAGAGTTGGTGTTAAAGAAACAGGAGATAGGGGACAAAAAGCGTTTCCTGGCATGGGTGTTCAAGGTGCAAAATACAGTAAAGTACGTTGTGCTTTGTTGTGCAATATTATTACATGGGCATCTCAGCAAGAATGATACCCAGGCTACATTCCTAGGGAAGGCGTCTAGAAAATGCAATAAGTTAAAAACGCCGTCTAGTTTAAAAAAACCTCCTGTTTCCCTTATAAAACCAGGAGAGGTAGAACTCACACCCAAACATCAGATTGATCAAATTGTAATTAAAAGTAGCCGAGAGCTTATCAATTTCCACTTGGTGGAGTCTACTTTGTCTGCGCCAGAAAGCCTCCTTCACATTGAGTATGGCCGTTGGATCGATATTCGGTGAATTGCTAAACAGATCCAGGAGTCCGAAATCTCTAAATTCTTTCATAATATATCTTATCCAGGGGATGTTCTGCGTATGATCAAGAGAAAGACAGTCCTACAAAACATCTCTTGACAATTGCACTTCCGGGTTTCCCCAGACCCTAAGCCATAGTAAGAGTGGTTCCAGTTTAATTTTATCCCCCAAAGGGCTAGCCCTAATTTTGATAAACATATAAAGGCATGGGTAGATGGTGGGACTGCCTATACTTAATGTAGAAATTTGTTTGACAACAATAGCCATTCCAGTAAGAATATGTCAATCTTTCTTTTTGCCTCCTCCTGCTTCCAAAACTGATTATGTTCAGTAATGGTTGTATGATAGAGGCACACATGGCTAAACCACGCGTGCCTCTACTACGCAGCCCCAACAACGAATGCGTCTAAAGAACGCATTCCTTTACCACACATGCCTTTACCACGCATTTTCGTGGTAAAGGCATGGCTGGTAAAAGGATGTGAGGTAAAGATCACACCCCAACCTCCCACCCTGAGCCCTAAACACTACCTGACACCCCCTGAGCCCTAAACAGTACCCTGACCCCCGAGCCCTAAACACCACTGCGAGCCCTAAACACTTCCCTGACCGCCCCTCCAAGCCCTAAAAACTACCCCTCACCCCCTCCGAAACCCTGCCCCCAGCCCCACTTACCTAACCGTTTGTTCTTTCCCAATCCTTCCTGCTCCTGCGCCCGCCCATCCCAGCATCTAAACCACGCACTGCCTTCACCACGCATATGTGTGGTTAAGGAAAATGTGTGGTTAAGGCATGCCTGGTTTAGCTTGCGGGGAAATGGCACGCATGGTTCTGCCCGCGTTGTTAAGGCCGTTTCACTTCAGTAATATTTGAGGGCATTCTTTTATGCACAATTCTAGTTAGATCCTGCTACTGAAGCTCAGTGGGGCGGAGGTCTGGACTCTGGCCAGGCCATTCCAAAATCCTGGTTCTTTTCAATTTCAGCCATTCAGTTGTGTATTTTCTTCTTGTTCGGAGCATTGTTACATGATATTCTTTTGGCCGCGTGTTAGCTACTGGACAGATGGTCTCACATTTTCCGCAGATTTTCTGCAAACCTAAGCACAGCTAAGCCATACAATAATGTTCTTTTGGGAGAGAAACTGTTTCCTTCTGGCTTCCTTTCTATGAAAGCTGTACTTGTTCAGCCTTTTCCTAATGATAGACTCAAGAATGTTTACTGTATTGATTGAGGCTTATAGATCCTTGGATGTAATTTTGGAATTATTTGTGATCTCTAGTTGTTTCCTACGGTCTGATCTTGAATTGAGTTTGCCAAGACACCCCCTCCTGGCTAACTTCGCAACGCTCTTGGCTTTTCCTATTTGTAAGTAATCTTTCGTATTGTGGAATTATGGACTTCACATTGTTTAACAACAACTTTGTAACCTTTCCCAGACTAATGAGCAACAGTGATTCTTTCTCTGAGACAGCCACAGACATCTTTTGACCTGTGCATGAAATGTTACCAGAAACCTGAATGCTCCAGACCAAACTGACAAAGATTCTAATGATATATATATAGGAGGGAGCACTTTGTGATGATCCAGTTATCATGTGCACTTGTTTAGCAGCATCTTATTCTACTTTCCTTCTTAACTAATTTGGAATGTAAAGATGTATTTACTTTTTAAACAAGGCTTCTGAATAATGACTCATGTTTGTGTAAAATAATGACAAAGTGAGATTTGTGTTGTTTGTCACATAAAGTTAGATTTATCTACTGTTAGGACTTGGTGATGGCTGTATGATGGTCAGATATCATGTAAAACTGTAGCATTTTAGGAGTGTCTGTTTTCTTTTTCACACTATTGCATAGGACTGAGGTTGGATCTCTGACCAGGAAGATGCTAGGGATGCCTGGTTTCCATTGTGCACCCTAGCTTAAGTGTTGATATTATTCTCATGTCTGTCATAGTCCTTTACTTTTTTAAGGTGACGAATGTACTGGAGATTGAACTTATTGACTGTTACTGTTTTGTAAACTATTTTGCAAGTGTCAAACCTCATGCCACCTCCGTGAATAAGCCTTGGCTGATCAACCTTTCTACTTTATGAGAATCATGTGCTGAAGGGGGAGTACTTGATCAACCGCAATGTGAGAAATTGGTTTGATGGTTGGGTGGGGTGTTAACCCTGCTCAAGCGACAGCCACAATCCCTGTCAGGGTGAACCACAAAAGTCACTAAATTAGCTTATGCTTAACCCTCTGGTAGCTTGGCACAAAAGCAGTTAGGCATAACCTAAAGGCAATGTTTAAAGTATTTGTGCAGCACACAAACAGTAATAAAATAAAAACACAACACAAGAAAAATCACACAAATTTAGAAAAATCAAGTACATTTTAATAACTTATTTTACACTAAAATGACAAAAATGCAATCAGTAGAACATGAGTTCTGAAATTTTAAAGCAAAGTAAAAAAATATGGCAGATCGCGATGGATTGTTCAGGCGTTTACTTTCGGACTTAGAAGAATTTTCAAGAATAATGTTCTGAGAAAGTAGAAGTTCAGTGGGGCAAGGCTGCAGGCGGGGTCTGAGGAGGAGGCGTCATCGTTGGGGAGCCACTGAACAGGAGTTGCTGCTGCAGAGAAGAACGTAGTGGGAGCTGGCGTGAAGTCAGGCTGAACGGTGATGTACCTTTGGCAGTTTTTAGCCAAATATTTTCCCCAGTTTTGGATTTTGGCTATCTGGGTAAATGTTGGGCACCTTTAGCACCACCACTTAACTAGGGACTTATAAGTAAATTCCATATTCCTATCAGGTGTAAGCCAATTTTACTATGTTTTAGGGAGTGAGCATTAGCACGTTAGCACAGGTTAGCAATGGTGAAGTGCACAAAAGTCCTAAAGCCAGTAAAAACAAATTCCAAAAAATAGGAGGGTGAAGGCAAAATGTTTGGGGAAGACCACTGTAAAGCTGACAGGTCTGACATGCACTATCTGGAATATGTTAGTAATGGGGACCAGACACTGGTAGCACACAACCTCAGTAGTCGCAATTGAGCACAGTAACCCCTGACTGCCATGGGATTCTAAGAAAATACCTCATTGTTGGAATCACAGAAGCCAGGGCTGATAGAAAGATTCTCTCCACCTAAGATTGATCCTAAGGTGGATCTTTTTGCAGTCCTACTCTCCCTGTCAATTTGTCACATTTGCTGTTTGTTTGGCCAATTGGCCAGAAAATACTGGGATGGGTTGAGAGGGTATTCCAGCGGATTTGCTAGACCGCCATTTTCATATTTGTCAAAGTAAGCCCCGCGGACCCGGCAGAGTACTTTTTACCTTCCTGATAATGTCTTGTATTGATTTGCTTATGAGGAGTTTTGTACATGTGAATATATGCCGCACAATTGTAAAGACACAATTAACTTTTAGAAAATCAAGTAAATTAATAGGCTAGAATGTGTTATTTTGGTTTTGTATTTCTTGTACTGACATTTACCACCTCTTTCAGGCACTATCCCCGTTGTGAAGTCGTGAATTTTGGAACTTGGATTGCATTCTCGTTTCCCATGGCCTTATTAATCCTCTTACTTTCCTGGTTATGGATAACATGGCTTTTCCTTGGCTTTAGGTATGTATGAACTACATTCATATTTCATTACCTTGTCATGACCTTGTCAGTGAACTGCTCCCTTCCACACACAGCTCTGCCTGGTAGCTGCTGCCCCTAACCCTAACAGGTCCACGAGCTCGAGGCCCTCCCTGGTGATCAAGTGGAGAGCTTCTCTGCTCTGCTGCTCTGCCTCTCTGTTTCTGCCTTCAATTCTCTTGCTTTTTTTTCTTTCATTTCTTTCCTTATTTTTTCCATATTGCTCATCTTTCCTGCTTTTCATTTCCATCTTTTTTCTGCCTTTCTGTCACTTTCATTCTCTTTCTGCACTTTGCACTTTCATGCCTGTTCTCACTGTTTACCTGGCGCTGCTCACCCCGCCCCCTCCAGCGCCGCTTTCCCGCTTCCCACCTCCCAGCTGTCCAGCCCTCCCCCACACGCTACTTAATAGTGGCTTCTGTGCGACCAAGGCAAGCCCCTCTGCGCCCGTCTGCACCTGGACTGCGCCCAGCGCTACAGACCCTGGTTCTCCGACCGTCCGCTGCTACGACACCAGCACCCTCCTCACCGGACACCACGCTGCCTCCCACCTCGCATCACCGAATGACACCCAGGGCCCTTTTCTCCTGCCAGAACAGCAGCGGCACCTTCGCCTGCCACCGCACACCAGCCCCTCCCAATACAAGACTGCCAAATAACGGACCCGACCGCCTTAACTGCACCCTGCTCAACACATGCTCCCTCCACAAACATGCAGTGGAGATCTGGAACCTGCTTGACTTCGTCAGCCCCGACATCACCTGCCTTACAGAAACCTGGATGAACTCCGCCTCCGCCCTGGGCATCGCCACCACCATCGTGGACAACTGGAAGATCATTCACAAGGACCACATCAACAAACCTGGGGGGGGGGCATTGCCATCGTATACAAAAGCACCCTCCGCGTCACCACCCACGCGGACGACCACTCGACCAACATGGAGAACCTCCACATCCCGGTCCAGACCAACCCGAACACCACCCTCCGTGGCACCCTCATCTACAGACCCCCTGGACCCCGCCCATCCTTCTTCGATTCCATCATCAACTTATCGCACCCCACGCTCTCGCCTCCACAGACTACATCCTCCTCGGCAACCTCAATTTTCACCTGGAAAACTCAAACGACAAAAACACCCCATCTCTGCTGGAGGACCTCGCCACCATCGGACTCAAACAGGTCACCTCCCCAACTCACTCAGCTGGACACATGCTCGACCCATCTTCTCTGCCAGTGACAACATCACCTTCAGCCACACCACTGAGCTCCTGTGGACCAACCACCGCTGCGTCCACTTCTCCTTCACCAAACTCACTGTACACTACCATGCCCACCGCCCGCTACCCTCGCGGATGTTGGAACAAGGTCACAGAAGAACAGCTCACCATCTGCCTCAGCAAAACCCCCGCACTCACATCCATGGAGGCCAATACCTCAGCACGCAGCCTCTCCAAATGCGCCAAACCCCTGACTCCTCTGAAGAAAGCCCCAGGCAAGCGACACCCCAAGAAAGCCAGCTGGTTCTCTCCCGCCCTTCATGAGTCCAGACACACCTGTAGACAGCTCGAGAAGAGATGGAGGAGCAGCAAGACACCGGAAGACCACTCGACCTTCAAAACCGGTGTCACTGCACACCACCACCTCATTATAACAACAAAGAAAGCTGACCCTACAAGAAAGGATCAGCGCCAAAGCACTCAACAGTAAAGAACTCTTCGTCGTGGTCAAAGAAATCGCCCGTCCCAGCACAGAGACAGTAGACATCCCATCCTCCCAGGACTTCTGCAACAACCTCAGCACCTTCTGACACCGCAAGATTAAGGAGCTATACGACAGCTTCAACAGCCTCGATACCCAGGACCCACCCCCCCCACCCGCAACCACTGCACCCAGTGACACCGGACCCCAGCAGGTCCTCCTCAGCTGGATTCCAACCACCGCTGACGACACCCTCAAGATCATGAAGAGCATCCACTCCAGAGCACCCTCGGAACCCTGCCTACACCACATCTTCAAAAGAGCTGGTACCACCATCGCCTCCGAACTCTGTCGCACCATCAACTTCTCCATCAACTCCGCCACCTTTCCGGAAGACTGGAAACACACAGAGATCAACCCCTTGCTGAAGAAACCCTCTGCCGACCCGACGGACCTCAAGCACTTCAGACCCATCTCTCTCCTCCCCTTCCCAGGCAAGGTTATCGAGAAGGCTATCAACGCCAAACTTTCCAAGTTCATCAAAGCGATCTACATCCTGGACCTCTCCCAATCAAGCTTCTGAAGCAACCACAGCACCGAGACCGCCCTCCTCGCCGCCACAGACGACGTCCGCATCCTCCT
The DNA here is from genome assembly GCA_963921515.1 of Calotriton arnoldi. NCBI lineage: Eukaryota > Metazoa > Chordata > Amphibia > Caudata > Salamandridae > Calotriton > Calotriton arnoldi. The sequence continues at coordinate 237,798 of CAWUFW010015968.1, read as the reverse complement.
CGACCAAGGCGAAACTGCAGACCTCATCCTCCTGGACTTCTCGGCCGCCTTCAATACTGTCTCCCATCACACCCTATGCACAAAACTCTGCAACGCCGGCATCCGTGATAAAGCTCTGGAATGGATCTGCTCCTTCCTCACCGGCCAAACAGACAGAGTCAGACTTCCACTGTTCCACTGCGAACCCACAGAGGTCGGCTGCGGTGTACCCCAAGGCTCCTCCCTGAGCCGCACTCTCTTTAACATCTACATGGCCCCGCTTGCAACCATCGTCAGGAACCATTGACTCAACATCATCTCCTATGCCGACGACACCCAGCTGATTCTCTCCCTCACCAACGAACCCACAGTCGCCAAGACCAACTTCCACGACAGGATGAAGGCTGTCGTCACCTGGATGAAGAACAACTGTCTCAAGCTCACCTCGGAGAAGACTGAAGTCCTCATCATGGGCTCCACCCATTCCGCCTGGGACGACTCATGGTGGCCCACATCACTTGGAACCTCCCCACAGACCACGCACGAAACCTAGGCATTATCCTGGGCTCCTTGCTCTCCATGATCCACCAGATCAACGCCATCTCATCATGCTGCTTCCACACGCTACGCCTGCTCTGAATGATCTTCAAGTGGATCCCCACAGAGTCCACCCACGCACTCATCAGCAGCAGAATCATCTATGGCAACACACTCTACGCCGACATCATCCAGAAACTCCTCAAGAAACTGTAGAACATTCAGAACGCCTCCGCCAGACTCATCCTCAACATCCCTCGCCGCAGCCACATCACCGACCACCTGAGAGACCTCCACTGGCTCCCAGTCAACAAAAGAATCACCTTCAAGCTACTCACACATGCCTACAAAGCCCTACACGATGAGGGACCGGCGTACCTTAACTACCGCCTCGCATTCCATGCACCCACCAGAGACCTCTGCTCCGCCCAACTGGCCCTGGCTACCGTCCAATCTATCTGCAAGACCATGGCTGGAGGAAGATCCTTCTCCTACCTCGCAGGAAAGACCTGGAACACCCTGTCGCTCCACCTCAGGCAATCACCATCACTGCCTCAGGCAGGAAGGCCCTCAAGACCTGGCTCTTCGGCTGAACCTCAGCAACTTCGGCAGACGAGCTGTCCCCCCACTCCAGCACCTTAAGACCCTTACAGGTCAGTAGTCGTGCTTTATAAGCCACCTGATTGATTGATTGATTGATTAAATCATACGCATATAAGTTTGTGAACTTTGTGTTTTGATTGAAAATCCAGAATTACCAGGTACATGAAAATAATATTGATAATTACCTTTAGTTAGCATTTGTATATTGAGTAAGACGTGCTTTCGAAAAGGTGTTAGGTCAATTTCGTGCACTCTTCTTCTTTGAAGTAGATTTTCATGTTCCCCGAGTATGTTCAGGCTAAGAATTTCCCGCTTGGAGTCGTGCGGTAGGTATATTTATAAATAATGAAAGAGGTTAAATGGAAGGTTGTTTTGGAAAATAGCAGTGCTAACTGAACTAAAATACAGACAATTAGGGAATTATAGTCAGTATCAGTACAGGCTCACTACTCAATAACGTTATAAAAATGTTTTTGTACGTACTTATATACAGTCATATTTTCCTTCTCTCTGTTGCTAAATTGTTGAGATACAAATGTGTTCACGTCCTAAGTGGTTGTTAACTCAAGACAGTTCACACATTTCCTTTAGCTCCGTGATGGCAAAATTGAGCAAAACTGCTTTTTCCTCAGTGCTTCAATAACATGGTGTTTGTGATTCTTCATTATTCTTCAGTGGACTCGGATACATTTTTGGCTCTAATGATTTTGTGGCTTAGAGTTTTAAAGAATAAAACAAGTTCTCTTTTAATGGCTTTAAGAGGCTGCCAGAAAAGGCATATAGTGACACTTACAGCACAGTTATACTCTGTTAAAGGCATGAGGGCAAAATAACTGATTCTTTGGTGGAAAACCATATTTCAGATACATTTTTCTTGTAAAATTCTATGCTTACCATTTCGGAACTAACGTGTTATACGATGTTTCAAGGTGTTCTTCTTCATTTCAGCTTTAAAGAAATATGTTGTTGTAAAAAAGAACATTTGCAGAAAGATGAAAATTCCAGGAACATTTTGAAACAAGAATACGAAAAACTAGGGCCATTTAGGTAAAGTGCACCCTTTTTCTTTTAGTAAAATACTTCAAATGCAGGTACTTTTATATGTTTTGTAATGTAGTATGGTAAAACAAAATGTTTTCAGTGAAATTGCTCGATTTATCCCAATAAGTTGCAATTCTACTGTATGTATTGGAAATATGTTTCAGCACATGGAACATTCCAGTGTAAAAGGGATACTTGTCACTAAACACCTGTTATTCCGCGCCAAGATTCCAGAAGGGGTGAAGTGGGCTTTACAAAATACACGTGTTATGTTATAGTATGTGTTCCAACATATGGAGCATTCCACTGTAAAAGTGATACTTGCCGGTGTGTCACTATTAGTGCTACATTATAGGATCTTTGTAACACCATTGAACAGGTGGGGCAGGTAGCTAGAGAACACAGCCGAAATAAGTTGTGTTTAATGTCTAATCTAGGAATCAGATTTGGAGGTGCCAGTATTATGTCTTACATAATTAGTAGGCTTCTAGACAGAAAATGGAGTTAAACTAGGGTTTCTGCAGTCAGAAATCTAAAAATCGTTTTGGTGAGTCTAGTTGAGGAGTAATGGTCCTCATTAGGAAGACGTTCCTCTAGTATAAAGTAAACAAGAGATGAGCCAGGTGCAACCCTGCCTTGCTTCGGTATAAAATACGCAGGGGCTTATTTACAAGCCCCTTGCGCCTTCCGTGTGTCACTTTTTCCCATATAAAAAGTGACGCACCTGCAGCGCAAGGGGCTTGTAAATAAGCACCAAAATGTTCAGGTCATTCTTCATTTACACCATTTGTCACCGTGACATATTATTATTATTTTTTTTTAAACATCTCTTTATTGAATAAACAAAACCTGGCAGCATAACTGACAGTAAGTACATTCTGGGCAATTGTATCATTACAAATTTCGCTTGTCAACATTTGGTACATAGCGTACAAAATCCTTGTAACAAACCGTGACATATTGGTGAGCATACATATGCTTTAGGAGATTCACAAGGCCATTCTTCTATATACATAGCATTTACGATGCTCTAAAGCTCATTCCTATTTGCCATGGATAGATCCATTAACTTTAAGTGAATAGTACCTTCATAAAGTTTTCTATGATTTTCTCTTAATAATCACAGGTCCAAGCATTGATCCGCTGTGCCCACACTTTTTGTAATCCATTATTGATTAACAACTAAAATTCTGCATTCTAGCCCTTGAGACCCTTCACAGTATTTTTATTATAGAGTCCAAGAGGGATATCTGGTGGTAACAGGTCGGGTGTGCTAGGACCCCTCTATAACGTTTGGAGCAATTATGAAAGAAGACCAAGATGAAGGAAGTGACAATTAATTCAATATAGCATTAAATATTGCTGTCCATAGGGGACACCAGAGTTCCCTGTTATAAAAATCTACAGGAATTCCACAATGGTGACAGTGTTTTTGGAACTTAGCTAGCTACAGTATATTGAGAGATACTTCTACTAATGAGAATTCCAAATTCAACTCTCCATGTTCTATCCAATCAGTCTGACCAGGTTGACTTCCTAAAGAGGTATTGAGCACTTTTTGAAATATGGTGACCCAAACACTTGCTGGAAGATGAACACATAGGGGGGCATGTTTTAAACGATAACCCTTTATAACTTTAAGAATTATATACTACACTTTTACTGTAACTTCTTGCCCAGTGACCGCTTCAGGTTCTTTCCCTCCCTCATAATTACTGTGTAAAATATGCTGTGGATGGTCATTTTTTAATGTTGATATGTTTTTTAAAGATTTCTACAGGATCCTCCTTACCTTATTACAAGATATGTCAAACCACTTTGTAAAACAACATTGCCGTTGCATCTTCTTGGGAGCATTTTATATTTTAGCCACAGAATTGTTGATAGCTTTAAAAGAGTCTAAACATGTTATATATTGTGCTTCTGCTAAGCAGCAATTGAAGTTCTTAGTTGTAGCCTATATTCTTTGCAAGCACAGCATCTGTGTCCATATTTTCTCGTTTTAAGTTTCTCTGATTCACATACTTTTTCTTCAGAGGTATTAGATGTACATCGGAATGTTGCCTAAATGTTAACCTTAGAGAAAGAGATAATGGATTATGGCCACTGTATGGCTATCCTAATACTTCAGAATCATTGTAGCTGTCAAAAGGAGCTAAAGCATGCTTCTCCAACGAGTAGTTTGTAAGCTACAGGAAGCACCCCAGTTTCCTGTAACTAGCTCTCTTTTGCTTGGTTGAATTAATATATGTATACTATCATTGAAAAGACTGTTTTCAAGATGTAAATTTGTATATATTCACAGAACTCATAAGCTGATGTTTGGTGAAAAATAATGTTGAATTTTCAAAATATATTTAAAGCTGATGTTTTAGTGATAAATCATACAGTGTTGTAGATTCTTATTACTAAGGGATTGCTGCTATAGCTGTCATGGTTTAGCCATGTAGAGGCATTTCAAATTGATGCAGCCTTTTGGATATTACTGCTGGCAGCCCTGCCTAATGCACCGAGGTGATCACTGCTGGTAATCTTACATGGGGTGGCCACTAATGTAATCTTGTCTGATGTGCTCACCATTACAACACTAATAAAACTGGTAGCTCAAGATGATTTTCATTTAACATAAGTAGCTCTTATCACAGAAACGGTTGGGGACCCAGGAGGTAGAGAGACCAATATCAACAGTGCTACCTCCACAATCTTTGAAGCTCTAATAGGGTCTAGCCATACTCATCCATATGAAAGACCCAGAGAGTGTGGTACCACATTTCCTTACAATACAGGAAAACTTTGGATGGCAGTCAGGGCTAAAGACCAACTGGATTAAATCATGCTATTTTCCCATGGGGGCCACGGTCTATCGATCAGAGGGACACCTATCCGATTTGGAATTAATATGGCAGTTTCAAATCCCTGTATGGGTATAAGTGTAATGTTTTCACTGGAAACTGACACAGAACTAAACATTAGTAGAGACCTTTAGGTGATAAACCGATCTCTTGCCTTTTGGATATAACTTCCACTCTCCTTAATGGGTCATATTGCACTTGTAAAAATGATCCTACACTCCAGATGCCTATAGGCATTCCAAGGGTTATGTGCTTGCTACTCAGTATTCCAGAGAGTCACTGATATGCTGACCACTGATGTATGTTGGAGCTCGACTCCCAGGAAAAAGTTAGTTATACTCAAACTCCCATACAAGAAGCGCAGCTTAACCTTTTTAGATTTTGGGTTCTACTACTTACCATCCAAGTTACAACATTTACCAGTGTGGCTGGAGGAGATGTCTAATAAAGAGCGGTCACTCTTGTATGCTACCCTGAAACTGAATTGAAACATTCATATTTGGCCCTAAGACTGGTGGACTGAGGATCCCCCAAGTTGATGTCGCTAATGTCATTAAGATGGGGCCAAGCAGTTAGGAGAATCTTGAAAAGGGTCCCTTTCATGACAGGAATCGAAATCTGGGATTTCCTTAGTTATATTAGCTGAAATGTGAGACAGAGGGTGCTGGTTGGATAGAGGGAGGATGTTGAGTGTTGGGAGACCTGTACGAGGTAGACCCTTTATTAACATTTGAAGAAATTGAAAGCAGTGGCCGATACATACTGACAGTGGTGGGGTGGGTGGAGGGAGCATGGGGGTGGGTCGGGGGGGATTGCGGAGGGGGGAGAAAAAATAAAATAAAACTTACTTCATGCTGCTTCTGCTGCCTCAGAGTTCCTCTGCTTCCGGGTCCCCACATACACTGGGAACGCAGGAGACTCCCCATCCAATCACCGCGCTGCTCTCATGCTGCATAAAAGCAGCATGGGGGTTGGCCTGAGCGGACTGCTTTGACGCTTTGCTCAGGGAGTCTGTGAAGTTTCTCCAACCTGGCTGTGCTAACAGCCAGGTTGGAGAAGCCTAACTGGGCATGTCTGTTTGGCCGGCCTAAAACAGCCGGCCACACAGACATGCACAGTTAGAAGTGCACATCACTCCGCCCCCTCCCATTGCCCAGCCCCGCCCTGCCCATCCCCACACACGCTGGCTCAACCAGCAGCCGAAAAATAAAACTATATTGTTTTATTTTTTCAGCTGCTGGCTGAGGCAGTGGGGCGACGCTCCTCCGCCATTGCAGAGGAGCCGCCTCTGGAAATTAGATGCAAATTCACAATTGGGGCTGGACAATTTCTGACATTTGCAAGAGTGGCAAGGTTGCAGATCTCACCCAGAGCGGCTTCCCGAGACCAGACTCTATCACAGTGAGACAAATCTTATGTAGGGAGGGAGACCCATTTCTAGTTCCTACATGGTGTTCATTCTGGTCCGATCACTACCCCCATAGTGATTAGAGCGAAACAGAAAAAATATAATGGGATTCCGCTCACAGACACAGAATGGAATAGAATTTTGTTTATCATAAAACAGTGAGTCTCAACGCAAGATTTCACCTTGCCCAATTTAAAATTCTACATCATGCCTATCTTACCTACAGTTACTAAATAAAATATACCTCAGCAGATCACAAGAATGCCCGAAGTGCTGTCATGATTGTGCCAACTTTCTCGATATTATATGAACATGCTCTTTGATTGGGGGATATTGCATATTGTATCTGCACCCTAGACCAAAAAGAGACAAATAACCATAGATTTATAGCCCTGGCACTATTACTAGCTAAAAGGACAATAATAATCCATTGGTTGCAAGCATCGGGCTTATCCCTGAATATGTAGAGAAAAGATGCAAATGAATAGTTGGTGGTTGAGAAGGCTTGAATACCTATGGTGAGAATGGATTTGATACTCTGACAACATCCGGGATTGGCGAGAAATGACAGATACCATTAGGTGAGATGGAAAAGGGGTCAATTTCACCTCGTCTCCCCCGATTGACGCAGAGAGTTAGGCAGAAGGAAAATAAGAGACCCATACTAAAAAAATGAGAAAAAAACTTGCTGGCAACCTCTGTATAGTCATGTTACTGGACAATTGTACCACAAACTCGATACTTAAATACACTATAGTGATACTCACTCGCCTACAAATGCTAAGGCATGTCTCTATAACATTGCAAACAATGTGCCAAAAGCAAGTGCTCCATTAACCAGTTAAATTGTCATTCACAGTTTGCTCCAGTCCACCACAGCATTCAGTATGGATTGAGGGGTGGGTCTACTTTTCCCACTGCTTCCCTTCACTTTGGGTAACTGCACCAAACTGGGGCATATTGTTCACATCAATGTTAGCATAGTTCCTTTCTCTTCTGGGACAAAGGTGTGGTTCAATATATGCTTTTTGACAGTATATATTTTTTATATTTACTTTAGATACCTGCTACATATTTTGCCTGATCTTTGTGGGTTAATATCTTTAAAGTTGTTATAAAGATTTTAAGAGACATTGTAACATAGAAGCAGCCTTAGATTGGAGCGTGTTATGGAGATTTATTCGTATCTTTTTCAAAGATAATACTACTTGGCAAAACTGAAAGGCTTATTATTTAAAAAAAATCACAAGTAACACATGGACATCAATGAATTTTGTAAATATTTTGTGCAATCACATGAAGGCCTTCTTTAGGTGGAGGCATGTTTTTTTTTTTGCTTTTTAGTTTTGTGACATTTATTTTACGTTTTATGGCACATGCTTGCAATAAAAAACATAAAAAATATATAATCATCGCACAAGCTTACTAAGGCCAGACCTACTGGCCTTGACAATGCTTGTTAAATTAGGTAGCACAGGTGCTTTCAAGACCGCTCATTTGTGCACAAGGGAAGAACCTGCCTTTTAAATTCCTTTGCTCATAACAGAACCAGCACTGTTCGGAGAACATGGAAGGCATGAAAGAAAGCTTCTCACTATCCATTTGGTGGATGGGAATAGATAAAAAAAGATGGGGGATAGAGGGCAGGTCCCCACCTTCATTGCTTAGGCATATTACGCCCTTAACTTAAGGAGTACTCCAATAACTTTGATATCCATTGTGGTTATCTGAAATGCAGGTCACAAGTTCAAGGATGCTCTTTAAAATCGCAATATTCTTTGCAATAAGCAAACAGCAGAAGACAGTAAGTGGTGTAGCTTGGGTTAAGGGTTTGGGTGGGCAGTGGAATAAGCACAGTGGTTTGTGAAGTTCTGATTAGATTTCGCCAAGCATCATAAAATGACTCCTTTTTCAATTACAGCTATCCAGAAGTGGTAACGCTGGTCATATTTCTCCTGATGGCTCTCTCATGGTTTACACGGGATCCTGGATTTGTTCCAGGGTGGGAATCGCTGTTTGGACCGTAAGATCTGTAATTTTGGTTTTTATTGTGTTCTTTCCGTAGTCTTTTACTAAAAGTGTCAAATGTTTAATTCTTTCCTTAGTCTTTGTAAGATTATTCACACTGTGAAAATGAAGTGTAACCGACTTAAATGTTCTCCTTTTATAAAGAACCAAACATCTACCACACACAACTGACACAGAACAAAACATTAATAGAATCTACTATACCAGATCCCTTTGACCTCAAGCCTCAATCATCTAGAATATGTTTTTCACACAATGATATGTTTTTCACAACACTCATGCTCCTACAGTTATGATCTTTCTTTAGTGGCCCCTTGAAAAAGACAGGTGCTTCTATTACAGAATTACTTTTGTCAACCTCAAAAGGATGAAAGTCTCTGTCATTTTCCACAAATATCTTAAGGTTCACCAAAATGTTAGATCTTGCCAGCTTTTCGCTACTTTCTCAAAACAGCCAGAGAGTGGTCAAGTAAATAGATTTTAAGTTTTCTTCGGAAAACAAAATGGGACAAACATGTGGTGGAGAATTCCACAAGTAGATTCTGTTATTAGAATCACCTAAATCCCTCATCCTTCAACTTGGCTCTGGGGAAATGTTACTGTATTTTTTTTAAACTTTACAAACTTTGCAAAATGCAAACTTTTCAAAGTTTTAAGTAATAATAAAACAAACATTGGCACTATTGGCTTTGTCAATGCAGGAGGCTTTTAAAATGTACCGGCATTGGCAAAGCAAACAGTGGTACCTATTCGTATTAAAGTAAAAAGATGTTTTCTATTTTTTAAAGATGGCTGCCACAATGCATAACCCAACACGTGTCACTGCCTTATGCTTTGTGGTGGCCACATTGAAAGAATAGAAACAATGTTTACTATACTTTTCAAAATGGCTGCTGTGTTGCATGACACAAGATGACAACACAATGCAGTGGCCAGCTTGAAAATATTGAAAACATTGCTTTCTATATAGCAGCATTGTCTGCTACAACGTAACAATGTGATGCATTTTGTGTCATGCAATGCGGTAGCTCAGTATAAACTATGAAAACTATATTTATTTCTGAAGAGAGCCCTAACGTGTAATTGGTGCCTTGGAAAAGCTTTCCTATTCACACTTATGCATTGTACATCCTTCACCAGTTTTAATTAAGGAGGCAAATTAATTCTGAGACTACTTGAGAGGTATATCGTGTACCTGCATTTTACACTTGGGATATCAGTAGATTGTAGGAGCAGGTATGTGCTTACATCCTAAGAATTAACAAGATCAAAACGGTTTCTTACATTACCTCCAAGATGGCAGAGCATTACATCTCACATACTGGGCAAGTTTGTAATGCTGAAAAGAGTCCCCTTCAACATCTTTATAGATCTTTGATCAGCATTTGACAATGTTCCAGCACACCTATTGTGGAATTGAGAATATAGTTATTCCCTTGTACCTTCTAAATATGCTGATCTATCATCACATGGGGGGGCATTAGGAGAGACTGCATGACCTTTCTTAGTGAACAATTCTGCTTGTCAAGATTGCACCTTAGCTCCCCTCCTATTCTCATTGTACATTAACCTATAGTAAAGATGGTCAGCAATTGTTCCAACGATGCCCCTAACTTAGGAGGATTTTCACTTTATAATTCACTGAAGGCACCTTCTTACTTTGTTAATCTCCTAGAGGCTTACAGATCCTATTTGACAAGTTAGCAGATTGGTGTAGAGTTAAAGGCCTACAAGCTATTGTAGAAAAAAACAAAATTAATTATGTTTAGACCATAAAGGTGTGAGAAACATTTTCCCTGAATATGTCCCTTCAGGAGCAGGTGGATGTGTTCCCTTATTTGGGAATCAGTTTGTCATCTTATTTTACCTAGAAGCCTCATATTCCAGAATGAGGTGTCTTCTGGCAGCTAAAAGTGGGGGCTACTTAGTGTCCTCTGCTCTGGAGGTTTACAAAGTGCAGTGGCAAAATGCCTCTATGGGGCGGAACTCTAGGTCTGTTTAAACCTTGCCCAACTTGTCATCTTGTGAAACAGGGTTTTGAAAACTATTGTTGAGACCCCCTGGAACATCTATAAGGACCTTTGGGGGTCAGCCGATCGAAGGGAGGTGTGCCCCCCATGTAGATTGGGATAATGGGCCAGCCTAGGCTACATATGGGCTATATTTGGGATATATACTGTTGGGCTGCCAGCGCAATATATATCCGGCAATTTTATATAAAAAGGCACCATTTTGGGGAGGTGGCACTGTCGCCGTAACGAAGCAAGTTGAGTTTAGTGAGTATTAGCTGACGGAGGACGCACAGGTACAAGAAGCCATGCACCTGCTCGCTGAGGCAGGGCGCATGGGTCTTCTCACACTGGGCACGTGTGTCGTGGCGCATCGTGCAGCAAGCTGTGTGGCGGCGGCGATGTTGGCCAGCTCGAAGAGGCATGGCCTAAGGTAAGCACCAGGGCTGCTCGAGAGGTAGGAGAGTGCCACTGGATGTGCACAAGGGTTGGCACTGTGTGAGGCACGGGTGCGGCAGGCGCCGCCGGGCGAACCCCGCAGGTGGTTGGGAGGGAGGAGGTAAAGAAGGCAGCATCTGGGCCAAACAGGTGCCCGGGAAAAGTACATCACAAAGGGGAAAGGACGCAGGCCAAAAGGAAACAGGAGGAAAGGCAGGTGGGGCAGGAGGTAGGACGAGAGCAGTAAGGAAATGATCAGAGGGGTGGGCTGCCGATGGGGGGGTGGTTAGAGAGGGCTCCCAGGGGAATGTGGTCACGATGGTCATTTCCAAGAGGCCGCCCCGGTTTCACACTGGCGGCCAGGCGGAAATTTCTCAGGGACGTCGGAGGGCGAAGTCAGGGGCCACGTGGTGAGCCTTGCGACAGCATTGGCAGCTGCAATGCTGAAGTGAAGCGATGAGGAGGAGCAGGATGATGGGGAATGGTAGGAGGGGTATGAGGAGGGGGCGATGCAGAGAATTGAAGTAATGCCACCCCACAGGAAATATACATGCCAGGGCCAAGAGAGGAGGGAGTCGGTTGGGCCAAGGTGGGGGAGAGCTCCATAGCAGGGTGGCAGGCGCAGCAGGGTGAGGTGGACGTGGTAGGTCGGCAGAAACAGGGCAGTGAGGGGCTCCCTTTTATATTGCATGCTCAACACCACAGCAGCCATGCGGACTTGGCAGAGCTTTATGCGGCTCGCAGGGCCCGAGGGAAAGAGATGGCGGGGTCTCAGGCAGCCAGCCGAATACCAACGTGAGTCGACTACTACACTGACAAGCGAATATCTGGTGTGGCCTCAGCAGTGTACCAACCTAGACGACTCAGTGCGGCCAGCGGAATGGCGGGCAGCAGCGCAGAGTGACAGCGGTGGGGGTATGTCCAGAAGGGCGTATAACGGTCCGAAAGTGCAGCGGGGTTCAAGTGAACTGCGGACTGTGGTGCGGATGCACAGGTCATGGTGCCCACAGGGCTGTGGCATGTAGTGGAAGCTCCTCCACAGTTGGATTATGAGGGATTGAGTCTCGAGGAAGGTGAAGTGGTAGATGACGATGCTCAGGTGGAGGAGGAACACAGGTGGTGGCAAAGCGGTGCAGGCAGAGGGAGGGTTCAGATAATGCAGGACGGCCATGGTGAACGAGGAGCACGTCGAAAGGCAGAGGTTAGTTGTGCCCCTTAGCAACTGGTTAGTTGGCTGAATCCGGAGCGGAGGCCGACCTTGACGCCAGGTAAGGGTGCTAGGGTAAGGGTGCTCGGTGTTACGGGGTGAAAGAAGTAGACACAAAGAAGGTGTCCGTGGGGGTGGATGCATGGGCAGAGGGGGGCAGCAGGAACCTACGTTTGAGGAAAGGTTTGTATGTTAAGAATGCCGGGGTAGGTACAGAAGCTCTGAGGGAAGGTGGTGGGGCAGGCACCACAGACAGGGACGTCTGAAGCAGGCAGGTGCAAAAGTGGAACAGGGCACGCCACAGGCGAAAGTAGAAGGGGAGGCTGGACAAGATAAGACGGGAGCGCAGTACACAGGAGCCAAAGAGAGTAAAGAACTCACGATTAAGAAGTTGCCTTATATGGGGGTGACTAAGCCCCGTAGTGCCTACGTAATGTTGGCAACCTAGAAAAAGATATGGAAAGGGGAATATGTCGAGATGCTGAAGCTGCTACATAGGGAACTTAGGGCAAAAGAAGGTTCCAAGGGGGAGGATTTTGAGTTGTTGAAATGACCTAAGATGCCTACGACAATTGAAAACTGGACGGCGGCGTTTTTAATTTTCGCTAGTGTATACTGTGAAAAATACCCAGAAAGGTGTGGTCGCTATTCAAATATATGGACATGATCAGAAGAGCTCAGATCATGTATGGGGGGTACACCGGGCACATTATGACAAGGAGTTTTGCGCGCGGCTAGCATGGGATCCTGAGGCAAAATGGGGAGAAATTGATACTGATCTCTAGCAGCAGACCACATTCACGTCAAGTGGCCTTCCATTGGTATACCAAGCCCTTTCAGCCCGCCCCACCCGAGGAGGGGTGGGGATGGTGGCCAAGATGCCGGGAGGAGCACTTGGGATTTTAACAAAGGCCTATGTATGAGGGAGTACTGTAAATTCTGGCAGAAATGCTCCAAGTGCGTAGGTAGGCAAACCCTCATGCACTGCTATGTGGCGGGGGTAGTGGACAGGGGCAACAGCAGGCTAATGGAACCAACACCAGGCATCGTACAATGGGCAGCAAGGTAATTAGGCAGCAGGAAACAGGGAAGGGCGCAGGACTCATGGAAATATGGGCATGGGCTCAGACGGCAATTGATGTGGAACGCTTGGAATTTTTGTTGGCACACTTTCACAACAGGGGGGATGCAAATTTGTTGAGCGAAGGCTTTTGGGAAGGGTTTAGGCTGGGGTACGATGGTCCAAGAGCACGTAGGTGGGTGGAGAACTTCAAGTCAGCACAGTCAAATGGTGGTGTGGACAAAGCTACAGAAGGAAGTTCAGGAGGGCCGAATGGCAGGGCCATTTAGTGCATGTCCGATGCCCGAATTGATTGTATCACCCATTGGGGTAGTGCCAAAAAAGTAAAATGTCAGTTTCACCTCATACAGCACTTGTCATGGCCAGAAGGGAGTTCTGTAAATGATTTCAATTCGGAGCAGGTCACCTCAGTTTCCCAGGTGGACTTGGTCATAGCCTTAGTGGAACAGGTGAGAAAGAGTGCCCAGATGGCAAAATGCGACATTAAGTTGGATCTTTGGCTGCTGCTGGTACACCCGGAGGATTTTCAGTTGCTGGGTATACAGTTTGACGGGCACTGGTACGTTGACAAAGCATTACCCATGGGGTGTTCCATCTCTTGCGCTCTTTTTGAGCGGATCAGCTCCTTCCTAAAGTGGGTTTTAATGTGGCACACAGGGAAAAGGAAAGTGACGCACAACCTAGATGACTTCTTTTTTGTGGGTCAACCCGGTTCTACGGACAGTTTGCAAGTTTTCAAGAGCTCATTGGTGACATCAGGGTGCCGCTGGCTCCAGAGAAGACAATGGGGCCGAGCACGCTACTCTAATTTTTGTGTATCAAATTGGACTCAGTGTCCACGGAGGTGCGAATCCTGGTAGATAAGAAATTGCATATGCAATGGTTGCTAGAAGCAATGTTGGAAAAGCCCAAGGTGACAGTCAGGGAAGTGCAGGTCCTGCTAGGACACTTGAATTTTGCTTGTCAGGTAGTAACAACGGGGAGGCAGCCGCGGCCCTTGCAGGTAAGAGGGGTAGGGCGGTGGGGCCGGGTTTGGGGGGTGATTCAACATACGACCATGAGGGGAAATTAAATAAATAATTAATGTCCCTCGTCGTCTATCAAAATCCCCTCCCCCACCTGACCCCACTGCCCCACCGCTCTTACCTGCACGGGCTGCTGGGAGGACTTGTTGTAGATGACTGGGCATGTCCTTAGCCTGGCTGTCGCTGCCTCATCACCACATGCGATTGTCTGCAGGCGCGAGAGAGGACTTTTGGAGGATTTCAATGACATTCCAATGGTGACCCAAAAGGATTGTGACTGGGACGTACAGATATATTCAGAGGCTTAGGTTTCGGTGTGTATTGGCAGGGCAGGTGGTGTGCGGAGGAGTGGCCAGCGACATGGAAGCACGGGGCAGGAGCATTGCTTTCTTTGAATTCTTCCCCCTGGTGGTAGCGGTGATGCTCTGGGGGCAGGAGCTGGCACACACGAAGGTGTTGTTCAGAATTGACAATATGGCAGTGGTACATGTTTTGAACAAACAGTCTGCATGGATGAGCAGGTGCTCAAACTGCTGAAAGTCTTCGTAATGATGTAGCATTCAAGGCTAGACATGTGCCAGGGGTGGACAATGACATTGTGGATGCTCTGTCTTGTTCACAGTGGGAGAGGTTCCATGGTTTGGCCATGGAGGCAGACAAGACACCTGTGCCGGTGGACATGTGGACCATAGAGGATAAAGGATGCTTCAGTTGGTGGTAGGGTCTTTGACAGACTCCACCAGGAAGTCGTGTACACAGGCATGGCAGGATTTTTTATCCGGTGGGGCCAGGTGGAGGGCTGGGGTTTGGAGCAAAGAAGAGGACGTGGTCCAGTTCATTCTTGCATTGATTGACAAGAGTTTATCTAGAATCACAATAGCAGGGAAACTGGCTGGACTTGCCTTCATGGGCAAGCTGTTCTGGGGTTATGCGTCATCGGCCGAGGAGCTGGGAAGGAGGATGCTAGAGTGGTGGGCGATGTGAAAAGGATTGCCGGCCACGAGTGAGGAGGCCTTTATTAAGGCATTTGTTCAACACTGTATTGGGCGTGCTGCCAACGTTAAGCAGCGGGGAAGAGGAGACGGTTTTGTTTTCAACACTGATTTCATGGATGTATTTTGGGGCATTCAAGGTGTCCAAACTGCTGGGGAAGAAAGGGGTCACTGGGTTGGACCGGGCTGACGCTGGGGGCACGAGTGGCAGTATAGAGGTGCACATTCATCAATCTGAAACAGACTAAAGGGCCACGAGGAAGACAGTGGTGTTACAGGCATTCCCAGTTCCAGGATTATGTCCAGTGTGTTGGGGCACAACACTGAGGGTGATTAGCAGGGTCTCTCAGGGAGCGGTGCTTAGATATTTCAATGGGGAGCAGGTGATTTCTTTCCAGCTGTTGTGGGTTCTGCGGAAAGCGTTGTTGAATCTGGGGGAAGCCTCAGGGGACTATGGAGCCCATTCCTTCAGGATTGGTGTGGGAATGGAGGCCGAACAGTAGGGTCGGGGTAGGATCATGCAGTTGGGGCATTGGTCTTCGGAGTGCTTTCGTCAGTACATGCGGTTGGGGGAAGGGGGCTGTTTATGATATGAGACATTTCGGTTGTATCTCACATATCTGAAAGAGACACGTTATTGACAGATTCCTTACCTTAGAATATCCCCAGGCGTCAGGCTGGATCCGGAAAGTTTTGCGTAGCAGTACCCCTGCACGTCGGTAGGCAGCGTCGTGCGGCTCCGCGTCCGTCGGCGTCGTGATCGCCGGGATGACGTCGCGGCCAGTACTTAGACGCCGCCCATGCTCGCTGGCGTCAGTTCTTTCTTTTTACGCGCCAGTAAGTGCAGATCCGGATTGAGCAGTGCCCCAGTCATTTTTTGACTGAGTATTTTTGAGACTTTTTGTCCAAGTTTTCGAGTCGTTTCGACTCCAAGGTGTCAGTAGGGATGCCCGGCTTCAAGCCATGCGAGGTCTGTAATCGGATGATGTCGATTACAGATCCGCACCGAGAGTGTCTCTTCTGCCTGGGGCGCGGCCACAATCCCAAGTCGTACCCCGAGTGTCGGTCCCTCGCCCCGAAGGCTTTGCGAGAGCGGTCTCGAAAGCTTCTCGAGGCCCGGCACTCGGCTCCACGCCGCTCGAGGTCCCGGGAGAGGTCGAGGGGCCGGTCGCGGAGCCGTCGTCATTCGTCGGGGTCGAAGTCTTCGTCTTCAGGTAAGGCGAAGCACAAGAGGTCTAAGAAGCGTCGCTCTAAGACCTCCCCTTGCCGGTCTCACGACTCGGCCGAGGGTCCAGTTGGTACCGCCCCCGCGGCTCCGGGGGAACCCGAACAGCCGACGCCGGCCTACCCGCCTGTTCCGGGTCCGACGTCGACTCCGGCCGACATCCAAGACTTCTTGTTGGCCATGGCTCGCATCTTCGGGCCTAAGGGTTACCCCGGTGCGCCTTCGGGCCCCAGTGGGAGTCCTCCCTCGGCACCACCGGTGGCTCCGGCCCTGGCGGCTCCTGCCCCGGCGCCGCAGGACCCCCTCAGATCCAGGCCTGGATCCCGGTCGACGCCAGTTGACCTAATAACACCTCCACCGGCGCCGACCTCACCGGTACCATTCACGGCGCCGTCCGAGGCCCCAGGCGGCGCCGTCCCCAGGTTCGCCCCGGAACCGCACACGGAGCCGGATCGACATCGCCCGACGCCGATTCCGACGCCGATGGGACCTTTCTTCCCTCATGTCCATGATGAGGAGGACTGGGAGGGGTCGGAAGACCCTCTCACAGCTCAATGTGAGCCTTATCAGGACTGGGCTGAGGAACTGGGTGATGCCAGTGGTCTGGACACCTCTCCAGACCTTGGCATGCTGTCTCCTCCTTCCGTGGCTACGGAGGAGGGAGCAAGTTATGCAACGGTGTTGCGTAAGGCGGCCGCGGCCTTGCGCCTCGAGCTCCCTACAGTGGCTGTCAGGACTAACCTCCTGACGGAAGTGCTTCAGCCGGCGGCTACCTCTTCGGAGCCACTGCTGCCGTTCAACGACACACTTTCTGACGTTTTTTTGGGCACCTGGTCCAGGCCCACCACAGGGGCTCCTGTGGACAGGAACGTAGCCCGAGGCCACCGCGCGGCCCCGGGCGACCCCCTGTTCCTCTCCCAACACCCCACCCCCGAGAGCTTGGTTGTCCAAGCCTCTGCCTCTCAGAGCACCTTCCCTACGGCTCCGCCGGACAGGGAATCCAAAAAACTGGAACAATTTGGGAAGAAGATTTTTTCTTCCTCCAGTGGTGGCTTGCGGTCCGTGAACACCGCTTGCCTTTTGGGCCGTTACTCCCACTCTCTGTGGGATTCGGTGGCGCAAGTGCTGCCCAAGTGTCCTGAGGAGGTCCAGGCACTGCTCTCCCGTGTTATTGCAGACGGGAGGGACGCGGCGAAGTTCACTATCCGATGTGGCCTAGACACCGCTGACTCGCTAGACAGATCGCTTGCTACGACAGTGGCGCTGCGCCGTCACGCCTGGCTGAGGACCACTGGTTTCTCGGGCGATGTCCAAAACACCCTTATGGACATGCCCTTCGATGGTATCCGCCTTTTTGGCAACAAGGCAGACAGCGCGCTGGAGCGCTTTAAGGACTCACGGGCTACGGCCAAGTCCTTGGGCCTCTCCGCCTCGTGCCCTCCGCTGCAGTCTGCTTTTCGCCCCTTTCGTGGCCACGGAAGGGGCGCCCAGTCACGTCCACTGCCCAGCCACCGGCCCGCGCAGCAAGCACCTTCGCGCAGCCGAGGACGTGGCTCCCGCCAAGGCGGGTCGGGTAACCAGCGTGCAGGTCAGGCCACCACCTCCGCCACGTCCGCGGCCTCCAAGCCCTCCTAGTCCATCCTTTCAGGTCCACAGCACGCCAGTGGGGGGCAGGGTCCGCCATCACCTTCCCCACTGGCGCAACATCACATCGGACAGGTGGGTTTTGGACATTGTCCGAAGGGGCTACTCCCTCCCCTTCGAGACTACCCCCCCAGCCATGCCACCTCAGCGCCACCGCATGTCGGGGGACCATTTGGTACTTCTTCGACAGGAAGTTGCGGCCCTCTTGGCCAAGGGGGCCATCAAGCGCGTTCCGACCCCAGAAGTAGGGCGTGGTTGTTATTCCCACTACTTTCTGGTGCCCAAAAAGGACAAGGAGGACATGCGTCCTATCTTGGACCTCCGGAACGTCAATCGCTTCCTCCGGAAGGAGAAGTTCAAGATGCTCACCCTAGCTCAGGTCTTGACTGCCCTCGACCCTGGAGACTGGATGGTAGCGTTGGACTTGCAGGACGCATATTTTCAAATCCCCGTCCTGCCGGCCCACCGGCGTTACCTGCGGTTCACGGTAGGCCTCGGGCACTTTCAGTTCACCGTGCTTCCCTTTGGCCTTACCAGCGCCCCTCGGGTGTTCACGAAAGTGATGGCGGTGGTCGCAGCTCATCTGCGCCGGGCAGGGGTTCCAGTCTTCCCCTACCTCGACGACTGGTTGCTGAAGGCGGGCTTGTCCCAGGGAGTCGTCTCCCACCTCCAGACTACGGCCGGACTCCTGCACTCGCTGGGGTTCTCCATCAACGTGCCGAAGTCGCACCTGGTTCCTTCTCCACAGCTCCTTTTCATCGGAGCAGTTCTGGACACAACGCAGTTTCGGGCCTATCCTCCCGAACGGCGAGTCCAGGATATTCAGGCTATGATTCCGATCTTTCAGCCTCTATCCTGGGTTTCGGTACGGATGACCCTGAGGCTGCTAGGCCTTATGGCCTCCTGCATCCTGCTGGTCGATCATGCCAGATGGCATATGCGGGCTCTGCAGTGGGACCTGAAGTTCCAGTGGGCGCAGCATCAGGGGAACCTGTCCGATTACGTCCAGATCTCGGAGGGAACTGCACGACAGTTGCAGTGGTGGCTCTCGAACCGGCAATGGGTCACGGGCAGATCCCTCTCCCTTCCCCAGCCAGAGCACACAGTTGTGACGGATGCGTCCCTTCTGGGATGGGGCGGTCACATGGGAGAGGCGGAGATCAGAGGCCTCTGGTCTCCGTCGGAGTCCCGGCTCCATATCAATCTTCTGGAGCTCCGGGCGATCTGACTTGCACTGAAGGCATTCCTTCCCTCTGTCAAGGGGAAGGTAGTGCAGGTGTTCACAGACAACACCACCGCCATGTGGTACTGCAACAAACAAGGCGGGGTGGGGTCGTGGACCCTATGTCAGGAGGCTCTGCGTCTCTGGACATGGCTGGAACATCAGGGCATATCCCTGATGGTTCAACACCTGGCAGGTTCCCTGAACGCCAGGGCGGACGAACTCGGCCGCAGGTGCATGATGGATCACGAATGGCGTCTTCACTCGGAGGTGGCGCAAGGACTCTTTCTACAGTGGGGAGAGCCTTGGTTAGATCTATTCGCCACCGAAGAGAACGCGCAATGTCAGCAATTCTGCGCGTTGGAATTTCCAAGGCGGCACTCGCTCGGCGACGCTTTTCGTCGCAAGTGGAGTTGCGGTCTGTTGTACGCCTTTCCGCCTATACCACTTCTGCCCAGAGTGTTGAAGAAGATTCGGCGCGACCGGGCCCAAGTCATTCTTGTGGCTCCGGACTGGGCTCGAAGAGTTTGGTATCCCGAGCTACTCAGTATGAGCATCGATCCCCCGATCCGTCTGCCTCTTCGGGAGGATCTTCTTTCGCAGCAGCAGGGGACGGTCCTCCACCCGAACCTGTCCAGTCTCCACCTCCTTGCATGGAGATTGAGCGGCGGCAGTTGATTCCTTTTGACTTGCCTCCCGAAGTTTGTGATGTGATTCTGGCAGCCAGGCGTCCCTCCACTAAGGTGGTATACACCTGCAGGTGGAACAAGTTTGTGGCATGGTGCACAGCAAAGGCTGTGAATCCCCTTTCTGCCCCTCTTGCTGAGGTTCTACTGTTCCTTCTTTTTCTGGCTCAACAGGGTTCTGCCCTGGGTTCCATCAAGGGCTATCTTTGTGCAATGTCGGCCTTCCTCAGGCTTCCTGATCAGCCCTCCCTTTTCAAGTCCCCTATTGTTAACAGGTTTCTTAAAGGCATTACACACCTCTTCCCTCCTGTTCCGTTTGTGATGCCTCAGTGGGACTTGAACTTGGTTCTTACCTTTTTAATGTGCGCTCCCTTTGAGCCTCTCCATAACTGTCCTCTTCGTCTTCTCACTCTGAAGACAGCCTTCCTGGTGGCTATCACCTCCGCTCGGCGGGCGAGTGAGCTCCAGGCTCTTTCTTGCAAGCCTCCCTTTCTGTCTGTCCATCCAGACAAGGTTGTTCTTAGGACGCGTCCGTCCTTCTTGCCAAAGGTGGTTACTGCCTTCCACATTGGGCAGACCATCACTTTGCCCACCTTCTTTCCGCCTCCGCATCCTTCCAGAGAGGAAGAGAGGCTCCACCGTCTGGACCCAAAACGTGCAATTTCTTTCTATCTGAACTGCACACAACAGTTCCGGGTGGATGACCAGCTCTTTGTTGGCTACGTGGGCGCCAAAAAAGGTTGTGCGGTACACAAGCGGACCATCTCCCGCTGGGTTGTCTTGTGTATCAAAGCCTGCTATTCTTTGGCTAAGAAGGAGCCCCCTGTTGGGCTACGTGCCCATTCCACCAGGGCGACAGCCGCCACCACGGCTTTGGGACGTGGTGTCCCATTGCAGGACATTTGACAGGCAGCTACGTGGGCCTCGCTGCACACGTTTACCAAGCATTACTGCCTTGACAGCCAAGTCCGGAGAGACGGCTTCTTTGGCCGTTCTGTTCTCTGAGACTTCCTTGTCTGATCTTTGTTCGCAGACCCACCACCGGGGTTGGTATTGCTGGGGTATCTATTCTAAGGTAAGGAATCTGTCACTAACGTGTCTCTTTCAGATGCACAAGTTACTAACTTGTGTAACGATATATCTGTAAGAGACAGTAGTTAGTGACAGATTCCTACCGCCCACCCATCCTCCCCGTTCTGCGAACTGATTTCTAGGGTTAAGGTCATCCCTTTCAGGGCCCTAGTTTTCAGACTCTAGTGTCAGTTTCTTGCATGGCTCTGCGTTTCTGGCGCGGAAAGTCGTGTACAGAACTGACGCCAGCGCGCATAGGCGGCGTCTAAGTACTGGCCACGACGTCATCCCGGCGATCACGACGCCGACGACGGACGCGGAGCCGCACGACGCCGCCTACCGACGTGCAGGGGTACTGCTACGCAAAACTTTCCGGATCCAGCCTGACGCCTGGGGATATTCTAAGGTAAGGAATCTGTCACTAACTACTGTCTCTTACAGATATATCGTTACACAAGTTAGTAACTTGTGCATTGTGATCTTTTCAGGTGCATTTGCTTGCCGGAGGAATTCAAACTGTTGATTTAGATAGTTGGACATTCCTTTATTAAGTGGGTGGAAAGACACGAACCCCAGAAAGGTCAAAGTGCTAATCTCGGGCTTGACGAACGCTTGTTTGAAGTTACTTTGCATGGAAAAGGTGGTATGAGATGGCGAGAGCTGTTACAATGCTTAAATAAGCTATTGAAGAGGCATAGATGTCCAGATGTTCTAGTTTTGCACCTGGGTGAAAGTTACTTGGTAGTATGCAAAGGACTTGCTTTGTTGAAAGAGATGAAAAGGATATGCTGGAAATTAAGCGGCAGTGGTCCGTGATTTTCATCCTGTAGACGGAATTCATTCCGAGGAGACAGTTGAGAGGGACGACAAAGCCCGCCGTCATTGAGACGGCCAGGTGCAAAATCAACAGGGACATGAAGGTTTGTTGTAGGGATGAAGGTTTTGGTCGAGTAGAGCTTCTGGGGTTGAAATACGAGTCCCCTGATTTTTTTTTAGGGGGATGAGGTTCATTTGTCTCGCTACGGGATGGAACTCTTACTGTTGCAAGTGAGGGAAGTGCTGGAGAGAACACTGAATGTGACATGGTGCAACAGAGGTTCCAAAGGGGGGGGATGTGGTCAGAAAAGCCAAGGGAGGGCCTTTTCTGAGTGGCGGTTGGCAGTTCAGTTGCCATGGTTCAAGATCAAGATTATCGTTGTGAACATAGGTGAATCAGGACAATGGGGGGTGGCAATAAAGTTACACCTGGATGAAGTAACAAATTAAAATAGGATACTTAGATAGTTAGATGTTGATAGATGTAGGTTAAAGTGTTCAGGGATTTAAAGGTCAACAGTTCAATAACAGGGTCCGAGTTACATAGTCCCCGTCCCTAGAATCTGTTTTTTTAACAGGTCATGTTTTATTTTGTACCCGCAGAGTGAGCAGTGTGGGGGGTTTTATATTTGGTTGTTGCTTGGAGCAGGTGCAAGGCGGTTGGCAGTTGAGTTGCCGTGGGTCTAGATTAAGATTATTGCTGTGAACATAGATGAAGAAGGACAATGGAGGGTGGCAATAAAGTTACACCTGGATGAAGCAACAAATTAAAGTGAAGATTTAGAATACTTAATTATATATTAATAGATGTTGGTTAAAGTGTTAAGGGATTTAAAGGTCAACAGTCAATAAAGGTAGGAGCTACACAGTTGCAAGATAAAGATGTAAAGGGGGGCGTGAGTCGTAGGGGGTAGGTGAAAATAGGTGACTAATTGTATAGTGAGGTTTAGTTTTGTAAGGCGAAGACCTAGGGTTTTATTGTTGTGATGTGCACCTGTCTTCAATAAAGTTCACTTTTTCACACAATAAGCAAGTATGTGGTCTGTGCTGCTCCCTTTTGGCCCAATCCCTTTGTACCTGGATTTGAAAATTATTGTTATCACTACCCTGTGCAAACCTTACAACCCGGTTATATTGTATAAAATCTGGGGCACACTGGAGCTTAACTACCTCAACAGTGCCCTTGGTGACATTTTGAGGTATACCAATAGGAACTGTTTGGGTTGGTTCAGGTATGTAAGGGATATGTTGAGGCAAATTGGTCTCTCACATCTTTCTAAACTTCCAAATGCGATTACACTCAATGATGCAATAGAAGTCAAGTTGGCATATAAGCCCAAGTCAGAGGAAAGTCTGCTTTTTAATTATCTACTTGGCAGAATGTCAAGGGCTGAATAAGAGAGACCCTCTGGGGCTTGACTCTGAAAGTCCGAGGTGTGGGCAACTCCTTCCAGTAGCCATGGTCCCTTCATTCGATAGGATGACATGTGAAGAGTTGGTGACTCCTAGAAAAAAGCACAGTTCTTGGAGGAAAAAGCCTGGTGGCATAAAAAACCCAGTTGTAATGTTAACGTTGATAGTCAGAGGGATTAATTGACATATTGACTCATTACTTCATACAGTGTTGTTACATTGGCATTTATGAAAATATTGTGACCTATTCTGAGATAAAAGTCAGAAATTTGCACCTGCACGCTATCTCATATATTTGGTACAGATATCTGACTTTTATGGCTTTATGACTTTCAATATTTGTTAGAATCGCCATTACATCTGCAACTAGAAATTTGAAACAAATGTGAAGTAAGACATTCAACTGTATTTCTTTTTCTCCTGGAAATGTATTCCTCTCCATGGAGGATCTCCTTACCCTACACCCCCATTATACATACATGACTTCCCTGCCTACTCCCTCCTCCCAGGAAGTGCATTTACTCCTGCAGTGAATTTTGACATCTACAAGTTTCTGAGTGTTCAGGCACTGTGCTGGACTGTAATCCCAGCCCAACATAAAGTTTGTAGGCTTGGTTTCCAGTAAAACATACAAAGATGGACCAGAATATGATTTACAAATTGTACAAACCAATGAAATTACAGTCATTTTCCTAAAGTTCATTTGCTAAAGTTTATTGTCCAAAACATATTTTACAATAGCCTTCTTTTTCAAAGTATTCTAATATTTTATCCTAAACATCCTTTTTCTTTCGTCCTACCCTTAATCTTACAAAACAGGGACACCCCACAATTACCCTAAACTTTTTCTCTCCATTAAAAATAACTCTGGGAGTAACCACCGATATCCTCAAACCCTTATGTGTGTATCTACCTTGCCATACACACAACGTTGGCAAGCAACCTCTTTAAAACGTATTATCATTGCAGGAAATGTCTTTGTAATTTTCAATTTAGTTTTTAAATTGTAAGGAATGTTATTACAGATTTTAAAAATAGTGATATATATTTTCTAATATTTTACTTTCGTGAAAGGTAATACATTTAACGTATAAAACGGTGTTGCTCAACTTAAATAAAAATATTGCGGCACAATTTTGCTTTTGAGCTATTTAATGCAGTGTTAAAATTTGTCTAAGGTGTTGCCACAGTCGGGGTTATGATGAAAGATGTTTTGGTAAAACGATTTTATCAGAAGATGTTAAGAAAAGATTTTATCAGATGTTGCCCTAGGATCTGCTATAGAACAGTTGGTATGTGCCTTAACAACGTAACTCCAGTGTATGTAGAAACCATATCTTACAAAATATTGTTTTAGTTACTTAATTATTGGGGGCTTAAGACAGAACATGCTGTGTAGGAGGCTGGATCACTGTGATTCCATTACCTAATATGTGGTTTATTTACTTTTTTACAGGAAAGGTTATAAATCAGATGCTACCTCTTCTATCCTTTTTGGATTTTTATTATTTATAATTCCTGGAAAAAAGCCAAGACTCTTTTCATGCAGAGCCAAAGGTAGGACTTCTTTTTTGTGTCACACTTATTTAACTTTCTTTAATTGCTAAACTAGAATAAAGTATTTCCGTTCAGCAGATTATATCATTTGAAGTGCATGAAAAGATGCATAGTTTTTCCTGTTGTGGGCAGGGGCATAGCTTGGTCAGTAAGATTGGGAGGGTGTGAGCTTCAGATTTCCCGACAATCACATTGGCACATAATGTTAAAAAACATGATACGACAAGCCTGGCCCATGAGAGGGGCTTAACGGGCAGCGGAAAGGGAGAGGAATTCGGACTGGTATGAGTACTAAGTGAGAGAAACACAATATTTTGTAAAATAAGCAACATTTTTTGGGACTTTCAACAACAAAGATCAGTGTGGGTGTGTGTTTTTGTCAGAGTGTGCGAGCAAAAATCCCAGATAAAATCCGGCAGACACCTCACCATACCCAACTGAAAGCACCTGTATGTACCCCACTATTCATCAGAAAATAAATTTAAATATGTAACACCCCAAACACCCCTCTTAAGCTACGCCCCTGGTTGTGGGAAAGGATTTTGGTACCTGCATCAGTATCTGGTTTACAGAATAGAACACTGTGTGCAATCTTGGCTTAAAATGCTTAATTGTGGTGATAACACCTGCACAAGCACCCAAGAGATCCTACATATGTCGGTGTCCATGAATTACTTCCTTTTGGGAAGCATTTGCAGAAGGGATGCTGACATTTTAACATAAATGAGAATTGTATGATATTGTTGAAACCCATTCGCAATGTCACACAGGGGCTACTGGGTCCCAACAGTTAGGGTTTGAGGTTGTTTTCAACTTACGTCTAGGGGTCCTTCTTTCTATGGCCCTGCAAACTGAGCCAAGTACAACCCATTCGGCAGTTAACTTTCAGAATAGCCAGTGCGAGCAGTTGAAATTTTCTAAGGGAGGTGGTGTGGGGACCAAAATCACAGAACTCAACAGTCAACCAACAGACACCATAATGTGTTGTGCAGCCCAGTGCTTATCTTATAGGTAAAGACAGTACTTTAAGGATGTAAAAGGAAATACAACATAGTTCAATAGAAATTGCAAGTACAGCGTTGGAATCTCAGGCAAAATCTTCAGGAATGGGCTACATCCTCCTGCCGTTATTCTCTCCTTCTCTAGGAGATTTCTAATGGCTACAATCCCCGGTAGGCTGTGGGCATAGACATTAATTAGTCAAAGGGGCAGAGAACTTCAAATGACCCTACTGATTTTCTGTGCAACTCATTTCAACATTTTTCACTCAAGCAACAGTCTCTTCTGCTTTTACCTTTTGGCTGGCGTTTCAGTTCTAGCATTGCATTGGCTGTGGTTTGTATACCTGCTCTTGTAGCCGCTGCTTCATTTCTGTTGGGGCTACAGTGGCGACTTCACATTGGAACAGGAACCTCTCAACAGAGTCGGAACTGCAGGCCTGCGCTACAGCACTCGTCTTTCACAGTGGTGGACTCCCCAGTCAGGTGCACAGGTATGGCAAGTGCATCTTCGAGGCCAATCAGAGCATCTACTTGGACAGCGCCACGGGTCGTCTTCCTGATGTTGGTAGTAGCAGCACCAGTCTTGCAGGCTCACAGGAGATTGCCGGATGATATACAGATGCTAGTTCTAGAAACGTCTTGGAGTAGTTCACACGGGAACCACCCAAAATTATGGGGGGACCCCTCACAGCATAGTTCACTCCAAGATTCACTTTCTATAGTATTCAGCTTTCTCTGGGGGCTCCTAATGCCGGAAACACACTGGGCTTCTCCTCTGGAAGTCCTTCCCTCTCTCTGCCAGCAGGCTTCTAAGCACTAGGCAGGCCCTCACCTCCAGCAAAAAGTGCTAAGGTGATGTCTCCTCACCTGTGGAAGTCTGGCTTCAGGCAGACACTAGCTATTGTCACTGATCTGCTCTTTGAGTACTCTGTGGTGCACTCCCTTGCTTGATCATGAAGAACTTGGAACTGGTGGCTTGGATTCCACTTTTATGCACATTTTCCAGACAGGATGTGGATCCACTATTTAATTCTTCGGAACCAGTTTGGCTTGATTTGCTTTCAATTGTCAGTTTCTGTCTGTTCCTCAGGCGTAGCATTTGTGCAAGGTGATGGATTTGCTGACGATTTTCAGGTACAGTGTTTGTTCAAACTGATCGTATCACAATCGGTAGCAGTGGGGCTGGCCTCAGGCAGGAATATCTAAAACAAGAGCACAATTAAGTGTGAGATCTCTGCAACTGGTTGCCATCAGCCTTCCTGAAGCAACAATTAGGGTCAGGCATAAGGGGCAGGCCCTGCCTAGAAGCATTCTAACTTTGAACAACAGAAAATGCAATCCTATACCTCACCCCTACCCTCTACCAAATGACAGTTCACATGAAGAAGTAAGCAGCAGTCCTTTGCTAACAAGGCCCTCATGAAATTTCTAAAGGTAGCCTTATCTACATACTCCTCAGTTCAGTGTCTGGGTCTCCACCAGCCAGCCACAGGAATGCAAGGAATATGCTTGCTCTGTACGGGAAAGCTATCTTTATCATTCATCTTATGACATGCTAAGTCAGAGGCATCCAAAATGGATACCACTGCCTCAATACTCAGACTGCAACACATGCAGAGCCCTACTGCTGTGCATATTTTATAAACACTTCACACAAACTTGCACTTGACATGCGGGATGTCTGCACCAGTTTCTGGCTTCACATAACAGCAGAACTTTATCTGAGCTGCATCTGTAGATCACAAGTACACTTCACCATCTACCACATTGGAGTGCTCAGGAAGAACTAATTAGCAACCCTTTGCGAAGAAGGAAATTCTAAAGGCAGGTCTGTTTCCATCTTTCCTCACTTCTGTGTTTGGGTCTCCACCCTCCGGTCAAAAGAATGCAGGCAATACACTTCCAATGTCCGGGAGAAGCTGTCATCATCCTCTGTGTAGTGCCATGTAAAATCAAGGGCATACCAAAAGTATCCCACTACCCTTAGTACTCAGTCTCACTACCTTATATGGGCTACACACTTAATGCGCACACATGGACTCGACTCACGGATTGTCAGCTCAAGGTTCCGGGGCTTCACATAACAGAGTAACTTTACACTGGAGGAGTCAAGAGACTGCCCTCTCTCGAGACAGAGAACACATTTTAGTCACAGCTAAAGATTCCCAAAACATGGTACAATGCAACTACCATTCTATGTGATTCACAAAGGGCACAGATAGTAGTCCTATGGGCGTTATGAGGGCATGCTTAGTGCATCCCTCCAGGTCACAGAACAGGTTCTGGACCTCGCATTTCCAGGGTCAGGCCTAGGCCTCGATGCACACACTAGATTAGTGTGATGCCAGGGCCAAACAAAAGATTGGTATATCAGTTCGACATGCACTTAGGGCAGAAGTACACTCCCATTTATCATACAAGGGGGCATTCACATGCCACAGACATAATTTCCTTCTGTGGTGTCAGTGAATCAAGGAAAGCCTTTTGCAAACTGACTACCTTCAAAATCCTGCACAGTCAATGTTAAGGTACCAATAGTAGAATTTCTGGTAACTAGGGTCAGTTCTGTCAGCATAAAATTGTTCAGTCTGGCATGCAAATCTGTTTATTTTTCCAAGTTTATAACATTTCTGTTCACACAAAGTTGTATTCAGGCATTAATTTACAACATAACAGAAAATAGCTAGTTGCTAAATATCCTATGCTTAAGCGATTTTGTGGCCGATTCTGATGCGGGTTGGAAAAGCTTCCCGACCGAATCGGTTGGGAAATGGTGTCCGACCCACTCGGATCGGGAAAGTCCGACCGGCGGAGTAGGATGCATCCGGATGCTTCCAGATACGAGTTGGTTGAACTCCCATTGACTTCAATGGGAACATTTGTTCCTAACCGCATCAGAATTGGGCCCTCGGTCGGGAAGACACGTTCCCGATCCGATTTGGAAGGAGCAAATGCCATTAGGAGGCCTTCCTAACCGCATCAGAATCAGGCCCTCGGTCGGGAAGCTTTTCCAACCCGCATCAGAATCGGGCCCTAAGTTTTAAAAAAGCTGGGGATATGTGTTGAAAATGTATGCTGGTTCGACAGCAACATACTACACAGCAAACAAATGGTCTTGACACCTTCATTTTCAGGGCATAGCTTTGATGAAGCCGGCAATGTATAACTCCATGATTTGCACACCATGTGGACCTAGGCCAGGGCTTACTTAACACATTCATCTTTTTACAGTGGCATGTGTGGTGCAACAAGCCATTACCTAAAGAGCGATGTAAAAGACAGTTAGCATTGAACCACCTGCCTCTTAAGTAGCCAGCAATTGTTTGGTGTGTGAGAGGAAGAAAGCCGAAAAGTTACTACAAGGTGTATGAAATATGAATTTATGCTCTGCATTCTTGTCAGTTAGCCAGCAGTTCCAATGTGCCATACAAACCTCGTAGCAGTTTATAATACGGAATATAAGGTACTTGATGTGGAGGTTCACCATATCTGGTTGACAGTGGAGTTGGTCTGACTTTTCTGTACTATCTGTACACCTGACCCTACACTCATCCATCATAGAAGATAATATTAAATAAAAGTTGGTACAAGTGTTTGCCTGGAAAACAAAGACAGTACAGGTCCCCTACGGGTCAGCTAGGCTCCCTTGTCATTAGAAATGTCTGCCATACCTTATGTTGCTCAGGCATGCTAACTCTGCGAGACTGGAATCAGTCTGCTAAATGGGTGCACACAATACTAACAGCATACTCTGTTCTTGTCCATAATTTTAATGCTAAATTTGCCTGTTGCACACCAGTGGTAGACCTTTCACCCACAAGCAAGCTTAACTGCCAGCTTGTCATTGTGAAATGTGCCAAATTTGCACACTCCTTCTAGGAAAATCATATGAACCTGCAAGTACACATCTACTGTTTGCTAATGGGAACAGTATCAGCTCAGACTTCTATACGGTACTGAACCTTTTATCCCTGAAAATTATTTTAAACAAGTGTTTGGGCTGCAGAAATGGACTTATTATGGAGAAGCAAGGGGAGGAGGAAGAATTAAGACTCCCAGGTCTAATTTCTTCTTTGCAGTGCATCAATGCCCATGACCATTGAGAGCAGCTACCAAGCCGTGTACAGCACCTGCTGGGTACCTTTCTATAGCTCAGGGAAAAGGCCCTCTCGTCTGCACTTACCCTTTTCCGTGTAGAGGGAGCTGTCTAAAAGGCTGAAGGGCAAGTTGAAGACCCAAGCATGTACATCATAACACCTGTGAGTTGTCTTTCTTTATGCATCTGTCCTTTGTGCTGGCCTTTTTGAAGTATAGAGTGGGCTGCTTCCCTAATTGGGCAATGGAGGGCCTGGCCTGGCAGTTCAGGATGGACTGTTCCCATGGGGGGCAGGGTCAAGACTGATTTGCATATGGCTGGGTCTAACTGAAATGGGGTGGCTTGCAAAAAAACAATGAATTTAACCCAGATCTGTGACTAGGGGTGAATGTTTGATTTGTTCACCATTCCGTCCATCATCTGTTCTTTATCCATTTGTCGCCCTAAGTGGGAAGGGTATGCCCAGAAGTGGGTCCCATGATCTCTATGCCACCCAATTCAAGCTAGCCTGGCTGATGAGGGGTGATACCCCGAAACCGGTCCCAGGATGCTAGTTTCTGGTCCAGGGAGGACCTGGCCTGGCAGTTCGGGCTAGACTGTTCACATGGATAGCAGGGTCAAAACTGATTTCCATATGCTTGGGTCTAAACTGAAAAAGCGTGGCATGCAAAAAAACAATGGATTTAACCCAGATGTGTGACTGAGGGTGAATGTTTGATTTGTTCAGCATTCCATCCATCATCTGTTCTTTTTGCATTTGTCGTCCCAAGTGGGAAGGGTATGCCCAGACGTAGGTCCCATGCTCGCTATGCCACCAGATTCAAGCTAGCCTGTCTGATATGGGGTGATGCCCTGAAACCGGTCCCAGGATGCTTGTTTCTGGTCCAGGGAGGGCCTGGCCTGGCAGTTCGGGCTGGACTGTCCCCATAGGGAGCGGGGTCAAGACTAATTTGCATATGGCTGGGTCTAAACTGAAATAGTGTGGCGTGCAAAAAAACAATGGATTTAACCAAATTATGTGACTGGGGTGAATGTTTTATTTGTTCAGCATTCCGTCCATCATCTGTTCTGTTTGTAATTGGGCAATAGGGCGGCCTGCCTGGGGGTGGGGTCCTTAAACGGTGTGCTCTCTTTAAGCAGTCGGGGGATCTCCAGTGTGGCCATGCCTTCTGTACTTTTATACAGATAGGATTTGTTTCTGTGTCTCTTAGAAGCTTAACATTAACATTGTAAACCTCAGTAATGGGCAAGTACAAAGCAAATCTTCAGCTGGTACATCATCTAACAAAATCAATCAAAGAGATTGGGAATGTCGGAATCCACCATTGAAGCTTTTCTGATTTAAGTGGTTGGGGACATCCACAAGATCACAAACACTGACTCTTCTGTAAAGGCTTCAGTGATACTATTGGACTCTGGAACTGTAGAATCCACCACAGCCTCACAGAGGTTATGTAACAGTGGTTTAAACATTAGTGCGGACAAATCAAAAGGAGAGAAGCTGCCCCAAATGACTCCATGGTTAGGGTTATGAGAAAGGGTGGAACCTTAAACTTGGTTGTTAAGGATGAGGGGCTAATTTTCAAATTTTGATTAAAGCACTTCATGGTTTGGAATGTGTACTAAACACTGTTATTATCAAACTTGATTTTTTGGCATGTAGATGTGTTATTTATTCAGTCTTCTAATCCTGGGTGTGATATGTCAATGCAGACCTTATCTTTACATTTACGGTGTACCCCACATTCCTAAATATCTACAACAAAAGTAAAAATATACTTAAATTAAAAAAATATAAAACAGTACCAAGCAACTATTACCAAAATATTGACTATAAATAATATGGAAAGTATACAAATATCTACTACCAAAATAACTACAACAATAATATAGCATTTTTAAAATGACAATAGAATTAACAAAAATATCGACTACAAAATGTATCTGTAAAATAATTAAAAATATATATTTCGTTTTTCCATGTTATCTACAAACCACAGAGACAAAGTTTTATCAATTCTCTTCATGAAACTTTGATTACATGCTGATTAAACAAAGTCCTTGTTAATCTTAATCTGCACATGGATGATGTGAATGACATGGAAGCCCAAAATTTAATCAACTCTAGAGCTGCCCTAGACATATACTCTTTGCTCACGGGCCCCACTCACTCTGCTGGTAATCAGTTGGATTTGATCTTTTGCCATCCGTCCAACATCTAATTTGACGTCCTGACAGAGGTGATGTGGTTAGACCCCAAGTTGGTCTCTTTCTGTCTCATGGTTAAAGCACCGAGTAACCCCAACATCTTCCCATCCCCCCTTGATAGGGTGAGAAAATATAAAAATCTTTTGGGACTGTAAAAAAAATTAATTAAACAAGCAAAGCACAGTACTATCATCATCTCATTTTAGGAGCTATACATCCTACCACAGAAACCTTCAAATTATACAAGACAACGGCGCATCTTACAGTGGTGACCAATGTTTTTTCACCCTCACAGGAGTTGCACAATACTTTTGTAAAGCTGACTCAACATCTAGGTCAATCAACTAAGCTAAAATGAGTGGCCACACAACTTTGGGCGAGATGTGCTGGTCCTCCTTTGAACTGGCCACAACAAATCAGATTAGTAAAGTAGTTCAGTCCATCACTTCTGCCTCCCCAGAGAATGAGTGCCCTATCAGAAGATATTCAGTAATGAAACCATAATAGTTAAAACCACCAACGATCTCCAACTGAATCTAGATGATGGAGGCGTGCCGGCCCTGGTCTTTTTAGACCTGTTGACTGCATTTGACACCATTTCACATGCAGCATTGTTAGACAGATTGACATCTATCGGCTTGTCATATACTGCCCAAAGTTGTTTTGATTAATTCCTAAAGGATCGCACTCAAACCATTCAACTTGCTAACTTTTGATTCTTAAGGGAACACATCTGCCCTCAGTCCAACACTCTAAGTTTCACATGGTTCCCTTAGCTACTCCTATTGAATCATTTGCCTCCAATTTCTACACCTGTGCTGATGATACACAATTAATCCTCAAGGTGGATGGAAGCATAATTTTTATATATCAGCAATTTTTATCCTGCCTCGATAAAGTAACCAACTGTATGAAAAACAACTCTAGTACATAATAGGGATAAAACAGAAGTCCTCATCTTCTGTGATCACAGCAATTGAACACCGGACTGGCTGCCCGCCTCTTTAGGTCCTTTACCAGTGCCTGCTGAATGTGCAAAAAAAAGTGGGACTCCTATTCAACTCCAGGCTCAGCTTTGAAAAGCACATTCAGTCCTTTACAATCTACTGCTTTCACCTTTTTGCAGTTTTCAGGAAGATCTTTTCTTGTCTCACATCTTCCACAGAAAAAGTGGTTCAAGCTCTCATAACTTCTTCGTGGCTGATTTATTCTACTTCCTTACTGGTCGCCCCCCTATAATGTTCACAAAGCGCAGAAGCGCTCCAATTTTCATCCATCTGAGACGGTTACACTGGCTACCCATTAGCCAGAGAAGTCTCTTCAAAGCACTCTGCCTTTACCATAAAACACAGTACATCACAACAGCAATCTCCTAAATGGCCACTCTCTTCTCTTGGTATTCCCCCTCTTGATTGCAGTGATCTAAAGCAAACACTTTGTCAAATCACCTAAATAATAAAGTCAGACAGGGAGTCCGATTGATGGCATTTCTGATGGCAAAAGCATGGAATGTCATGCCCCTCTCTCTTTCTGCTCAACCAAACTATGCATGCTTCAGAAAGAGGCTTAAATGTAATCTTTGTAATAAAGAATCATACATCCGGTCTCCTGTTTCTCCCATGGGTAGTTAAGTGGCTGTAGTGCCTAGACACCTCTTTCTTAGGTTTATGTGCGTTCTGAAAATGCACTATTCATTCATGCATTTATTCATTCACTAAGTAATAGTAATTAAAGTTATTTAAACATGTAAGTTATTTCAAAAATATATTTGATGTTTAAACATACTTTTCTAAACAAACTAACTATATTTGTAATGTAAAACAGTTACATTTAAAATATGTTTCAACTGTTGTAAAACACGAATAAAATGAATATTTTAAAAGAGGAATATTTATATTTAACAAACCTTTTTTGATTATGCTATGTAAATATTACAAAGTTTAAACATTTTATACATAATTACATGGTATAAAAAACTTATAAACATTAAAATTATTTATTTAAAATTATAACAAAACATTATTGAAACATTTAGGGCCTCATTAGGATGTCGGTCGGAGTTGCCTCCGACCGACAACACCGCAGAATCGGGACCGTCCGACTTCCGGTGTGCGGTCCCAATCGCATTATTATTATTATTGCGGTGGTCGGAAACCGGCCGCAGCACAAGCTCCCATAGAGAAATGGGAGTTTGTGTAAATCCCTGCACCTCATGGCGCCTGCCACAGGGTGCAGGGATTTACAGGGGTGCCCACAACCGTAGGCCACGAAGGCATGGGGGCCCTGCTAGGGGCCCCCAAAGTCGCTTTCCGACAGCCTTTCCATGTCAGAAATGCCAGCATGGAAGGCTGTCTGAAACAAACATCATAATCCCGACGGCAGAAACGCTGTCCTTAAGGGATTACGTTGCTGTTCCGACTGGCTGACAGGCTTGAGCCCGTCGGAAGTCAGTTGGTCAGACCCGGAGATTTACACTTCAACCGCTTTCATTGTAGTAAGGCGGTCGGACTGTAAACCGTAGATGTCGGTTGGAAAGCCTCCGACCTGTCTGCTTTCCAACAGACATCATATTAAGGCCCTTAATAGTTAATATATATAAAATGTAAAATTTCCAATTATTTAATACATTAAAAAACTACGAATTAATTATATGTCAATGATCAGAATAAAACATGTCAGAAATACACATTTTAATTATTATCTTACAGACATTATAAAAAATATATAATTTAATGCAGTAGTTACGTGTTATTCTTCATCCAGTCCAAAAACACAGTGGAAAGTGAAGCTATATTGTGTATGGGTGGGGGGACCTGGGGGTGTAGCGATAAGATTTACTATTCTAAATCTAGTTTGGCAAACATAGGGGGAAGTGCACATATTTGAGGGTAAGGGAGTCAGGTTTACTATTCTATCTACAATCCCATGAACTTTGGGAAAATTCATGTAACTGAGGAAGTCATATTTACTATTCTAAATCCAGCCCTTCGAACATTGGAGAAATTGCATACATTTTAGGAAGGAGGTGGTCTGAATTACTGTTTTAATCTGGTGCAACTAAGATTTGCTATTCTAACTCCAGTCCCACTAACTGCATATAGAGAGCTGATTTGGGGGTATATTTACTGTCATTTTGCGCTGGCCTTGAGTCACAAAAGTGATTCAAATTGGCACAAAATGCTTATCGAAGGTTTACTTTCCAGCACAAGTCACCTGATTTACTTAGCACCAAGGAGGCATTTAATGGGTACTGTATGGGGGTTCTCATACATTCACCCATGGTTTTTGACACAAACCCCTGTCAAGCAAAAAAAAAGTAGACGGGGTTTTGCATTAAAAAAAAATGGCGTTTTGACATTGGCTTTAGTGAGGAGAAAGGCTTTTATTTCTCCAATATCTTCTGACACTGTACAACACATAATCAAAATGGGAAAAGTTTAAAGGTTAGTCTAAGCATAGTATTTTGTACTGGAAAGGTACACTTCCAGTTCAGAACCTATTATAGACATGACAGAAACCTTTACATTATGTTGCAAAGGTGTTTGTGTGTTTATGATGCTGGCAGCCTGATTATGTGCCAGAGCTCTGGAGAGTATTGCAAAACAAGGGAACCCCGATATTTGACGCTGGGGTAGTCAATAGTATTGTGAGGTAACAGTGGTACATGTAAGGCCAAAAGGTCCTAAAGCAGCAAGAGCTGTTGAATTTGAGAAAGTGTTAATCACTTAGCCTGTAGCATATAGCATATAGTATTTAATAAATGCCAGGAGGGGCAGCATTAGACATATTCTAAATGTACATAGGGACACAGATGGGCATTGACATAGTAAAATATTTATTTCATAGATAATATATCAAAGCTTTTTTTGAAGATATAGTTCACGTGCTCACAGAAAAGTGAAAAAGCGTGATGTGACGAGTGAAGGTGACATTTAAAATATACATCGCATTGACAACATTAACAGAAACTCCAGATGATAAATTTAAACATTAAAGGAGTTTTTTGTTGTATAAAAGGATCGATCGGCGTTTCGATCTCAAGGAATTGAGATCATCATCAGGACGAGAATGTGAGCA
This sequence comes from Calotriton arnoldi, assembly GCA_963921515.1. Lineage (NCBI taxonomy): Eukaryota > Metazoa > Chordata > Amphibia > Caudata > Salamandridae > Calotriton > Calotriton arnoldi. The sequence goes on along the minus strand of CAWUFW010015968.1, from coordinate 201,582 downwards.
TGAGGAATCTATAAGATAAGGATAAGGTACATATGTTTAAAGGTAGTCCCTGAATACTTAATTACGTCAAGTACATTATTACAGTGTGCATGCGATGTTCTCTTAGTTGAGTGGATTTAAATAAACCAACATGACAGATATAAACTTAATCAAGTCGTGAAAGGAGCGTAAACGAAACGAATTCCAATTACAGGCAGTTGAATGATTAAAGTAGAGCGAGGAATCAATCACGCAATCGAAAGAAAAGAAAAAGAAATTAGCTATGCTGCGTGCCTAAGAGAAACAAGGTGAACTGAATTCAAGCTGATGTGGCATAGTGCTGACTAAAACAAACCAAAACGGGCAACAGGGTATTACTTACCGGGCGACCCGGAAGAAGCCCGTAATTCAATAGAAACCGGAAGGAGTAAATCATGAAGGGTCACGTGAAGTAATCCGGACCCGCAAGTACGTCCTAGAAAAGGTAGGTAGATTGTATTTAGGACGGAAGCGTGCACGAATTAGGTAGTTGGTGTAAAGCACTTACGGTGCAAGGATTGCCAGGGGCCTTCAGGAGCCGGTTAATGTAGCCGTGTGGGGAGGTAGCGGAAGTACAAGCAGAGTGCTTACTGCGCCGAGGTGGCAGTATCCAATTCCACTTGTGAGGTTGACGAAGGCACACCGCTTCGTCGGTGTGAACGTGATTTTAAACTAGGGGCGGGAAAAAGAGGGGAACAGGTGGTTAGTTGTAAGGAGGGTTGTGCGAGGCACGGGGGCCTGGTCACAATCAATTCCGAATCTGGTAGATACTCGAAGACACTTGAGTAAGACCACATTAGTCAGTCAATGTGGAGAGACGAGCAGCCGTCTCGTGTGTTGGTCAGCTGATTTCTAGCGGGTATGCAGGAAGCTGGAAGTATATAAGAATCGGCTGTCTGCAGTTGGCTGAACAACTAGACCGCGCGAATAAAATGCATGCGCGATAGAGAAGGTGGCGTATCTGGAGGTCATAATTAAGTGTGGATTCCCTAATTGTGAGCCAATGCCTACCATGATCATTAGAAGGCAGTGAATGGAGGGATAGAGTAAAAAATTAATAAAAGGAGACAGTGGAAGATAGAGAATCATATTAGGCATACCACCAAAATGTAGGAAATATATGAATAAGGTACAAATTGAAAAATTAAAAATTGCTCGCTACAGCGAGGACAATGTGGAATACAGCGAGTATGAAGCTATAATGATTAGAATTACAGTGAGTACAGATATGCCGAAGAGAAGGAGAAAATTACAGGATTGCATTCCATTCTTCCAGAGAGTTTAGGCCATGTTCAATGGAATGGCAGTTGAAAATCCATTTACACTCAAGTCTATTCAGAGTTTGTTGATGGTCTCCACCTGTGGGCGTAGAGTGTCAATAACTTGCCACGTAAAGTCCATTTCTGAATGTCCTTTCTCCAGGAAGTGTTCCACCAGTGGGGCCGTGACGACTTTGCAGCGGATTCTGCTCTTATGTTCGCATATCCTTGATTTGACTTTGAGTCGTTTGGCGTATGTACAGGAGGTTACAAGGACAACGAATGCAGTATATGACATTATTTGAATTACAGTTAGAAAATAAATTGAGTGTGTGTTTCACATTACCATATTCAAAAACTTTTCTATTTTCGGTTGAAACACATGCTGCGCAGCTGCTGCATTTGAAATGACCTTTAACGGGGGGAGTCCTATTTAGGACTGAATGGTATTCTCGCTGTGTGTGGGCTTATAAGCTCCCACTAGATGGTCCTTGATATTGCGTCCTCTTTCAAAGGAGAAGAGAGGGGCTTCGCAAGCAATGTTGACTGGGGCAAGGAGAGACCAATGTTTTTTGATCATTTTGGTCAATTTATTGCTGACGGGACGGACTGTGGTGACACATGTGATTCTCGACATAGGTGCCCTTTGCTTGGATTCTAGCAGAAACTCTCTGTGGGAGTACCATGCCCATTTCATGGAGCGTTTTATCAATCATCTGGCTCCTTTTATTAATTTTTTACTCTATCCCTCCATTCACTGCCTTCTAATGATGACGGTAGGCATTGGCTCATAATTAGGGAATCCACACTTAATTAGGACCTCCAGATACGCCACCTTCTCTATCGCGCATGCGTTTTATTCGCACGGTCTAGTTGTTCAGACAACTGCAGACAGCCGATTCTTATATACTTCCGGCTTCCTGCATACCCGGTAGAAATCACCTGACCAACGCACGAGATGGAGCGGCTGCTCGTCTCTCCACGCCAACCGACTAATGCAGTCTTACTCAAGTAAGTGTCTTTGAGTATCTACCAGATTCGGAATTGATTGTGACCATGCCCCCGTGCCTCGCACAACCCTCCTTACAACTAACCCCCCACTTCCCCCCATTTTATTCCCCCCTCTAGTTTAAAATCACGTTCACACCGACGAAGCGGTGTGCCTTCGTCAACCTCACAAGTGGAATTAGATACCGCAGCGCAGTAAGCACTCTACCTCCACACCCGGCTACATTAACCGGCTCCTGGAGGCCCCTGGCAATCCTTGCACCGTAAGTGCTTCACATCAACTACCTAATTCTGTACTCGTGCACGCTTCCGTCCTAAATACAATCTACCTACCTTTTCTAGGACGTACTTGCGGGTCTGGATTACTTCATGTGACCCTTCATGATTTACTCCTTCCGGTTTCCATTCAATTACCGGTTTCCTCCGGGTCGCCCGGTAAGTAATACCCTGTTGCCCGTTTTGGTTTGATTTAGTCAGCACTATGCCACATCAGCTTGAATTCAGTTCACCTTGTTTTTCTTAGGCACACAGCATAGCTAATTTCTTTTTCTTTTCTTTCGATTGCGTGATTGATTCCTCGCTCTACTTTAACAATTCAACTGCCTGTAATTGGAATTCGTTTAGTTTACGCTCCTTTCACGACTTGATTAAGTTCATACCTGTCATGTTCATTTATTTAAATCCACTCAACTAAGAGAACATCGCATGCACACTGTAATAATGTACTTGACGTAATTAAGTATTTAGGGACTACCTTTAAACAAATGTACTTATCCTTATCTTATAGATTCTCATGCTCACATTCTCGTCCTGATGATGATCTCAATTCCTTGAGATCGAAACGCCGTCGACCTTTTATACAACAAAAAACTCCTTTAATTTTTACATTTATCATCCGGAGTTTCTGTTAATGTTGTCAATGCGATGTATATTTTAAATGTCACCTTCACTCGTCACTTCACGCCTTTTTCACTTTTCTGTGAGCACGTGAACTATATCTTCAAAAAAAGCTTTGATATATTATCTATGAAATAAATATTTTTCTATGTCAATGCCCATCTGTGTCACTACGTACATTTAGAATATGTCTAATGCTGCCCCTCCTGGCATTTATAATACTATATGCCATATGCTATAGGCTAAGTGATTAACACTTTCTCAAATTCAACAGCTCTTGCTGCTTTAGTACCTTTTGGCCTTACATGTACCACTGTTACCTCACAATACTAGAGCTCTGGAGAGAGCAGGACAGTACCATATGTACTAAGATATGGTACTGTTCACGCAACGCAGAGCTGCAACTTTATCTGCTTCACTGCATTAGAAGCCATTTTAGTAAATGTACCTCTGACGTTTCCAGTCCCAGGAACATTGCGAATAGTGCATATAAATGAGGAATGAATGACTCATATTTACTATTTTAACTATGTTATGTCATATTCTATTCTATTCGATTTTATTCTATTCTATTATATTACAACTCATTCACAACTAACGCTGGGGAAAGTGCATATACTTTTGGGAGTCAGATTTAACTCCAGTACCATGAACAATAGGGAAATTCCATATAATTAAGGGGTGGGGGTTCATACTTACTTTTTAAATCAAGTCCCACTAACACTGGGGAAAGTGCATATAATTCGAGGGGGGTAGTTAGTAAAAGTAAATATTCAAACTCTATTACCACTTATATTTGGTAAATTACATATCTTTGGGCCGGGGGTCAGATTTACTATTACTAACTCAAGTCCCACTAACTTTGGCGAAAGAGAATATATTTGAGGGGCTGATTTACTATTCTAACCCCAGTCCTGCGAACAGTAGGGAAAGTGCATATAATTGGGGGAGAGGAGGCTAATTTATTGTTCTAACTTCAGTCCTTCTAACACTGAGGAAGTGCAAATATCTTGGAAATTTGGGAGGTCAGAATTACTACTAACACTAGTGCATCAAATATTAGGTAAAGTGCATATAATTGTGGAGGTCAAAATTAATATTTTAACTCCAAATGCATTTTTCTAACATAAATTTATATTTGTTAAGACATTAAAAAAATCAAAAAACAACCCTACACATTTTTTAAAATAAAGTGTATTATAAAGAACATATTACATTTTGAATTTTTTTTAAGTAAAAATCTAACAATTTTCTAAACTTTTGAAAAAAAACATTATTATTGTGCACCTATAATATATATTTTGTAAGTTAGAAATTCAAATATGTGACCAAAATTAAATAATCCTGATCCCCATAAATAATATAGAATTAACTAATTAATGCCAATTTATATAATTTTGTAACTTTTTAAAACTTTACAAATAAATTAAATAAAAAATCACTTAAACCCACATTGTTTACCCTAGTTAATCTTTCAACCGGTTTACTCCAATAAAAAATTTAAAGTTCTATTTTAAAAATGACTTTGTAAATCTTTTTTTAAAACTACTCTAAACTATTAAAACAAAATATTAAAAATGTGTAAATCAATAAAATATTTAAAATAATACATTATAAAAAAAATATTTAAGGAAAAAACTCAATCCCCCAATAAATTCACTATCCATGAAAGATATCACAGTATAACTGTACAACATAATGAAAATAGAAATAGGCATAACAAATGTAACAAAAATGTAAATTATCATATATTTAAAAAATATATAATGACAATGAATATATATATATTTTTAAAACACAATCCAAAAGCATAACATTTATAAAAGTTCTAATATTTAAAAAAATATGCGGCCCCACGTATCACTTGGATCGTTACTAGACTTCCCAGTGCCTCCTTGACCTGTCTATCCAGTTCTAGCAGCCGCAGAGTTCTTAAAAAGGCCGTTTGTGTTCCGGCAGAGATAGGTGATGGCGGGGAGGATAGGACCTTGCAATAATCTTCAAATAAGTCATTAATAGGCCCTGGCGTGTATATAGATTTCTCTGCATTCGTTCTGATGTGCGTTATCGGGGCCTCTCGAGACTCTGCTCTGATAAGTCATGCCAGCAGTATAATGCTGTTGTCAGCAGTTGCGTCGAATGCGGAATTTCAGCAGCCGGGTTAAGCAGTTTGGCCAGTAACGCCCCCATGTGTGTAGAAGATCCTGCCGGACCCAACTCCTCCTGTCTAAACCCGTCCAGCCACTGTGTAATTCCCTGCAGCTGAGAGGCCAGGAAATATAGCTCGAAGTTCAGTGCCCCCAGTCCACCCTCGGTCATCGTGCGCTGCAACGTTGCCAAGGACGCCATCCCCCATCCCAGATCAGCTCCTGCAAAAACTAATCAAGCTGGCAGAACCAGCGGACCGGCACTGTCACCCGTAAATTAGAAAAGAAATCAAGCAGACGCAGCAGCAGGACAATGTTAGGCAGAGAGATTCAGGCCATTATCGGTAATCGTAAGGAGCACCAGAAGGGAACATTGGAGCGGAGGGATCAGAGCGCCTTCCCCAGGTTACCTCCCATAAGTCCTCCAGGGAGTTAAATATCTGCATTCCCATATACCTAAATGTGACTAGGGCCCAGTTAAGGTCTGCAGGGAGCTCCTGTGGTCGAGGATTCCCGAGGGACACAGCAAACAAATACGTTTTGTTCTTTGACTTTCAGTCCCGAATGGTGTTCAAATTCGGACAGGAGGTCGAACGCTCTGGCAGATCCTATTGTGGTGTCTGCCAAATAGAGTAACAGGTCTTCGGTATATAGGGAGATAATATGTTCCTGGCCTCCAATAGTCAGTCCCGCTCCCCTCTGTTAAAACAGCTCCGCCAAGTGTTGAATTGCTAGCGTGAACAGAAGCGGGGACAGAGGGCACCCCTGCCGGGTGCCACAGAAGATCCCATACTGCGAAGATACCGTTCTGCCAGTCTGAACCCACGCTGTAGGCATCTCATACAAGAGCCTTACCCACCTAATTTGAGCCTTACCCACCTAATTTAGCCCTCTCCCAGGCCCATCCTATGCAGGACTTCAAACAGAAAGTCCTATCGAACTGTATTGAAGGCCTTTTCCAGGTCCACCGATAATAAGGCTGCTTTCGGAAAGGATTGTTTCTCCGGGCGGTATAGCACAGAATGCAGTCGTTGGAGATTAAGGGACGTATGCCGAGCTGGAATGAACCCATTTTGGTCATCCTTTATAAGGGATGTCATGTCATGCGGGGTCAGCCTAAGAGCCAAAATCCTTCTGAGGAGTTTACAGTCCATGTTAAGAATGGAGAGGGGGCGTTATTGTGGCCCCTTGAGTCTCCGGTCTGATAAGCCATGACAGCAGCCTGCCTAGATGCCCTTCTTCCTCCTGCACCTTGGTGAGGTCACCCTTATTAACATGGCAGCGGAGCTTTTCCAGTACCTCATTATACCTCTTGCGTACCTCCCTAATGCCTTCTGGGTCTGTCAATTTGGTGCATTATCAAGATCATGGAGCCTGCTCTCCAGGTCTCCTATCTGCCGGTGTACCTCCCGTTGTATTCCTATGGACTGCCCCAAACAATGTCCCCGCACCACCACCTTGCACGCCTCCCATTCCACCAAGGGTGAGAATGCCGAACCGTTATTTACTTTGAAATAACTATCTATAGCATTTCCCAGGGTTTCCCGAAAACACATGTCCTCCAAGGTAGCTGGGTTGAGTCTCCACAGAGGGATCAACAGCCTCTCCCCCACTGGGCTAAAGGTCAGCAATACCCAACTGTGGCCCTATAAGGTGTGTCCCAGGTATTCAGTATGTATAATGGAGGGACTAAGTCTGGGCGTGCACATGAAAACGTCTACGCGTGTATGTAATTGATGCACTGGTGAATAAAAGGAATAATCCCGAACGTCTGTATGTTGTGTCCTCCAAACGTCTGTGAAATCCCGGTGTCGCAACCAGTCATGTAGACCCGCCACAATGCGATGGACAGGAGGCTCATTCATCGGGGGTGGGAGCTTTCCAGGGCGACATCCGCCACACAGTTGAGGTCACCCCCAAGGATCATGTCCCCAGCTGCTATGAAAGCCATCGGGGCTGAAAGCGTGTGCAGGAAAGCAATCTGATCTTGGTTCAGGGAATTGATGCTACCCAGTGTAATCTCGTGGACCAGCAGCCCGCCTGCCACCAATACATAGCGTCCTTCTTTATCTATGAATGTATGGAGGAGCTCAAACTGGACTCCAGCTCTAATCCATAGCAATGCTCCCCTGGCATACGCCAAGTAGGCAGTGGCAAATAATTGGTCCTGCCACCGGCAACGCGCTTGTCAACCTCGCTTTGTATAAGATGCGTCTCTTGTAGCATAGCTACCTGCACCCCACCTTCGTAGATATCTGTGTATATTATGATGTTTAACAACTGAGCCCATCTCCCTGATGTTCCAGGACAGAAACTTCAGTGTACATTGTGTGGTTGCAATGTATAAGCCCCTATGTCCCCCTCCCCCACCCCGAGTCCTGCATCTCCCATTCAAAGGCCATGGAGCCATCCATGCAAATAAAACTAAAACCAGCAACCAAAAGGTCCCATGAACATGAACTCTCCTTCACAAGAGAAGCGCAGCAACTGCCAGCCACACAAACTGCTTAAACATCATACATCTTTTATCGAAAAGTCCTCATGAGTCCAAGGTTGAGACTATACGGGGGTAGGCCACAAATCAAAGACAGCAAACCCCCTCTCAAACCGCGCCGGCCCAGGTTAGGAGTGACGTCCAGGTGCGGTACATCAACCCGAACAAATAAAGATACCCCTCTGGCTCGCCTCTACATCCCCATCAAAATCCAATTCTGAGGAGATCATATGCCGTCCTTGGGATTATATTCGGCAGGGGTAGACTGTCCGCTTGGGAGGAGTCTGAATCAATACCACCGACCCCTTAGCAGAAGGAGTACCAGTTCCCCAAGAGTTCCTCTGTGTTCTCGCAATCACAGCCACCGCCTGCAGTGCTGCGGCTCTCTCCCGCTCCGTTTGAGAGGAGTTAGGCTTCTTTGGAGCTCCCCATGTGGCCTCCGCCGGATTCATTTCCTCACCGTCCATCCCTGGTCCTTGGGGGTGGCGCCAGCCCTCAGGTGCGGCCCGCCAGCACTGTGGGCCTCCAGCCAAATGCGTCTGTCCTTCAAGGATAATTCGGAGCTGAGCAGGAAATATTAAGAAGTATCGTAGACCTTCCGCCCAGAGAGCCTTCTTAAAGGAGGCCCGCCTCTGCTGTACTTCCATTGTGTAATCCGGAAATATGGAGACTTTAGTATTAACAACAACAAATGGGCCCTCTGAGCGCCCCCTTTAGAGTATTCTGTCTCTGTCTTTATAGTGGAGAAGTCGTGCCACCACCGGGCGGAGGGGCAGCCCGGGGCCAGGGGGGTGGGGTGGGGAATGAGCAGGCACTCGGTGTGCTCGCACCAGCATGTAGAAATTGGATAAACCTTCTGGTTCAACCACCGTCCAGAGCCATTGCTAGAGGTACTCTATCATGTCCTTGCCCTCCACGCCTTCAGGCAGCTCCACCACTCGAATGTTATTCCGTCTATTGCAGCCCTCTGCATCCACAACCCAGTTTTTCAGTATGCGTACTCGGTCGGACAAGACTTGAACTTGGTGCGACAAATCGTGCTGCGCAGGCTTTAATTCAGCAACCGATTCTTCTGTCACTTTGACACTCTCCGCTAATTTATCTGCACCACTCTCAGCAGCCCCAGCTCCACCGACATCATGCTAATGTCCTGATGCAGCGTAGCTTTGGTATCTGTGATTGCTTCAAGTATTTTATGTAGCTGTAAATGGATAAGTTCTTCTGTGGGCCCAGACTCATGTTTCTCCATTGCGTGCTCTGTTCCAGGTTTTACCCATGTCGGTGGGGCTGAGGGGCCTCCAATGCGGGGGCTGCTGTCCCCCAAAATCTACCAGGTGGGATGACTCTGGTGTCTGAATGTCTGGAGCTCTCCAAGGTCAATAGCGCTAAGTAGGACCCCCCACTCGCTGTTGGTTCCAGGGTGTCTCTTATCTGTGGCAATGCGCTGTCCTCAGGTGACGCAAATAATTACTGGTTGGTATGTCCGCAAAATCAAATATCAGCTAGGGTAACATTGCTGGGGGCTGCCAGTGTGGGGTAGCAACCAGCAGGAGCCCGCGACCTCCACCTCCCCTCAGTGTCTCCCCCAGAACGGCCTTCCGGTATCAATCAGGCCACTGAGCCCCCCAAACCCACAAATCCAGTGGAGCTTGGGTCCTCATAACGGGGAGGCCCAGCAGGTCGCCAATGGCATGGCCTGCATTCAGAGGAAGGGCTTATTTTAGAGCGCTGCCAGCTTCCCGGCAGTTCTCGCCATTCCCCGATCTGTGCCCTGAATTCCGTCTACACCCGTTGGGGATCTCCCAGACTCTTTCTCCTCCTTCCTGCCCCAACTCAGCTCACCTCATCCGTCGCCGAGGCAGTCTCTGTGTCGTCCCCGTCTGTCAGGGTGCTGGGCCGTAGTCTTCTTAGGCGCCCGGTCTCCCTTGGCCTTCGAGCCGCCCCCGGATGTCCCGCAGCAAGAGCCTGGTGGTTCTCTCCTACAGCGGCCGCCACCGCCCAGCACCATTCACATCTCCAGTCTCTGCGCTTTGCAGAGGCAGCATCACCATGTTCTCGACGACCGGGTCTCCAGCCCACCTCTGTCGGCTGGTCCAGGCAGGCTCCGCCCCCGTCCTCTGGCTCCGTCTCAGCCAGCCAGGCGGGGGGCATTTTGCCCGTCTCTTCCTGCGGCCTAGGTCCAGCACCACCTCCAGAGTCTCCAGCCCTCTCTGAGTGGCAGGAGCCTACGACACCCCGCCTGGGGCACCTCACCAAACCGCAGGTGCCATCTTGGATTGCAGCCTGCAGGTCTGCAAGATTTCTCAGTGCCAGCCCCAAGGTTCACCACGGGGCTCCAGATTCCTCTGTCAGGCCCTCAGGTACCTCAATACCTGGGGTATCCTCTGCAACCCTTATAGGGCGCCGATAGATCGGATATATCAGGATAAAAGGTGCGCCGGCTCGAAGCAGCAGGCTCACGCATCCGCCAGCTTCGGTCGCCAAAGCCACGCTCCCCTCAGGGCTTTAGGAACTTGACATAGCCTACCTTCAGGATATGTTAAATCTTGCCACCTATGGATATGTTGTTTTCAGTGTGGTCAAATCATCTTACTAAGATCAATTATGTCAGACATACTTGCAATCGGTACTCCACATTTTATTCTCTGGCTAGATTACTTTAAGGTAATGCTGGAGAAATATTGCGTGGAGAGATTTTAGGCATCCTAATATGATTTTGCCATTCTACAAAAAGGATAGAAGCCACATTGTTCTTTCACTACAACACTAGGTGGCTGAGCTGTGCAAACCATCTGTGAGGGCTCATGAACATCGCAGAGCCTGTCCTAGTAACTAAATGGATTTCTATTCCCGAACAAGAAATGTAGTACGATTTAGATATGTTTTTCTCTTGGAAATATTGAGCTGCCCTAAAGATGGCGCTGTAAAGAAAATGTGTGTATTTAAAACTTTGATTCTTTCTTGCTTACACTTTCTTTCATGTCCCAAGGAGGAAGTTTCTAATTCCTGTACTGATGACATGGGGATAGCATATCTGTAGACTTTGATTAATTCACAATTGATTACTTTTGTAGGTTTAAGATTTTACCAAAATAAATGACTGAGTTATTGTAGGAATTCCTAAACAATACTGCTGACCCCTTCTCAAAGTGGCAATACACACAGCAGCTAGACTGGCCACTAGATCAAGAAAGTTTGACCATATCTCCCTAATCTTAATCATTCTGAACTGGCATCCAGTAGAGGTGCGAATTATCAATAAACTACCTTGCATTGCCCCAAAAGTACTTTACTCTAGATCCCCAACCTCTCAAGTCCAGAAACTGCCTCTCTCAGGGGGCTTGTGAAAACTTGGAGCTCTGACTCCCTCCTTCTTAAATTCCCAATCTTCCAAAAACAAAGGCACTAAAACTTACTGGAGTGGCCCCAAGGATTGAAACTCCTCCACACTAGATATCAGGACCCTATCTTCTTATGATATATTTAAAGGAATTTAAATTTCTGTTGCCTCAAAGGCCGCTCTCACTTTGAAGGTCCCATATGAGCACATAGAATGATAGAACATATTTTATGGTAATGAATCTATATTTCATGTTTACATATTCTCTTCAACAATTGCAAATTCAGCCCTATTAAGAGTGCTCTGTCACCTGCTGTGTTTAGACTACTCTATATAAAAATTAGGTGATGAAAATTAATTAAAAATTAAAGATTTAAAATGATTCAGAATCTGTACCATTGAAAATTATGGTAGGCCCTACTTGTATTTCCCCATTGTGTTCAGTGTATCTCTTTAGATAGATTTAACATTCTACAGGATACTCAATAATTAATATTTATAGTTCATACACTGTTATTATATAAGGTATATGAATCGTAGATAGAGCTTAGGACAGGCATGGCTTAGGAGATATTAATTACATTTAATAGCTTTGATGTATAGTTAGATTAAAGAATGTATGATCTTCCTCTTACAGACATGTTAAGTTCTCCTTAAAAAGACCATTCATGAGCATCAGTAACAATGGCTTCTGTAGGTGTGCCCCGATTGCATTCCCTGGGTCTATTAGGAATCATGGAGAGAGGTAGAACCTCAGCATGTTCTTTTTTGCTATTTCGAGTGGCTTGAGATTAAAGCCATATGTTTTATTCTTCAAAGATCTACCACTGAAATATCTGACCTTCAGCCCCAGTTCTTGGTGTCTCAATATCTGCCATCAGTCTCTCAGGTGAGAAGGGAAGAGAAGAAAGAACACCATCCTAGTGTAGCTGATGGTCTCTCACTGATTTGTACTTCTGATTTAAGAATTGTTTAGACTCTCCAGGCAATTCCAGCTATCCTTCCTTGATAACTGAAATCAAAATTGTTTTCAAGTATGTGTTGGTGTGTGTTTGAATATGAGTGGGTGTGTGTGTGTGTGTGTGGTGAGAGAGAGAAAAGAAGTGATAGGGAGTGAGAATGTGTGTGTCTCTAGTGTTCAAAAATACTATAGAGCAGTGCTTCACTAAATTTTAGAACGACAGACCAATTTTTAGAATGACAAACGTTTGTGATCCACATAGCTTTAATGGACATGAGCCAGGCCATTTTTTAAAGTAACCAAAGCATCGTGTGGTAGCGCACTGTCATTTACAGAGAGCACATTTTTCATTGAAATAGCCTCTAAATTTGCACAGACATGTCAGTTTTTCTGCTAAAATTATATTTCACACAAATGAGAATGTATAGAAATCGTGTTTCAGTGAAAATTTATCATTTGTGCATCACCAAGTAAAGTGCCTTGATTTGTTTTGTCCCTTTTAAAATCTTTGTTTCCATCACACCTAAGAATGATAAAAAATGTAGTTCATTTTTGCATTCCTAACTGCTGAATGCGTACAGTGCATGTACAGGCATTTACATTTTGCTGTGTGTTACAAAAAATGACATCATGCAGCCTTTCCTTTCAGGGAGCTATCAACAATTCTCCCTGTCAGCAGTAAACATCTCAATAAAATTCTGTCAGATTCAGACTTTGCCTGTGCTGTAGGACCATCAAGGTACCAAAGAGTACAAGCTCTAGATTGTGCACAAGTGGCAACCTAATATGGTTTTAGTTTGGGTAAGTATCTCGTTCCAGTACACCCTCAACTTTGCTCATATTCAGCACATATATAGGACTGTTCCCTTATCCACCCTACATCTCCAACACAGTCCTAAGGTCATCAAGTATAAAGATTTCAATTTTTGTTGTGCGAGGTACCAATTGAACAATATTTTACAGTATTGTTCTCTTTGATGTGTGTTCATAAATCCCCTTCTCACTTTTTCTATTTAGTGCTCTTTCCCATGTTGAATGTGCCTCCACCTATATAAATTGTAGATATCACAAGTTTAGATGATGTGTTGCTTTGTACATAATCCACAGAAGTTGTATGTTGTGTAAATACTGCAGCCTCACTTTTTCCTAGATCTTTTTACTGACATTTACAGAAACTTTGACATAAAACAATAAACTTCAAGGTAAATCTTACAAAATTTTAGGCACTGTTCCCCTAGAACGCCACAGTATTAGAAACTTTCTGTTTTACTTATAATTGTACTTTTAGGAGTCACTAATGTTTCTTGCCACACATGAGTCTTTCTTTCACTTTCCCTCACTCTAAACTTGTATCTTCTTTACAGTGCTGTGTCCATTGCCCCTGGCATCTTATATTGGATGTTCTAGAATACTACATGATCAAGTCCAGCTTTTTACTTTTCTACACTAGGGCCCATCAGATTTCTCCAGTTCTGTGCCACATTTCTCTTAGTACTAATCCAATTCACAGGAGTGACTTTTTGGCTTGTGTAGCCATCATTATCCAGAATATTTAATCAGGCTAGTTTGTGGCTGTAGTCTACTGGGCGGTATATTACAGACTTGTAGCTTAGCTAAGAGAGTTTCACAATAAGAACAGATAATCCTACAGGACCAGACTGTGGATGAAGTCTTCCTCCTCAGTTTGGCACCTGAGGTAAGTGCTGAAGTCAACTACTGACCTCCTGCCTAGAATCAGCAGTCTCAACAATTGCATAATAACAAGATATGGTTTATTGAAGGCTGTCATACAGACAATAGCAATAAATATTTACTTTATTATACACTGACCAGTTTACAGACAGCATACTAATGCAATTTCTTGGAACATCTAATTAAGTGTAGCAAATGGTAAAAATATCCACAGATATTTGTGTACTCTACTGTACCTGATTATGCAAACAAAAAGTGTTTGTTACAACTGTGAGATTTTGAGAAAGCCTTCAAGTCAGTTTCATACTGAATCTCATCAGAACTTCTTTGGATTACACACATCGAAAATTTGTGAAATATAATAAGATGAATTATTGTTCCATCTGGTTCTGTTTCTCTTATTGTCTCTCCTTTATTCTATACAGTAGTGCATTTTTACTTCTCTGATTATACTTATACATTTTTACAGTGATGTAATGTGATGCAAAAGGAGAAACAAACTATGATGGAAATCATTGAAGACCTGGTTTTGGTGTACTCTTTTTAGTGTATGTAGCAGCTGACTTTGGTTCTATTTCTTTCATCTATTTAGACTGTTTAAAGTGAGACCGATATTAATTCTTGAGAAGCCAGATTGCCATACTCAGATAATGTGAATTCCTGAGACAGAACACTTTGGAATCTCTGACTGGGAAATTCTCCTGTAAGTTGTAACTAAATATCATACTTTACACACTTTGGGGGCTACTCAGAAACTACATTTTGTAGTACATTAAGTAGTACTACAGTAGTTCTACTCACATGCCACAAAATGCTGTTGACAAACCTACAGGCTGAAACCTCCATCTCCACCTCTCCTGTCTTTTCTGTGCGGAGATCTCTGCCGTGGTGGCGGACATTTCTGCACATGTAGGTATTTGTTTCAGTATTAAATGTGGGAGGAACATGTGTGAGTGGCTGGAGAATGGGGAATAGTACTAACTGGAAGGGGTTTGGGGAATTTTAGGGAGGGGTTTAGAGAGGAACATGCTAATATACACACATATCCACAAAATAGTAAGACCATTGCAATTCACAAACTATACTTTTGAAGTTACTACAGCTCTGAAGGAGTCAAAACAGATGTAAATGTACTTCATATCAGCCTTGGAGTAAGTCAAGCACCGCACATGGCCACTCACAAGTACTGCAACACATTCCCATGGAAAACAGTGAAGGAAGGGAAATAAAATAACATCCTATATGAACTAATGTTAAAATAATAAAAAATATATATTTACACACACACCACATCTCCACTGATATATATATATATATATATATATATATATATATATATATATATATGTATATATATAGATAGATAGATATCTATATATATATATATATATCCAGTAACCACGTTCCCAAATCATCCATACTCCGACGGGAAGAAAGGGTACGGACTCCACTTAAGTGCCAAACTTCTGTTTATTTTCAAAACCGCTCCAGCTTGTCCTGGTGCGTTTCGGTCACCGCCGTGACCTTGATCTTGATATATATATATAATTATTATGAGCAATTATGAGCAATGTCACTTGTTGACCGAAATGCATAATGGCAGATTTTTGCTGAATAGATTTGTTTGGAGACAACTGGTGCCTGCACCTGGTCCTTGGAGGATTTGTGAATCACGAGCGGTGACTTCATATAGTTATTAAGCAACTTTGTAAATATTTTAAAAATAATCATATATTTTACTTAAAATGAACTAAGCTTTTATTAAAAAAAAATTATATTCTTTAAACACATTATTTTAACTAAATTTATGACACATTAAATAAGAATTTAAAATGTTTGAGACGGTGTTTTTTACATTTGCCATCAAAAGTTCTTGTTTATAAATTAAATTCATATATTTAATTTAAATAATTAAATAATATACATTTAGTTTGACGACTTAATGTGCTGTAACATTTTATTATCTTAGTTCTAGGTTATAATTACATATGTAAAATCAATTTACATTTATATTGTACTTCAAAATATGGTTAATACATTTAAAAAAAATGATAATCTTCAATATTTTTCTCTATACTGTCCCTTCAGGGAGATCTCCACCTACATGTACAAAGTTACTAGTCGGAACTTTACACTGTTGTAGGAGTTTCTTACCCCTTCTGTTGTAGGAGGTTCCAACACCTGTTTTGAGAGGGTACAAACATGTATGTCTATACATAGGTCACTGATGTAAATCTACACAGAAATGATGAATGGCAAGAAGTGTAGAACCACACCTAAGCGTAGTAGTAAATATGGACAGGGATAAATATAAATGTGTATATTTACCTTTGTAAATAGCCACCTTTCTTTGCCTGCCCCCAACTGGGCCGCGTGGCACAGTGACCTAAGGATCTGGAAGTGAACACTGGAGATTAAATCAGAAGTTTTCAATGGCAGAGAAATAATATTTTTCTCACAACATTATGCCAGTGTCATATCCTGACAATTTGTAACAGAAGCCACAACAATATGGTAACTATATGGTAAACTTCATAGAATGCAGCTTCATTATTCATATGTGTCAGGTCTTACCTAATGTCTATTTGGGAATGTCCAACTGCCTAGTAGGGAATGTTTTATTGTCTATATAAGAGATCACAAATCATTGTGCAGGCAAAATTAAATCTAAATCCTCTTATAATTACAACCGCTAATAGTGACTGTGCAGCCAATAAAGATAGTGCCTTCTTCCTTTCTTTATTTGCTGTAGGCAGACAAAATACGTTTATGGTTCTTATGGTTTTTAATTGCGTAAATAATGTGAGAGATGCAGGCAGGAAACTCCTAACAATATGCTCCTATAGGATGCATAAAGATGTTAAAATTCATTTCTTGTTATCAATGAAGTTCGTACTACTCTGATGGACGATGCTATATATTAGAAACTCTTAGATGTATTCATATGATACAGTGGAACATTATGGCTGAATTCCTGTTGCATGACTGCATTCTAACTGCTCCTCTGCTATACCTTTATTATGGCTGCCATAACTTTTACTATTTGTTGTAGCAAAGTGTTAACAATGTGGACAAATACATCTTTACATATCAATTATAGCTCTAATATGTTTGTCTATTTTTTCATTTGTTCTCATTTAATTTCTTTGTTTGGTCATGTATTCATGTATTTGTTTTGTAACGCATCAGCATGTGACTATTTCGCTTTCTAGCCCTGGTACTGTCATTGATTGCAATTCTAAAGAGAACCTGCACCCCACCGGCATTCTATGAAACTGTGTGTGTAAGGTTACTGTGATCTTATGGGGGTATTTGGATCCAGCATTCGATGGAGAATGTGCTAAAATCACTGGGCCTTGTCTGTAAAGGGTTTTCCTGGTGGAGTTGTATTGGGAACCAGAGGTCTCTTTGAAGAGTCTTGTTTTTTTTTTTTTTCTTTAAGACAACCATTGTTGTTTTTGGAACCTTAGATCGAGGTGCAATTTGTTCTAGAGCTGTGCTGTTATTACCAGGATGCACCTGTCTCCATGCAAGTTACAACAGATTCTGGCCTGAGTGATCTGGTTTGTGTTACCAGACCTTAAGCTCCAACTTGTTTAGTTGTATGGTTCAGGAAAGGTGCCTGTTTGTGTTTTGGCTCACTTCTGTGCTTTAAAAAGAGTACAGAGAAGTTTGCACTTTATTCTGTGAGCTACCAGCAGCCAGTGTAGGAGATTGTGAGATTGGGCTATATGCTCTGATTTCTTAAAGTTAAAGTGAGTCTAGCCATCTGGCTTTTGAGCTCTCTAAATTCAGAATCTTTTTCTTTGTGGTGCCTGCAAAGAGAATGCTGCAGTTATTCCAATCTTAACATTACCACAGATCTGACCAGTTTGATGTGATGTGATAACTGGATCAGCGGGGATCGCTCTCAGCATCCGGAAGTAAAAGTTTGTTTTTAACTTCAGTTCAGATTTGATGGCTAAACAAATGATTTTTGTCAATCCACACTCTATGATTTTTAATTACTTCATATCGGTTTGGGATTGCTCTTAATCCCTCGGGCTAGATGTTTGCAGACTGTTGTTTTAGGATTCTCTCGCTCTGAGGATTTCTGTTTTTGAACCGTTAGGCAGAGGTAGTTGTCCTTCTTCCATACGTATGTATTTTCCCGCAGCTGGTGAAATTTTTTTGATTAATTTTGTGGCAGCCTAACTGGCAACAGAGTGGGCTACAGAGTGGAATATTGTCAGCATTTATTTAGTGTAGGTAGTGTGAAGAGTTTACCTGTACCGGCAGTCTCATGTAAATTGTGAAAAGAAGGCATTAACATGGAGAACCCTGTAAGACCAGACTTTCCTTTTGAAGTGACAGAACCAATTATAATTTGCTGGTTGTGGTCTGATAGGAATGATTGGCATCATTGAAGGGTCCTCTGTTTTCACATGTGGCAGGTCGAGTAGGATTAAGATTCCAGTTTGCTCTTTTCAAGGGAAGCAAGGAGTTCTTGCCTGATGTCAGCCATTGCCGTTTCTGTGCCCCCCCCCCTTTTACTGAAATGTGTTTGTCTGTTATATGTAATATTGTTTGATTCTACAAAATCTTGCAGCGTTTGTGTTTCCTTGACATCCATGGCTTTGCTCATGTGTAAGTTATAGGTGGGTATATACTTGGAGGGTTCCAATGGATCTGACACTGGTTTCTTTATCAGGGGAGAAATGGTTGCTTGTTTTAGGACGCTGGGCAAGGATCATTGTTGGAGGAAGGCATTTATAATCTTTGTTACATCCGGGTCAAGCATATTGAAGTAACCTTTGTTGTGGTGGATGCATAAAGTGTGACTGTGAAGTTTGAGGGTTTTCTGCTCACTAGCAACTTTGCGCACTTGTTAGAGGCTCATTATTGCAAACTTTGATAAACTTGTGTGGATGCTGGGCGTTTTATCGATACGCAAGATGAGGTTTCTGGCTGAGATCTAAAATCAGATTTTTTGGATGTTGTTAGCATCTCATGTTCACAATGTTAGTATTGCATAATGTGCACTTTTTAACACCTCAGGCTCTCTAATTTCCCTGAACATTTCAAAGAGTTCACTAGAGTGGTTTAAGACCTTGTTAATGTGGTGACAAAATAAGCCTTCATTGCTTTCTAAAATGCTATATGGCAGAGGTTCTTGACCTTTTGACTTCTGTGGACCGCTTGTTACTCATTACTGGAATCCAATCCTCCACTAAATCGATATTTGAATCAGGGGACCCCAATGAGTCATCACTAGAAGTGCGGGACCCTATTGATGATTTGAAATGCAAAACAATACACAAAAAATTCAGAAACAGTCATTCATTAAACGAATACACAAATATATTATTGAATTCACAAACAATTGTAAAAAATCAAAATATTAATTAGAAGGATGAAGGTTTTCAAAATTAAATTGAGGGCACTTATCATCCATACTATATTCTGTTTGATGCACTTGCACTGCTCCAGTGAATCAATCTGAGGATACTAACTTCATTTTTAGGCTGCAATTTTAAATTCCTACACATTTACAGAACGTTTTAACATTTTCAATTTAACATTTTGCTTATTTATATACATTGCATTAATCTGTTAATATTGATTTTCTGAATTGTATTCGGGCCGTAACATCAACTGCTCTGGATAGTTTCTGATGGAGTGAGTCCGAAACAATCTGGGTTATCATTTGATGATGCAGGTGGATACGCAGGGGTGGTAAACACTGTGCAGAATCTGAGTGAAGATGACCTCTTTCCTAGCATGTGTTGGGTTGGTGGTTTTTAGTCTTAAATGGTTGAATCCCGATTTTGTAGTTAGTGTAATCAGCAAATCTTTCAACCGTAATTTAGGTTGGACATTAGATATTGATGTAGAACAAGAAACCAGGGTCCGGTGCATGCCCTGCCGAGTGAGCAGGAGAGAGACTAGATTGGACAAAACCTAGGGACTGTAGATTAGCTGTTGCTCGGAAAGTCAAACCAGGGATTGATGTCGACCATGAACCTGATTCAGTTTGTTAGTATCTAATGAAACCGGGATAAATCCAAAATATTTTATCTGAAGGAAGGGCTGTCATCTAGGTTATGGTAAGTTAATCAGATGAATAATGAAGCGCTAAGGGATGAGGAAGTGCACACTGTCCTATTTCAAATGAATTGTAGCTAGAAGTTGCAAACTATGGGCATAGCAGTAACTTTTAATGAATGATTGCCTATCCCTTGTGAGAAGTTGGCCTGGCATATGCTGTCCACTAATTATAGTGGGCACCTTGCACCAGTCCAAACAACCCCTTATTGGAGATAGGTTAAAGACAACCTTTATTGAAAGCTATCCTAGTGGTAGCTGTGGAGAGCAGCCTTCAGGCTAAGTCTTGAAGGAATGTAAAGCAGCTTGTTTTACCAGTCTATAATCTCTTGAGTGATCAAATGAAAGAGCACCACACCAGGTATATATTCAAAATATATGTATTTATTGCTAAACACACCCCTCTAGTCTCTTTATGAGGCTAGAGTTCGAAGTACATAAGTTATAAGTTATTTAAACACAGTAATAGCACAAATACACGTTTGGGCCCTAGGGGCGTACCAAACCATATACCAATAAAGTGGTATAAGAACCACGACTGAACTAGACACTAGGCCTAGAGCCTCTAGAAGTGCTTGGACCACAAGGAACCACCCAAGGTAGTGACACAGGGGACCCACGGGGGACGCGTGCAGTGTAAAAACACAACCGCGAGACGCCGTTAACTTCTATGGAGAAAGTCGCGATCAGGAAATTAAAGAAAAGGGTCACTTAAAGGAGGACTTGGAGCAAACCCTTTGAGAACTAGGTCGTTCTAGAGTCTCTACCCACGTGAGCACCGGAGTACTCTTGTTACCTCACCCAGGGAAGCCGGGTGCATAGGTGCCTTTCGGGGTCGGGTTTCGTCGTCGATTTGAATGGCGATCTGCTGCAAAGTGCTGCTGGCGACCAAGTGGAAAGTGTCCGGGTGGATCCAAGAGTGGATCGGAGATCTGAAGAACCTGAAAGCAGAGGGGACAGAGTCTGGGTCACTAGCCAGTGACCAGGAAGGCGATGAGCGGATGCCCACCGATGTTGAGTGCTTCAGGTAGGTTGACGGTCGTCTTGACTCTTCAGCCACGAGGTCCAGGAGGCGTTGTCGGCGACCAGGAGCAGGATTCGGGCTGGTACACGATGTCTGTCGAGTGCTGAGGTGTCGGCGACCGGATTGGACCCAACAAGCCTTGGCAACGGCAAGTCTCGATGAAAGTGAAGAATGACGATGATGCAGACCAGCAAGGTCTGAGGAACTCACCCAGCAAGGGTAAGTGAGGGCAAGCCTGGAGCAACCAGGGAGCCCAAGAAGAAAAGGATTGGCCTTCGTGAAGGGCTACTAGCCAACGGGCTAGCGACCGCGAAGGAGCCTCGAGACGGTGCACGTGGAGCTGGCTCACAGGACACTCGTGGAGTGGAGGCCAGTAATCTTCGGTGCAGTTGGTGCTGGAGGCTAGGGCTACTCGGAGCCCAAAGCATGACTTCGTGGGAGACCCAGAAGAGGATGCACTAGCAAATGCGTGCGGTGTCCAGGGGTCACGGTTCCACGTTACCCACGACAGCTACGGGCCTCAGCTTTGCTGGGGACTCAGGGCAGCCTCGGGGAAGTCTGGAAATCCACCTCTGGTGATGCAAAGACTTCGGCGTCCGACGGGAGCTTAGGCGATGCAGACCGGACAATTGCTTCTTTGGTGCCTGCCAAGCAGGGGAGTCACTCCTTGACCCCAAGGGAGATTCTTCTGTCCTCTAGTCTTGAGTAGAGCGTCGAAGGTCCAGGATTCAGTGTCAGAGTTTTGTCCAGGGATAATCTAAAGTCCTAAGGACTGGGTTCCTATACTTATACTAAGTTTAGGGGTTGGACTACTCTGTGGCCCCACCTATGGGTGGGTCAGGGCAGAGGGGTGGCTACACCCCTTTCCCTTTGTCCAGTTCGCGCCAAAGCAGGGGCTGCAAGCCCCTGATCCGGTTTGAACTGGAGTATGCACAGGGACACCAAGTGTGCCCCCAGTGCAGGACTTCAAAGCACCCGAAAGTGCTCCCGCCCAGCCCCAATACACATTATCCTGTCTGGGGAGGTGGTCACACCTCCCTGGGACAGGAAACCTATTGTCCAGGCCTCCCCGGCCGGAGTTTCGTCCAGCAGCAGGATGCCAGACTTGTGTCTGTGGCAGCAGCTTCCACTTTGTGATGCCAGGGCTTTAGAAAGAAGTTACCGGCCAGGCCAGGGTTAACATGTCTCTCCCTCTAGAAAGGTGGAATGCTACCCCCGCCACCAGAATTGGCGGGGGGTAGTATTCCAAGATGTTTGACACCAAACACGACATGTTTCGGTGCAGCCATTCCAAAGTTAGCATTTAACGCGAGGTTATAATGCGCTTAAGAGTATATGGTCAGGCTGCACTACAAACAGCATCAGAGAAGGGTCTCCGAACGCTGCAGAGGGGCCCTGCTCATGCAGGGGCACCCTCTCACATAGGAACCACGCACTCTGCCTTCAGGATTGATAAGGCCTGCCATATGAGTGACTTATAGGTTTATATGTGTATATGTATTTAGTGATATAGGTAACCTATATCACAGTAAGGGGTGCATGCACCACCTTACCCAGGCTGCAGTAGCAGACCTGTGGTGTCAGTTTGGATGGCCTTCCAGGGGTCGCATAATACATGCTGCAGTCCCTGCTAGGCCTCTGAGGTACCTATGCCCTTGGTACATAGTATACCATATACTAGGGACTTATAAGGGCACTCCAGATTCCAATCAGAGATGTGCCTAAGGCACATGGAAACCATTTTAGAGAGGAAGCAGCTAGGCTGGGGTTCTGATTAGCAGGGCCCCAGCCAGACTAAGGTCGAAAAACAGTGAAGCATCAGCAAAAAGTGGGGGTACCCATGTGAAGCAAATCCTACTCTCCTACACAACCCCCCCCAAACGTAGGGACATTAAACTAACCTTGCCCAGTTAAGTCTTCATGTTCTAAGTGGAAGTACCTAGAGAGTCCATCTGCATTGGCATGGTTACTCCCAGGTCTATGTTCCACTGTGAAGTCCATCCCCTGTAGGGAAATGGACCACCTAAGCAGTTTGGGGTTTTCACCCTTCATTTGTTTTAGCCATAAGAGGGGCTCATGGTCTGTTTGAACAAGGAAGTGAGTACCAAACAAGTATGGCCTCAACTTCTTCAGAGCCCAGACCACAGCAAAGGCCTCCCTCTCAATGGCTGACCAACGTTTCTCTCTAGGGGTCAGCCTTCTGCTAATGAAAGCTACTGGCTGATCCTGACCTTCTTCATTCAATTGTGACAGTACAGCCCCTACCCCCAATTCAGATGCATCAGTTTGAACAATGAACTTCTTGGAGTAATCAGGACTCTGTAGAATGGGAGCAGTGCACATGGCCTGCTTCAGGTCATCAAATGCCTTTTGACAGCTAACTGTTCACTGAACCTTTTTGGGCATTTTCTTAGAAGTTAAGTCATTCAGGGGTGTCACTATTGATCCATACCCCTTGACAAATCTCCTATAGTACCCAGTCAGGCCTAAGAAGGCTCTCACCTGAGTCTGGGTAGTTGGAGCAGTCCAGTCCATGATAGTCTGGATCTTGCTCTGCAAAGGTTGAACCTGGCCTCCACCCACAAGGTGGCCCAGGTACACAACCTGACTCTGCCCTATCTGGCACTTGGTGGCCTTGATAGTCAGGCCTGCCTTTTGCAGGGCCTGTAAAACATTCCTGAGGTGGACCAGGTGATCCTCCCAGGTGGAGCTAAAGACAGCAATATCATCTAGATATGCTGCACTATAGGCTTCCAGACCTGTGAGAACTGTATTCACCAACCTCTGGAAAGTGGCAGGTGCATTCTTCAGACCAAAGGGCATCACCACAAACTGATAATGCCCACTAGGGGTTGAGAATGCTGTTTTGGGCTTTGCAGTATCAGCTAGTCTGATCTGCCAGTAGCCAGCTGTCAAGTCAAATGTGCTGAGATATTTGGCTGAGGCCAAAGTATCTATTAGCTCATCTGCCCTTGGTATTGGATGGGCATCAGTCCTAGTGACTGCATTGAGACCCCTGTAGTCCACACAAAACCTCATCTCTCTTTTTCCACCACTGGTGTGAGGTTTTGGCACAAGGACCACTGGACTAGCCCAAGGGCTATCTGAGGGTTCAATAACTCCCAACTCCAACATTTTCTGGACTTCAGTCCTGATACAGTCCCTGACATGGTCAGGTTGCCTATAAATCTTATTTTTAATAGGCAGACTGTCCCCAGTGTCCACTTCATGAGTGCACCAGGTGGTCTGACTGGGTGTCAGTGAAAACATGTGTCTAAACTGATTGAGCACCTGTCTACAATCAGTTTGTTGCTGGGTAGTGAGGCTGCCTGCCAAGGCTACACCATCTACTGACCCATCGTCAGGGTTCTGTGAGAGCAGGTCAGGGAGTGGGTCACTCTCTTCCTCCTGCCCTTCATCAGTAGCCATGAGCAAGCCCATGTCTGCCCTGTCCACATATGGTTTTAACCTGTTGACATGGAGAACCCTGTGGGGACTCCTGGGTGTTCCTAGGTCTACTAAGTAGGTAACCTCACCCTTCTGCTCAACAATAGTGTGGGGTCCACTCCATTTGTCTTGGAGAGCTGCTGGGGCCACTGGCTCCAACACCCACACCTTCTGTCCTGGCTGGTAAACAGTCAGAACAGCCTTTGGTCATGCCAGGCCTTTTGAAGTTCCTGGCTAGCCTCAAGGTTTTTAGTTGCCTTTTTCATATACTCAGCCATCCGGGAGCGGAGACTAAGTACATAGTCCACTATGTCTTGCTTTGGGGGCTTGAGAGGTAACTCCCATCCTTCCTTCACCAAGCACAGTGGACCCCTGACAGGGTGGCCAAACAAAAGTTCAAAAGGGCTGTAACCAACCCCCTTCTGAGGCACCTCCCTATATGCAAATAAAAGGCAGGGCAAGAGTATGTCCCATCTTCGCCTAAGCTTTTCTGGGAGCCCTTTAATCATGCCCTTCAAGGTTTTGTTGAATCTCTCAACTAAACCATTGCATTGTGGGTGATAGGGTGTGGTGAACTTGTAAGTCACTCCACACTCCTTCCACATTGCTTTTAAGTATCCAGACATAAAGTTAGCACCCCTGTCTGATACTACCTCCTTAGGAAAGCCCACTCTTGAGAAAATTCCCAGGAGGGCCCTTGCCACCACAGGTGCTGTAGTGGTCCTAAGGGGAATAGCCTCTGGGTACCTGGTGGCATGATCCACTACCACCAGGATAAACCTGTGCCCAGATGCTGTTTGGGGATCCATGGGACCAACAATGTCAATCCCCACCCTTTCAAAGGGCACCCCCACCACAGGTAGTGGTATCAGGGGGCCTTTGTAGTGCCACCTGCCTTGCCACTGGCCTGGCAGGTTACACAGGAGCGACAAAACTCCTTGGTGTCTTCAGACATGTGGGGCCAGTGAAAGTGAGGGACAATTCTGTCCCAAGTCTTGTTCTGGCCCAGGTGACCTGCCAAGGGAATATCATGGGCTAGGGTCAATAGGAAGCCCCTGAACTTCAGAGGTATAACCAACCTCCTGGTAGCACCAGGCTTGGGGTCTCTACACTCTGAGTACAGGAGTCCATCATCCCAATACACTGTATGGGGACCACTAGCTTTCCCAGCAGCCTCAGCAGCAGCTTGCTGTCTGAGGGGTTCAAGAGAGGGGCAGCTCTGCTGCTCCTGGCTCAGATCTGCCCTGGAAGGTCCCCCTGTCCCCAAGAACTCAACCTGGTCAGGTTCAAGCTCCTCTGGGACAGTTCCTTCCTCAGGACTGAGATCATCCCCCTCAAGGGACTGATCTTCCTTCTGAGCCAAGGGGAAGGCACTGCCTTTACCCTACTACTCCTCCTCTTGGAAGGCACTTGGTCCATTATTCCAGAATCCAAGGCCTGTTCAGTGCTAGACATTTTGGCTTGTGACCTGGTCACAGCAAACACATCTGCAGGGATCCCCAGCATTTCTGCATGGGTCCTGAGCTCCACTTCTGCCCAAGCTGAAGTTTCTAAGTCATTGCCAAGCAAGCATTCGACTGGTAGGTTTGCACTCACCACAACCTTCTTAAGGCCAGTTACCCCTCCCCAGGAGAAGTTAACAACTGCCAGAGTATGGTCTGTTCTGACGTTGCTAGCATTGGTCACTTGGTACATCTCACCAAGTATAACTTGCCCAGGATTCACAAGGTCTTGTGTCACCATGGTGACACTTGCCCCTGTGTCCCTAAATGCCAAAGCCTCTCGTCCATTGATTAAAGGCTGTTGTCTGTACTTGCCCAGATTACTGGGACTCACAGAGGAGGTCACATCCATGCCTCCATCACAGACTAACACAGCCTGAGTGAGTTCTCTGACTAGGTCAGAGCCCAACTCAGTACCCAGGGTGAACCCTACTAAACCCTTGGCTGGAGCACTCCCACCAACTGTAACTGTACTAGGGGGAACAGGTGCCTTAGGGGCATTGGTGGGGGCTGGACTTGAGTCTTTGGACTTGGTGCAATCACTGGTCCAGTGGGTCTTTTGCTTACAGACCTTGCACCATGGTTTTCTTTGGCCTTTCCCTTTTGTAGACTGTGAATCCCCACCTGAAGAAGATTTTTGGGGGCCTTGTGAAGACTTTTGATCTTTACCCTTCTCCCCACCCTTTTCAGAGTTCTTAGAATCTTGCTTCTTAGGGTCACCACCTTGGTTCTGTACCTTCTGCCTCACCCTGGTTCTGACCCATTTGTCTGCCTTCTTTCCCAATTCTTGGGGAGAGGTCAGATCAGAGTCCACCAGGTACTGATGCAACAGCTGATTTTGACAGTTATTAAGAATCTGCTCCCTCATTATCAGATTGTACAATCCTGTGAAGTCACACACCTTACTGCCCATCAACCAGCCTTCCAGAGCCTTAGCAGAACAATCCACATAGTCTACCCAGTCTTGAGTCTGTGCTTTTTGGGTATCTCTGAACTTCAACCTGTATTGTTCAGTTGTTAGGCCAAACCCATCAATAAGAGCACTCTTCAAGACCTTGTAATTATCAGCATCCTCCTCTCTTACAGTGAGGAGCTTGTCTCTACCTTTGTCTGCAAAGGAGAGCCACAAGATTGCTGCCCACTGCTCCTGAGGGACCTTCTGTACTTTACAGGCCCTCTCTAGAGCAGTTATCCATTTGTGGATGTCATCCCCACTCTGGTAGGGAGGGACAATCTTGCTCAGGTTCCTATGGTC
Organism: Calotriton arnoldi; assembly: GCA_963921515.1. Classification (NCBI taxonomy): domain Eukaryota; kingdom Metazoa; phylum Chordata; class Amphibia; order Caudata; family Salamandridae; genus Calotriton; species Calotriton arnoldi. The sequence continues at coordinate 174,454 of CAWUFW010015968.1, read as the reverse complement.
ATAGGACCTTTCCCTATCTCTAGGGACATGGCTGCCACCATGGGACTCTAGTCCCAACTTTCTTCTCTCTTTGTAGAGATCTAGGGACTCCCTGTCTATAGCCAGTTGCTGTTTTCTGAGTTCAAGCTGAGCTTCCTCATATTGAACCAGCCTCTTTCTTCTCTCATGAGAGGATTCCCTCCTATGAGAGGAGACAGAGGTCCCTATGGAGGTGCCAGAGTGGTTAGACTCCTGAGAAGGAGACCTAGACCTTCTGGGCACACTCATAATCCTTCCTGGGGGGACAAAGTGGGGATCATTCTGATCTTCCTCTTCATCTTCCACAGGAGGGATTGGGTTATCCAGGTCAGGGTCATTGTCACCCTCCTGGTCAGTTCCAGAGGGGGGCTGGGGGTATTGCTACCCCTGGCCCCATCCTCATCTTCTGCCCCACCCTCTGCTCCTACCCCTTCAGTCCCTAAGGGCCTGCTGAGATCATAAGCCTCCAACATCTCTCTAAGATGTTGGGTGGTGGGACTTTGTCCTGTCTTCAGTTTCCTCAAGTTACATAATGCTCTCAATTCCAAGAATGGGAGGGTATCATACTTGGAGGGAAGAAGCCCAGGGGCTTCTGGCAAGGACTCACTGGGTCCTGGCTTTGAAGACATCACTAGTGAGGTGTGGTGTATGCACTACCTACTCTAGTGTGGCCTACTAAACTCTCTTGAGTTGTAGAAAGGGTGTGCTATCCCTTAACACACAACTCTAAGTTCAGTAGAACTTACTGTATTCTAAGCTTAAATTATATGTACCTTAGGTACCTTTAGTGGTTTTCAGTTGATCAATTCAATTGAGATTATCTGGTAAAACAATAGCAAGCTGGAATCCCACACGCTGCACACCAATGTGAGAAGTTGGCCTGGCATATGCTGTCCACTAATTATAGTGGGCACCTTGCACCAGTCCAAACAACCCCTTATTGGAGATAGGTTAAAGACAACCTTTATTGAAAGCTATCCTAGTGGTAGCTATGGAGAGCAGCCTTCAGGCTAAGTCTTGAAGGAATGTAAAGCAGCTTGTTTTACCAGTCTATAATCTCTTGAGTGATCAAATGAAAGAGCACCACACCAGGTATATATTCAAAATATATGTATTTATTGCTAAACACACCCCTCTAGTCTCTTTATGAGGCTAGAGTTCGAAGTACATAAGTTATAAGTTATTTAAACACAGTAATAGCACAAATACACGTTTGGGCCTTAGGGGCGTACCAAACCATATACCAATAAAGTGGTATAAGAACCACGACTGAACTAGACACTAGGCCTAGAGCCTCTAGAAGTGCTTGGACCACAAGGAACCACCCAAGGTAGTGACACAGGGGACCCACGGGGGACGCGTGCAGTGTAAATACACAACCGCGAGACGCCGTTAACTTCTATGGAGAAAGTCGCGATCAGGAAATTAAAGAAAAGGGACACTTAAAGGAGGACTTGGAGCAAACCCTTTGAGAACTAGGTCGTTCTAGAGTCTCTACCCACGGGAGCACCGGAGTACTCTTGTTACCTCACCCAGGGAAGCCGGGTGCATAGGTGCCTTTCGGGGTCGGGTTTCGTCGTCGATTTGAATGGCGATCTGCTGCAAAGTGCTGCTGGCGACCAAGTGGAAAGTGTCCGGGTGGATCCAAGAGTGGATCGGAGATCTGAAGAACCTGAAAGCAGAGGGGACAGAGTCTGGGTCACTAGCCAGTGACCAGGAAGGCGATGAGCGGATGCCCACCGATGTCGAGTGCTTCAGGTAGGTTGACGGTCGTCTTGACTCTTCAGCCACGAGGTCTAGGAGGCGTTATCGGCGACCAGGAGCAGGATTCGGGCTGGTACACGATGTCTGTCGAGTGCTGAGGTGTCGGCGACTGGATTGGACCCAACAAGCCTTGGCAACGGCAAGTCTTGATGAAAGTGAAGAATGACGATGATGCAGACCAGCAAGGTCTGAGGAACTCACCCAGCAAGGGTAAGTGAGGGCAAGCCTGGAGCAACCAGAGAGCCCAAGAAGAAAAGGATTGGCCTTCGTGAAGGGCTACTAGCCAATGGGCTAGCGACCGCGAAGGAGCCTCGAGACGGTGCACGTGGAGCTGGCTCACAGGACACTCGTGGAGTGGAGGCCAGTGATCTTCAGTGCAGTTGGTGCTGGACGCTAGGGCTACTCGGAGCCCAAAGCACGACTTCGTGGGAGACCCAGAAGAGGATGCACTAGCAAATGCGTGCGGTGTCCAGGGGTCACGGTTCCACGTTACCCACGACAGCTACGGGCCTCAGCTTTGCTGGGGACTCAGGGCAGCCTCGGGGAAGTCTGGAAATCCACCTCTGGTGATGCAAAGACTTCGGCGTCCGACGGGAGCTTAGGCGATGCAGACCGGACAATTGCTTCTTTGGTGCCTGCCAAGCAGGGGAGTCACTCCTTGACCCCAAGGGAGATTCTTCTGTCCTCTAGTCTTGAGTAGAGCGTCGAAGGTCCAGGATTCAGTGTCAGAGTTTCGTCCAGGGATAATCTAAAGTCCTAAGGACTGGGTTCCTATACTTATACTAAGTTTAGGGGATGGACTACTCTGTGGCCCCACCTATGGGTGGGTCAGGGCAGAGGGGTGGCTACACCCCTTTCCCTTTGTCCAGTTCGCGCCAAAGCAGGGGCTGCAAGCCCCTGATCCGGTTTGAACTGGGGTATGCACAGGGACACCAAGTGTGCCCCCAGTGCAGGACTTCAAAGCACCCGAAAGTGCTCCCGCCCAGCCCCAATACACACTATCCTGTCTGGGGAGGTGGTCACACCTCCCTGGGACAGGAAACCTATTGTCCAGGCCTCCCCGGCCGGAGTTTCGTCCAGCAGCAGGAGGCCAGACTTGTGTCTGTGGCAGCAGCATCCATTTTGTGATGCCAGGGCTTTAGAAAGAAGTTACCGGCCAGGCCAGGGTTAACATGTCTCTCCCTCTAGAAGGGTGGAATGCTACCCCCGCCGCCAGAATTGGCGGGGGGTAGTATTCCAAGATGTTTGACACCAAACACGACATGTTTCGGTGCAGCCATTCCAAAGTTAGCATTTAACGCGAGGTTATAATGCGCTTAAGAGTATATGGTCAGGCTGCACTACAAACAGCATCAGAGAAGGGTCTCCGAACGCTGCAGAGGGGCCCTGCTCATGCAGGGGCACCCTCTCACATAGGAACCACGCACTCTGCCTTCAGGATTGATAAGGCCTGCCATAGGAGTGACTTATAGGTTTATATGTGTGTATGTATTTAGTGATATAGGTAACCTATATCACAGTAAGGGGTGCATGCACCACCTTACCCAGGCTGCAGTAGCAGACCTGTGGTGTCAGTTTGGATGGCCTTCCAGGGGTGGCATAATACATGCTGCAGCCCCTGGTAGGCCTCTGAGGTACCTATGCCCTTGGTACATAGTATACCATATACTAGGGACTTATAAGGGCACTCCAGATTCCAATCAGAGATGTGCCTAAGGCACATGGAAACCATTTTAGAGAGGAAGCAGCTAGGCTGGGGTTCTGATTAGCAGGGCCCCAGCCAGACTAAGGTCGAAAAACAGTGAAGCATCAGCAAAAAGTGGGGGTACCCATGTGAAGCAGATCCTACTCTCCTACACAACCCCCCCAAACGTAGGGACATTAAACTAACCTTGCCCAGTTAAGTCTTCATGTTCTAAGTGGAAGTACCTAGAGAGTCCATCTGCATTGGCATGGTTACTCCCAGGTCTATGTTCCACTGTGAAGTCCATCCCCTGTAGGGAAATGGACCACCTAAGCAGTTTGGGGTTTTCACCCTTCATTTGTTTTAGCCATAAGAGGGGCTTATGGTCTGTTTGAACAAGGAAGTGAGTACCAAACAAGTATGGCCTCAACTTCTTCAGAGCCCAGACCACAGCAAAGGCCTCCCTCTCAATGGCTGACCAACGTTTCTCTCTAGGGGTCAGCCTTCTGCTAATGAAAGCTACTGGCTGATCCTGACCTACTTCATTCAATTGTGACAGTACAGCCCCTACCCCCAATTCAGATGCATCAGTTTGAACAATGAACTTCTTGGAGTAATCAGGACTCTGTAGAATGGGAGCAGTGCACATGGCCTGCTTCAGGTCATCAAATGCCTTTTGACAGCTAACTGTCCACTGAACCTTTTTGGGCATTTTCTTAGAAGTTAAGTCATTCAGGGGTGTCACTATTGATCCATACCCCTTGACAAATCTCCTATAGTACCCAGTCAGGCCTAAGAAGGCTCTCACCTGAGTCTGGGTAGTTGGAGCAGTCCAGTCCATGATAGTCTGGATCTTGCTCTGCAAAGGTTGAACCTGGCCTCCACCCACAAGGTGGCCCAGGTACACAACCTGACTCTGCCCTATCTGGCACTTGGTGGCCTTGATAGTCAGGCCTGCCTTTTGCAGGGCCTGTAAAACATTCCTGAGGTGGACCAGGTGATCCTCCCAGGTGGAGCTAAAGACAGCAATATCATCTAGATATGCTGCACTATAGGCTTCCAGACCTGTGAGAACTGTATTCACCAACCTCTGGAAAGTGGCAGGTGCATTCTTCAGACCAAAGGGCATCACCACAAACTGATAATGCCCACTAGGGGTTGAGAATGCTGTTTTGGGCTTTGCAGTATCAGCTAGTCTGATCTGCCAGTAGCCAGCTGTCAAGTCAAATGTGCTGAGATATTTGGCTGAGGCCAAAGTATCTATTAGCTCATCTGCCCTTGGTATTGGATGGGCATCAGTCCTAGTGACTGCATTGAGACCCCTGTAGTCCACACAAAACCTCATCTCTCTTTTTCCACCACTGGTGTGAGGTTTTGGCACAAGGACCACTGGACTAGCCCAAGGGCTATCTGAGGGTTCAATAACTCCCAACTCCAACATTTTCTGGACTTCAGTCCTGATACAGTCCCTGACATGGTCAGGTTGCCTATAAATCTTATTTTTAATAGGCAGACTGTCCCCAGTGTCCACTTCATGAGTGCACCAGGTGGTCTGACTGGGTGTCAGTGAAAACATGTGTCTAAACTGATTGAGCACCTGTCTACAATCAGTTTGTTGCTGGGTAGTGAGGCTGCCTGCCAAGGCTACACCATCTACTGACCCATCGTCAGGGTTCTGTGAGAGCAGGTCAGGGAGTGGGTCACTCTCTTCCTCCTGCCCTTCATCAGTAGCCATGAGCAAGCCCATGTCTGCCCTGTCCACATATGGTTTTAACCTGTTGACATGGAGAACCCTGTGGGGACTCCTGGGTGTTCCTAGGTCTACTAAGTAGGTAACCTCACCCTTCTGCTCAACAATAGTGTGGGGTCCACTCCATTTGTCTTGGAGAGCTGCTGGGGCCACTGGCTCCAACACCCACACCTTCTGTCCTGGCTGGTAAACAGTCAGAACAGCCTTTGGTCATGCCAGGCCTTTTGAAGTTCCTGGCTAGCCTCAAGGTTTTTAGTTGCCTTTTTCATATACTCAGCCATCCGGGAGCGGAGACCAAGTACATAGTCCACTATGTCTTGCTTTGGGGGCTTGAGAGGTAACTCCCATCCTTCCTTCACCAAGCACAGTGGACCCCTGACAGGGTGGCCAAACAAAAGTTCAAAAGGGCTGTAACCAACCCCTTCTGAGGCACCTCCCTATATGCAAATAAAAGGCAGGGCAAGAGTATGTCCCATCTTCGCCTAAGCTTTTCTGGGAGCCCTTTAATCATGCCCTTCAAGGTTTTGTTGAATCTCTCAACTAAACCATTGCATTGTGGGTGATAGGGTGTGGTGAACTTGTAAGTCACTCCACACTCCTTCCACATTGCTTTTAAGTATCCAGACATAAAGTTAGCACCCCTGTCTGATACTACCTCCTTAGGAAAGCCCACTCTTGAGAAAATTCCCAGGAGGGCCCTTGCCACCACAGGTGCTGTAGTGGTCCTAAGGGGAATAGCCTCTGGGTACCTGGTGGCATGATCCACTACCACCAGGATAAACCTGTGCCCAGATGCTGTTTGGGGATCCATGGGACCAACAATGTCAATCCCCACCCTTTCAAAGGGCACCCCCACCACAGGTAGTGGTATCAGGGGGCCTTTGTAGTGCCACCTGCCTTGCCACTGGCCTGGCAGGTTACACAGGAGCGACAAAACTCCTTGGTGTCTTCAGACATGTGGGGCCAGTGAAAGTGAGGGACAATTCTGTCCCAAGTCTTGTTCTGGCCCAGGTGACCTGCCAAGGGAATATCATGGGCTAGGGTCAATAGGAAGCCCCTGAACTTCAGAGGTATAACCAACCTCCTGGTAGCACCAGGCTTGGGGTCTCTACACTCTGAGTACAGGAGTCCATCATCCCAATACACTGTATGGGGACCACTAGCTTTCCCAGCAGCCTCAGCAGCAGCTTGCTGTCTGAGGGGTTCAAGAGAGGGGCAGCTCTGCTGCTCCTGGCTCAGATCTGCCCTGGAAGGTCCCCCTGTCCCCAAGAACTCAACCTGGTCAGGTTCAAGCTCCTCTGGGACAGTTCCTTCCTCAGGACTGAGATCATCCCCCTCAAGGGACTGATCTTCCTTCTGAGCCAAGGGGGAAGGCACTGCCTTTACCCTACTACTCCTCCTCTTGGAAGGCACTTGGTCCATTATTCCAGAATCCAAGGCCTGTTCAGTGCTAGACATTTTGGCTTGTGACCTGGTCACAGCAAACACATCTGCAGGGATCCCCAGCATTTCTGCATGGGTCCTGAGCTCCACTTCTGCCCAAGCTGAAGTTTCTAAGTCATTGCCAAGCAAGCATTCGACTGGTAGGTTTGCACTCACCACAACCTTCTTAAGGCCAGTTACCCCTCCCCAGGAGAAGTTAACAACTGCCAGAGTATGGTCTGTTCTGACGTTGCTAGCATTGGTCACTTGGTACATCTCACCAAGTATAACTTGCCCAGGATTCACAAGGTCTTGTGTCACCATGGTGACACTTGCCCCTGTGTCCCTAAATGCCAAAGCCTCTCGTCCATTGATTAAAGGCTGTTGTCTGTACTTGCCCAGATTACTGGGACTCACAGAGGAGGTCACATCCATGCCTCCATCACAGACTAACACAGCCTGAGTGAGTTCTCTGACTAGGTCAGAGCCCAACTCAGTACCCAGGGTGAACCCTACTAAACCCTTGGCTGGAGCACTCCCACCAACTGTAACTGTACTAGGGGGAACAGGTGCCTTAGGGGCATTGGTGGGGGCTGGACTTGAGTCTTTGGACTTGGTGCAATCACTGGTCCAGTGGGTCTTTTGCTTACAGACCTTGCACCATGGTTTTCTTTGGCCTTTCCCTTTTGTAGACTGTGAATCCCCACCTGAAGAAGATTTTTGGGGGCCTTGTGAAGACTTTTGATCTTTACCCTTCTCCCCACCCTTTTCAGAGTTCTTAGAATCTTGCTTCTTAGGGTCACCACCTTGGTTCTGTACCTTCTGCCTCACCCTGGTTCTGACCCATTTGTCTGCCTTCTTTCCCAATTCTTGGGGAGAGGTCAGATCAGAGTCCACCAGGTACTGATGCAACAGCTGATTTTGACAGTTATTAAGAATCTGCTCCCTCATTATCAGATTGTACAATCCTGTGAAGTCACACACCTTACTGCCCATCAACCAGCCTTCCAGAGCCTTAGCAGAACAATCCACATAGTCTACCCAGTCTTGAGTCTGTGCTTTTGGGTATCTCTGAACTTCAACCTGTATTGTTCAGTTGTTAGGCCAAACCCATCAATAAGAGCACTCTTCAAGACCTTGTAATTATCAGCATCCTCCTCTCTTACAGTGAGGAGCTTGTCTCTACCTTTGTCTGCAAAGGAGAGCCACAAGATTGCTGCCCACTGCTCCTGAGGGACCTTCTGTACTTTACAGGCCCTCTCTAGAGCAGTTATCCATTTGTGGATGTCATCCCCACTCTGGTAGGGAGGGACAATCTTGCTCAGGTTCCTATGGTCATAGGACCTTTCCCTATCTCTAGGGACATGGCTGCCACCATGGGACTCTAGTCCCAACTTTCTTCTCTCTTTGTAGAGATCTAGGGACTCCCTGTCTATAGCCAGTTGCTGTTTTCTGAGTTCAAGCTGAGCTTCCTCATATTGAACCAGCCTCTTTCTTCTCTCATGAGAGGATTCCCTCCTATGAGAGGAGACAGAGGTCCCTATGGAGGTGCCAGAGTGGTTAGACTCCTGAGAAGGAGACCTAGACCTTCTGGGCACACTCATAATCCTTCCTGGGGGGACAAAGTGGGGATCATTCTGATCTTCCTCTTCATCTTCCACAGGGGGGATTGGGTTATCCAGGTCAGGGTTATTGTCACCCTCCTGGTCAGTTCCAGAGGGGGGGGGGGGCTGGGGGTATTGCTACCCCTGGCCCCATCCTCATCTTCTGCCCCACCCTCTGCTCCTACCCCTTCAGTCCCTAAGGGCCTGCTGAGATCATAAGCCTCCAACATCTCTCTAAGATGTTGGGTGGTGGGACTTTGTCCTGTCTTCAGTTTCCTCAAGTTACATAATGCTCTCAATTCCAAGAATGGGAGGGTATCATACTTGGAGGGAAGAAGCCCAGGGGCTTCTGGCAAGGACTCACTGGGTCCTGGCTTTGAAGACATCACTAGTGAGGTGTGGTGTATGCACTACCTACTCTAGTGTGGCCTACTAAACTCTCTTGAGTTGTAGAAAGGGTGTGCTATCCCTTAACACACAACTCTAAGTTCAGTAGAACTTACTGTATTCTAAGCTTAAATTATATGTACCTTAGGTACCTTTAGTGGTTTTCAGTTGATCAATTCAATTGAGATTATCTGGTAAAACAATAGCAAGCTGGAATCCCACACGCTGCACACCAATGTGAGAAGTTGGCCTGGCATATGCTGTCCACTAATTATAGTGGGCACCTTGCATCAGTCCAAACAACCCCTTATTGGAGATAGGTTAAAGACAACCTTTATTGAAAGCTATCCTAGTGGTAGCTATGGAGAGCAGCCTTCAGGCTAAGTCTTGAAGGAATGTAAAGCAGCTTGTTTTACCAGTCTATAATCTCTTGAGTGATCAAATGAAAGAGCACCACACCAGGTATATATTCAAAATATATGTATTTATTGCTAAACACACCCCTCTAGTCTCTTTATGAGGCTAGAGTTCGAAGTACATAAGTTATAAGTTATTTAAACACAGTAATAGCACAAATACACGTTTGGGCCCTAGGGGCGTACCAAACCATATACCAATAAAGTGGTATAAGAACCACGACTGAACTAGACACTAGGCCTAGAGCCTCTAGAAGTGCTTGGACCACAAGGAACCACCCAAGGTAGTGACACAGGGGACCCACGGGGACGCGTGCAGTGTAAATACACAACCGCGAGACGCCGTTAACTTCTATGGAGAAAGTCGCGATCAGGAAATTAAAGAAAAGGGACACTTAAAGGAGGACTTGGAGCAAACCCTTTGAGAACTAGGTCGTTCTAGAGTCTCTACCCACGGGAGCACCGGAGTACTCTTGTTACCTCACCCAGGGAAGCCGGGTGCATAGGTGCCTTTCGGGGTCGGGTTTCGTCGTCGATTTGAATGGCGATCTGCTGCAAAGTGCTGCTGGCGAACAAGTGGAAAGTGTCCGGGTGGATCCAAGAGTGGATCGGAGATCTGAAGAACCTGAAAGCAGAGGGGACAGAGTCTGGGTCACTAGCCAGTGACCAGGAAGGCGATGAGCGGATGCCCACCGATGTCGAGTGCTTCAGGTAGGTTGACGGTCGTCTTGACTCTTCAGCCACGAGGTCTAGGAGGCGTTATCGGCGACCAGGAGCAGGATTCGGGCTGGTACACGATGTCTGTCGAGTGCTGAGGTGTCGGCGACCGGATTGGACCCAACAAGCCTTGGCAACGGCAAGTCTTGATGAAAGTGAAGAATGACGATGATGCAGACCAGCAAGGTCTGAGGAACTCACCCAGCAAGGGTAAGTGAGGGCAAGCCTGGAGCAACCAGAGAGCCCAAGAAGAAAAGGATTGGCCTTCGTGAAGGGCTACTAGCCAATGGGCTAGCGACCGCGAAGGAGCCTCGAGACGGTGCACGTGGAGCTGGCTCACTCGTGGAGTGGAGGCCAGTGATCTTCGGTGCAGTTGGTGCTGGACGCTAGGGCTACTCGGAGCCCAAAGCACGACTTCGTGGGAGACCCAGAAGAGGATGCACTAGCAAATGCGTGCGGTGTCCAGGGGTCACGGTTCCACGTTACCCACGACAGCTACAGGCCTTAGCTTTGCTGGGGACTCAGGGCAGCCTCGGGGAAGTCTGGAAATCCACCTCTGGTGATGCAAAGACTTCGGCGTCCGACGGGAGCTTAGGCGATGTAGACCGGACAATTGCTTCTTTGGTGCCTGCCAAGCAGGGGAGTCACTCCTTGACCCCAAGGGAGATTCTTCTGTCCTCTAGTCTTGAGTAGAGCGTCGAAGGTCCAGGATTCAGTGTCAGAGTTTCGTCCAGGGATAATCTAAAGTCCTAAGGACTGGGTTCCTATACTTATACTAAGTTTAGGGGTTGGACTACTCTGTGGCCCCACCTATGGGTGGGTCAGGGCAGAGGGGTGGCTACACCCCTTTCCCTTTGTCCAGTTCACGCCAAAGCAGGGGCTGCAAGCCCCTGATCCAGTTTGAACTGGGGTATGCACAGGGACACCAAGTGTGCCCCCAGTGCAGGACTTCAAAGCACCCGAAAGTGCTCCCGCCCAGCCCCAATACACACTATCCTGTCTGGGGAGGTGGTCACACCTCCCTGGGACAGGAAACCTATTGTCCAGGCCTCCCCGGCCGGAGTTTCGATCCAGCAGCAGGAGGCCAGACTTGTGTCTGTGGCAGCAGCATCCATTTTGTGATGCCAGGGCTTTAGAAAGAAGTTACCGGCCAGGCCAGGGTTAACATGTCTCTCCCTCTAGAAGGGTGGAATGCTACCCCCGCCGCCAGAATTGGCGGGGGGTAGTATTCCAAGATGTTTGACACCAAACACGACATGTTTCGGTGCAGCCATTCCAAAGTTAGCATTTAACGCGAGGTTATAATGCGCTTAAGAGTATATGGTCAGGCTGCACTACAAACAGCATCAGAGAAGGGTCTCCGAACGCTGCAGAGGGGCCCTGCTCATGCAGGGGCACCCTCTCACATAGGAACCACGCACTCTGCCTTCAGGATTGATAAGGCCTGCCATAGGAGTGACTTATAGGTTTATATGTGTGTATGTATTTAGTTATATAGGTAACCTATATCACAGTAAGGGGTGCATGCACCACCTACCCAGGCTGCAGTAGCAGACCTGTGGTGTCAGTTTGGATGGCCTTCCAGGGGTGGCATAATACATGCTGCAGCCCCTGGTAGGCCTCTGAGGTACCTATGCCCTTGGTACATAGTATACCATATACTAGGGACTTACAAGGGCACTCCATATTCCAATCAGAGATGTGCCTAAGGCACATGGAAACCATTTTAGAGAGGAAACAGCTAGGCTGGGGTTCTGATTAGCAGGGCCCCAGCCAGACTAAGGTCGAAAAACAGTGAAGCATCAGCAAAAAGTGGGGGTACCCATGTGAAGCAGATCCTACTCTCCTACATCCCTCATCTCTGACTCCTTAGAAAATCATGAGTTCAACCCATACCTGATCATGACAGATTGTGATGTTTTCAATAACTGTAAACATATTTTTATTATTTTACTGAACACGTTTTAGTGCATGTTCCCTCAAAAATATTACAGCTGCCATTAATCATTATTATGGAGACTCTGCACATACTTTAGGTGTTGTGGAGAAGCAAATAACTTACTTCTGACAGTGTTCAATAGGAAGCTCTGCCTTGGATAGTTCAAATGGGGATGCCTGCAGCAGCATGAGAGCACAGCTGCTTCAGCATCCCAACAGAGTCCACGACTCCAAAGTGCTCATGGGCAGAGCAGGGACTGTGAGGACAGGAGTGACACGGCCAGAAGTCTTTGCCTGTAGGTCTTCCTATCAGTGAAGATATTTCCACTTGAAAACCAAAGTAATTGGTAAAGCACTAGCAGACCACGAAAACCAGTTGCCTGAAGAGTACATCTTGGAATAATGGATAGGTTTATACATACTGTTTGTAGGTTATAGGTTTATACATACTGTATTTAGCTTTTCGCTTTTTTAAATGTAATCCGCTTAAATAGAGATGCAAATGTAATAATTTGTTTTATCTGAACAGTATATTTATAACATAATGCAGCTTGACAACTGTAAATGGTACATTCGCTAATGAAGTTGAAAAAATGAAATCTCTATCAGTGACTTTGTAGTCAAAAGGGTAATCTAATGCACGCGACAAACGTTTAAACCATTGTGACTGTCTTTTCAATATACATGCAGGAAAACATAAAGAATCGTCTTCAGTGACAGCATCAGGACCAATGATCAGTTGGAAGGAGTTTGAACAATGCATGCCGTGGCATATTGTGATCCTGGTTGGTGGCGGGTTTGTGCTTGCCAAAGGATGTGAGGTAATGGCCTGACTTTCGAGAACTGCACTCAAATATTGATTATTTCTTTATTGTTTTCCCTGCAAACAGTTCTGATTAAATTACTAGCTGTTTGCTGGCACAGGGGGAGGAGGTGATGATTAGAAACTGTGCTGCTTAAAAATTTTTACCTTTTGGTTTCCAAAGGCGGAACGCTAGAAAGCTATATGCGTGCTGAAATATGTTTTTCCTCATTGTGCACCAGTCTCGACTCCTAGGAGTATCCATGAATCGGAATCACTGCATTCACTGTGATACAACTGGAGATTGCATTGTTCTGGGCCGTAAGACTGCATTACCAAACTTCATGGAATAATAAATTATGACTTTTGACATTTCTTTGAAATTTGCTGAACTAGTTGAAACAAAGATCATATAAATATCCTACTACAACAGTGAATCATTATATTACATGCGGATATCTTCTCCTACATAACAGAGGATCAGTCAACATACTGTTACAAGTGAAATTTCTGTCATGGGATCACATTTTTTAACTGGTATGCTAAATCAGCAATGCTTAAGTATGGCTATCAAGAAGCAAATATGTAAGTTTTAGCTCATTTTTCCCCACAAATTTATTGCATTTTATTATAAGAATCTACTTGCATTACAGAAACATGCCATTCACTGCATTGTGACGTATTATAGAATACATTAAATTTAATCTACATTTTGAGTACAGTCAACTGCATTTTGATCTATGTCAAGCATATAAATATGATGACCATGGGCTTAAGATCAAATTGTCAAATGCAATATCCCACCCACCCCGATCACCAACCAAACTATAACCCTTGTATGTCATGTAAGTTTTAGCTCACATTGGTGCAAAACAGAACTTAAGAAAAGTAGTTGATGATGCATTTTAGTATGGCATAAAGATTTTATTGAATTCACAAACAATTATACAAAATCCAAATATTAATTGGAAGGATGGAGCTTTTCCAAATTAAATTGAGGCCACTCATCCTCCATACTACATTCTGTTTGATGCACTTGCACTGCTTCAGTGAATCAATCTGAGGAAACTAACTTCATTTTTAGCCTGCAATTCCACATTGAAGACAGAGTAAGACTTTTTTGTGTTTTGAAAAACTTGGATTTTGGGGTTCACAACTAACACCGGTCTTGCTTTCTCATTCACAAATATTCCATTCTTCAAATCAGCTTCCTTCACCAACCAGGGTTTAACACATTGTAAACTTCTACAGAATTTGGTATCTGAAAAAATCTGATAAATTCTAAACGGTTTGGAAACTATGGGATTGCTCTATACATGACATCACTACAGTCTTGAAACAAAGCTTAGAAAAGCCAGTAGTTCTGACTTGCCTTTTCATTTATACGCCAGACCTATTGGTGTTGCTTAGGCCTTCATCTGTTAATGCATGCAACTTTAGCACAGCAGGTGCAGTGCCACTTAATCAGTGCAAATATGGCTGGCTGTATTGTAGTGGCGCATCCAAATAGCATTTGTGCTTGCTATGTTAGCATGAGCAGAACTCCTTTGTGTCTCACTTCTGATACGCAGCATTAAGGTAAGGGTAGAAAAAAGACGATGAACCGGCTACAGTGAACAGGCAGCACAAAGAAACAAACTGTGACAAAGCTAATATGTCCCTCTTTTGAGATGCCGAGACTGACCGTAGCATTTTGAAATGCATGCACCACGGATGTGCATGCCTACAAAATGATGCAGCTGCCACCTGAGCTGAATTGAAAAGAAAAAAGAAAAATTGCAGAAAAGCATTTTTTGAAGCGTTGGTGGGGGGCAACAGAGTGGGCACAGATAGGGCAAGGCGAAGGGTGCAGGTGCAGGGAAGCGATGCGATAGGTGGGGAGGAAAAAAAGCATGGAGGACAGGGGACACAAGAAACATGGTTGAAGAAGAGAAGCAAAAGGCGAGAGAGCAATGTGGAGCGGGCAAGGGCAGAGCACTTCGGTGATAAAGCAACGGGGTTGGACAAAGAGCGATCACAACATCTAGATGGGCAAGATGAAGCACCTGGGAGACAGTGAGCAAGATGGAGTGCAGTGGGCGAGAAGAACATGGAGAGAGACTGCTGGAAAACACATGCACTCTAATGGAGTGCTTCACTAAAATGAAAAAGTAGTGCTTGAAAAGCAAGCAACGGAATCATCATAGAAGCCAATCAAAATAGATAGTAAAGAGGTTATGCTCCATGGGAGCAACAAACACCAGACTGATAAGCTGGGACATGAATAAGATGCCGGAAAATGAAAGAGACAGGAAAGACAACCAATAGTAAGCAATGTGTGAGTTCCACGCCACTGTATGTTCTTGGTGAGCCCACAATGTGTATTTTAGATGCTCAACTTAAAAAGGCATACAGATGGGCCGCTGGAGGAGGCATTATTCACACAGATCTCAAGAATATATTTGTCTTTTACACACAATAATGCACTGTGTTAACATCCCTCCTTTTAGCAGACTCAAAATCGCATGCAGACAGAGCTATAGCAACATGTACGGTCCAGTGCTCTTGCAGGTGCGTTGGTTTTCTTAATGTCCAAGGCGTCCTCTTGTAAGTTGGTGGAGCTGATGGCGAGGTCACTGTAGAGAAGACAACAAAGATTTTTTTGAAACAGTTAATTGTGAACGTGGCACCCACAGCCTTCATGTTACTGCTGACACTGATGTCACTCTTTTCTTACTGATACCTTAAGGGCACAAAAAAATCAAGATACAACAGTACTCAGCTCTGTGTGTGTGTAATTGTGTGTGTGTGTTTTTGTGTGTGCGTGCACGCGTGCATGTGTGTGAGAGAAAGAGACTGCACTCTCCCTATAACTAGCACCATGCTACTGCGGCATCCATAAGGGCCACATTTACAGCAACACCGACAGCCTTGGGGTGCTAAGAGGAACATGAGATGTCAAAAGTGCATCAATGAACGGTCGTACTGCAGGGACAGGAGCTGGTCTAGAGCACAGGCTAAACAATAAAGTTCCCCACTCCTTCAATGCTCCTCTAAACTACTGAAGCCCAAAGTATTGCAGAGCTACAGCCAACACCTAAGACAATTCCAGACATGCATGTTGAATTTCCTGGATTTAAAAGGCTTGTTGGAGCTCGAAATGAAGCTACACAGTGTGCATATATAGTAGCCATGTTGAAATGGTCTTCAAGTGTTTCATTCTAAAGCTGGCTCTCTATTGGGGCGGTGACAGTGGAGACAGGAACAGCAATTTGGCATGGGGAGTGGTTGGAGGTAGGAGGCCTCTGTAATGACCCTTCTCACGCAGCACCTTGGCCAGACGCACTACATCTTTTGATGCTGACCTCAGTTGTTTACATGCTGCCATTAAAAAGATTCCTTTAATGGCCTTTCGCCAAAATGCAATCCGAAACCTAAACAGTAACAAGCATTTGCAATGCAATAGGTCTCGCATTAATGATAGTTTGAGTTATTGGCGTTGCAAATAATAATGCAACGCCAATAGCTCATACTTTCAGTAATGCGAGACCTAGTGCATTGCAAATGCTTGTGTAGTGAGCCAGGAACCAGCATTATATGTCTCATTGCAGTACCGCAAGCTGCTCCTAGAGGTCCCTAGTGAGCAAGGCACCAGCACTGCATGTCTAGGTGCCATACCGCAAACTGCTCCTAGAGGTCCCTAGTGAGCAAGGCACCAGCACTGCGGACCTCTTTTGGTCACATATGGTCCTGCACCCTGCGGAAGATATGGTAAATCCACCCTAGCCATAATGCATTGCATGCAAGACAGTACTACGAGTACATTCAAATAGCTATGTCCATATATACAATTAGTAGCTTTGAAATGTGACAAAATAATTATTACATCAATTTCAGATTAGGTTGTACTCTGTGTGGAGCTGATGAAGGGAAATTTATAGACGGTCTCATATAAATGTGAGATGTTCTAGTGAGTGAAGTAACCACTGCCAGCCTAGCTTAGGACCAAGTGTGTGTCTTGCCTGAAGCCTTTTAAGAAAATAGTGCCTTGAGGCTGTAACTAAAATCTAGGGAGTAACAGCACATGTAACAGGGGGTGTCCTCATGGGAGGTTACAAGAAGAGACAAGGCGGTACTAAAGAGGGACTACTAAGCCTATTGACCAATGTAAAGCCACCATTTACAAAGGACAGGGACAGTAGCCAATTAAAAAGATGGGTGGAAAGTGGGTGGAGCTTTATGCCCATATCCTGAATACAGCATGTCTCGAAGAGACAGCGCAAGCGCTGCCTAGGCGAGACCTAAAAATGTACACAATATGCTGTGAGTGCTCTTAAAACTTCATGGACAACAGGCAAGCCATTTACTAAGGAGGGCTCGCCGAAAGCAGCCAGTGGTTGAAGAGGGCTCACCAAAAGCCCCTTTTTTAGGTCTCGCCTGAGCCAGCGCTTAGCGTTGCTCTCGGCGAGAGTTTTAGTAAGCGGGTTTTGGAAGTGCAAACAGCAGTGGCTTTTGCAGGCGACCAGCTTGCGCTCACGCGAGCGTGCACGCGCGCAGCCGCCATTAGTATTTCCTCCGTCACGGGTCATTAAGTGCATCGTGATCACTTTCACTTTCGCGGCTTTGCCAATGCTTGTTTCTATTTGTATACTTTTGCTATAATCGCGGCACCCGCACTTTACTTTTAACGTTAAAAGTAAAGCGCGGGTGCCGCGATTATAGCAAAAGTAAACAAATAGATTATTTTTCTATTTCTTTACTTTTGCTATAATCGCGCACCCCGCTTTACTTTTAACATTGAAAGTAAAGCGCGGGTGCCGCGATTAGCAAAAGTAAAGAAATAGAAAATAATCTATTTCTTTACTTTTGCTATAATACGGCACCCGCGCTTTACTTTTAATGTTAAAGTAAAGCGCGGGTGCCGCGATTATAGCAAAGTAACAAGCAAATGATGAAGCCAGTAGGTCCCGCTTTTGGGACCTTATAAGTATTTAGTTATGCAACTGTTGCATGGCTAAACACTTATAAGGTCCCAAAGGCGAGACCTATTGGCTATGCCAATGCTTGTTTATGTATGTGTTTAGAGTGTATTGTGTGTGTGTTGTGTGGGATATGCAGCGGAATCAGTAGGTCTTGCTAGACAGAGCTGTCTGCAGGCAGAGCTATTAAGGATAATGGGGAAAAAAACAATACACCGAACAAATAATTAGATTGCTGAACCAAATGCCACCTGGTATATACTCTGTGACTGGAAATTTCTCTGAATAGCCAAACACTTACAAATGAAACGACATAGGCGAAAGAAAAGATAGAGGCCCAAATGCATCACATTTAGCTACATGGTGATTCTAATACCAGACTTGAATACAGTACAAAACCCAGGCAACCAAGCCAATAGTTTAGCAAAGGGGGCAATACAACATGAATCAAATTGTCTTCCCAGTAGAGTGGAGTAGTGTGTCATAGATTAGAGTGGAGTAAAGTGGCATGGAATGGCATAGAGGGAGTTGTGTAGAGCGTCATAGAGTGGAGTAGTGTCATAGAGTGGGGTGGGGTGGCATAGAGTGGAGTAGAGCATCAGTGGAGCAGAGTTTAATGGAGTAGAGCATCATAGAGTGGAGTATCGTGGAGTGGAGTGGAGTGGAGCGGAGCGGCCTAGAGTGAAGTGCCGTAAGGTACAGTGGTGCAGAGTACATTGGCGTATAGTGCATTGGTTTTGGGTTAAGTGGTGTAGAGTACATTGGCGTTGAGTGCAGAGATGACGAGTAGCATAAAGTGCAGTGGCATAGAGTAGAGCGGTGCAGGGTTGATTGCAGTGGCGTAGAGTTCAATGCCCAGAGTGGAGTGGTGCAGAGTGGAGTGGTGCAGGGTAGAGTACAGAGGTGTAGAGTAGAGTGGCGTAAAGTGCAGTGGCGTAGAGTGGAGTGGCATAGAGTTGAGTGGTGCAGAGTGGAGTGCAGTGGCACAGAGTGCAGTCTTGCAGAGTAGAGTGTCAGAGTGCAGGATCGTAGAGTGCTGTGGAGTGGTGCAGCAAGCAGTGACGTAGAGTACTGTGGTACAGAGATGAATAAAGTGGCATAGAGTGCAGTGGTGTAATGTGATGTAGTGTGCAGTGACGTAGAGTGGAATGTTGTAGAGTATAGTGGCATAAAGTACAGAGGTGCAAAGTAGTTGGCGTAGGTGCAGTGGCATAGTGTGCATTGTTTTTTAGTAAAGTGGTGTAGAGTGCAGTTGTTTAGAGTACAGTGGCATAGCATAGACTGCAGTGGCGTAGAGTGGAGTAGAGTGGCATAGAGTTCAGTGACAGAGTGCAGTGACGTAGAGTAGATTGTTTCAGAGTACAATGGAGTGGTGCAGAGTAGAGTGGCATAGAGTAGAGAGGTATATAGTAGAGTGCCACAGCATTGATTGCAGCGGCGTAGAGTGGAGTGGTGCAGAGTAGAGTGGCATAGAGTGCAGTGGCATAGAGTAGATTGTTTCAGAGTGAAATGGTGTAGAGTGGAGTGGTGCAGGGTAGAGTGGAGTGGTGCAGGGTAGAGTGGAGTAGTGTAGAGTAGTGGCGTAGAGTGCAGTGGTGCACACTAGAGTAGTGTAGAGTGCATTGGCATAAAGTGGTGCAGAGTAGAGTGCAGTGGCGCAGAGTAGAGTGGCATAGAATTCAGTGGCAGAGTGCAGTGCTGCAGAGTAGTGTGTCTTAGAGTGCAGTGGTGTAAAGTGCAGTGGTGTAGAGTGCAGTGCCATAGACTGGTGGAGAGTAAAGTGACTAAGTGCAATGGTCTAGAGGAGCGTAGAATGCAGTGTCATAGTGTAGACTATAGTGGCGTACAGTGCAGTGGTGCAGAGTAAATTGGTATAGAGTGCAGTGGCGTACAATGTATTGGCTTTGAGTAAAGTGGTGTAGAGTGTAGTGGCATAGAGTAGCGGTATAAAATTGAGTGGAGTAGTGTGGAGTGGAGGCGAGTGTATTGGCACGGATTGGAATAGAATGGCGTAGACTGCCGTGACTTAGAGTAGATTGTTTGAGTAGAGTAAAGTGACATAGAGTGCAGTTGTATAGAGTAGAGTTGCGTAGAGTGGAGCGATGCAGAGTAGAGTGGCATACAGTTAAGTGGCGGAGAGAGCAGTGTTGCACAGTATAGTGACGTAGAGTGAAGTGGCATAGAGTGGAGTGGTGCAGAGTAGAGTGGAGTGGTGCAGGTTAGAGTGCAGTGGCACAAGAGTGGAATGATGCAGAGTAG
Source organism: Calotriton arnoldi (assembly GCA_963921515.1). Classification (NCBI taxonomy): domain Eukaryota; kingdom Metazoa; phylum Chordata; class Amphibia; order Caudata; family Salamandridae; genus Calotriton; species Calotriton arnoldi. The sequence continues at coordinate 154,735 of CAWUFW010015968.1, read as the reverse complement.
AGTTGTCTAGAGTGCATTGGCATAGAGTAGAGTGGTGCAGTGGCATAGAGTGCAGTAGATTGGTGTAGAGTGCAGTAGAATGGCAGAGTGCATTGGTGTACAGTGCAGTCATGCAGAGTAGAGTGCCAGAGCACAATGGCGTAGAGTGGTGCAGAGAGCAGTGACGTAGAGTACAGTGGTGCAGGGTATACAAGAGTGGCATAGAATGCAATGGTGTAGAGTGACATAGCATGCAGTGGCGTAGAGTAAAATGTTGTAGAGTATAGTGGCATAAACTGCAGTGGTGCAAAGTAGTTGGCATAGGTACAGTGGTGTAGGGTGCATCAGTTTTGAGTAAAGTGGTGTAGAGGAAATTGGCGTAGAGTGCAGTGGTTTAGAATAAAGTGGCATAGCGTAGAATGCAGTGGCGTAGAGTGGTTCAGCAGAAAGTGGAGTGGCGCAAAGTGGCGTAGAGTAGATTGTTGTAGAGTGAAGTGGAGTTGTGCAGGGTAGAGTGCAGTGGCATAGAGTTGTGGCGTAGAGTGGTGTTGGGTAGAGTGGTGCAGCGTTGATTTCAGTGGTGTAGAGTGGTGTTCGCAGAGTGGCATAAAGTGCAGTGGCGTAGAGTCGATTAGTTCAGAGTAGAGTGCAGTGCTGCAGAGTAGAGTGCAGTAGTGTAGAGTAGAGTGGCGTAGAGTGCAGTGGCATAGAGTGGTGCAGAGTAAAGTGACAGTGCAATGGTGTAGGGTGGCATAGAGTGCAGTGTCCTAGTTTAGACTTTAGTGGCGTTCAGTGCAGTGGTGCAGAGTAGATTGAGATAAAGTGCAGTGTCATAGAGTGTATTGGTTTTGAGTAAAGTGGTGTAGAGAGCTTTGGTGTAGAGTGCAGTGGCATTGAGTAGCGGTATAAAATTGAGTGGCGTATTGTGGAGTGTCATAGAGTGGATTGGCGCAGAGTGGAATAGAATGGCGTAGACTGCAGTGACAGAGTAGAGTGAGATGGCATAGAGTGCAGTGGTATAGAGTAGAGTGGCGTAGAGCAGAGCGATGCAGAGTGGAGTGGCATAGAGTTAAGTGGCGGAGAGAGCAGTGTTGCAGAGTAGAGTGACGTAGAGTGAATTGGCATAGAGTGGAGTGGTGCAGGTTAGAGTGCAGTGGCATAAGAGTGGAGTGATGCAGAGTAGAGTGATGTAGAGTGCATTGCCATGTAGTAGAGTGGTGCAGTGGTGTAGAGTGCAGTAGAGTGGCTTCGAGTGTAGTGGTGTACAGTGCAGTCATGCAGAGTGGCGTAGAATGCAGTGGCGTAGAATGGTTCAGAGTAGAGTGGTGCAGAGAGCAGTGACATAGAGTACAGTGGTGCAGAGTATAATAGAGTGGCGGAGTGCAGTGACATAGAGTGCAATGGTGTAGAGTGACATAGCATTCAGTGGCATAGAGCAGAATGCTGTAGAGTATAGTGGCGTAAAGTGCAGTGGTGCAATGTAGTTGGCATAGGTACAATGACATAGGGTGCATTGGTTTTGAGTAAAGTGGTGCAGAGGGAATTTGCATAGAGTGCAGTGGTTTAGAATAGAGTGCAGTGGCGTAGAGAGGTGCAGTGTAGAGTGCAGTTGCATTGAGTAGCGGTATAAAATTGAGTGGCATAGTGTGGTGTCGTGTAGTTACTATAGTACCCATACAGGATCTGCGCGTTCGGATAACATAAACTGTAGGACTGGTGGCAGACTGGCTCTGAGCAACCCCACCGAGAATGTTAGCCTTTCTGTTTTAGCTAGCTCACAGTGCCACTAGAATCTCCTCTTCTCGGGGGGAGAGAATAGTTTCTGGCAACCTCAGAACATGACAACCCTGATCCCCCAGGATCGTGGAAACAATATACTACTGATTAGCAGTACGGTGAAAATAAAAGGATAGTACAGTTCTACCATCTTGCAATAATCATGAATACATACATGAATATAAAATGCTTGATAAAAATGCGCGTACTCCTACGATGCCTATCTAGATGTACCTAAGTGTACCTAGCATGTGAATAGGTGTGAAGCCAAGAATCCCTCTTGGATTTAGTCTAACCCCATTACCTGAAGTGAGAGAGTGTGGGACCCCGTCCTGGTCTCGAGTTGGACACCCCGCGAGGTATGTGTTAGACCACTGTCAGCTGGAGCGTCTGCATGCAGGAGCCTCAGCGTCTCTGGTCAGTGTGTCGGCCTTGAAGTCTCGGTCTCCTCCCTTAACCCTAGCAAGATGTGCTGTATTTATACAAAAAGTATCTAGGGTTTCTTTCTCCCTTGTTTCTTGTATTAGCCATTGTTGGATTTGAGGATGACGTATGGGATGAATCTTGTACGTAGATATTATGCAAGTGGTGTAGCCCCTGCCTGGTTTCCAAGAACCCTCATGAATATTCATTCATACTGTATGAGTCCATTGATGGAGTTATAGGACACCATTGTTCAGGGAAAACCCTCCTTCTGCGCCCAGGACTAAAACTAGGTAAAGGTTCAATCCTAAAGGCTCGTTACTGTGTAGTGTAAGGGAGATAATGTAGGTGAAGGTGTATGATATTACCCGGGCCTATATTAGGGTACCTATATGAAACATAACACCCACTCCTCTTCCGAACAGTCAACAATGATAAAAATGCTAGCGAACTACTGTATTTACTAGGTAGCAGCGCATAAAACTATCAGTGAGCTTCATAAAATATTGTCATTAAAACCATTTAAACACAATCTAATCGGGGGGGAGAAAAAAATTATTTTCGAAAGCTAGTATTGGAAATGTCACTTTAAACCAAAGTTTATATAAGCCGAACCACTACAAGCGTCAGAAGGCCAATATAAGCCGAACCACTACAAGCGTCATCCTTTTCCAGCGAAAGTGTCAATTTTAGGAAGTGTTCCAAATTTTGTAGAGTTTTGAAAGTTAAAAAGAAAAAAGTCTGAATTCTTTCCCAGCACACGATGAGCCAATTATAGATTAAGTGTCCTGGCCGGGAGACGCAACATCGTTGTTGCTTGCCGCTGCAGAGGACGGTCCCTGTAACACCTCGCAGAGTACGTCAATGGAGCACAGATGATATTCAGAGCTGCCAATAGCTGGTGCAGAGGCAGCTGGTGCTGTAGTCGATACCGGAGTGCTAGTGGAAGAGCTGATGCTTAACCCAGTTGTAGTAAAAGGTACCTGCGGGTTCTCGAGGAATGCAGCCATCAGAATAGGAATACGCTGGGGACATTGCCGAGCATGGGACCTCATGGGTTCTAGCCTGGTATTCAAGTCCGTAGGCGTGTCCGAAGCAAGTGTCAGACAGAGATCCAACACGCATTCTTCTTCGCAGAACAGGCATCGAAGAACAGGTAAGATGCAGTCCATCCAGACTGGTCTAAACAATAGGAACCAAGAGGCGCTCAGTTCCCGTAGGCGAGGTGTGCCCAGATGTTGTACCATGCGCTCACGATATTTGCGATCCAGGAGTGCTTTTGCCTTCTCGTTGGTGATTGGGCCGTCCATTGCGTAGCAAAAATATGACAATCAGGATACCTGCTATTGAGAGCAGGATCAGCGGAAGACCTCCAAAAACGCTTCCCAATACGGTGTGTATAAAATTTGGAATAACTCCGAGGATTGTCTGAAAGGTGCTTAAAAATCCTGACCCTATGGTCTTCAATAGGTGTACCTAACCACTCGTGTCAGACATATTAAAGATACGACCCACCATTTCTGCGAAATGAAAGGGGCAGTTTGTACGTATAAGTGCCTGTATCTCAGTCGAGGTCCTTGCGATTTGAAGATCAAAGGTCTCTCGAGCGGAGGTTAAGGGTACGGTTTGCTGTAAAAGCATGGCTTTCAGTCTGCTCAAAGTATCAAACTGTATACAGAAAACATTCAACGAAGGCTATAACGGCGCCTCCCTGACTGTATTTACTGGGGGAAACAATACTTGCATACAGCAAGTAACCCTGGAGTTCACAGTGACCAGATAGGCAATGCCCGGAAGCATCCCACAGCAACCTTGATCATTCAGCATCAACTAACTCCCATTCGAGAGTAGCCTGAATACCAGAGTAATCACGGCCGCTGGAGTCCCTTTCATGTGGCAGGACAAGTTCGCTACTGAACCATTACAAGCTCCATGCAGGGAAATATCCTGGCACATGAGAGAACCGCTTAAAGCGTTCTTGCAGTTTGTACCGCTTAGAAACACTTCTCGATCCCCACTCCGGCATCGATATCTGTACGGTAATTCCCAAGATTCCTTAATGTATTCCTAACCCAATTGTTCATATTTGCCTGCCTGCCTTTGCTCAAGGCAATATTGAAACTGAAAAGTAGTGACCGGTAGAGTTATGTGGCCATGGATTAGCCATTCCGTTGATGGTGATTCCGCTACCGTAAATGGTAATCTATCCAGCTTTTCAATGCGCAACATTGTATATTTTGCTCCCCTTTGTGCCATTTCTATCTGTTTATCTGTTAGATTATATTCAGAAAACAGAGACGTACTGTTGATAAAACGCCAAGGCACATAGCCTTCACGCAAAGATTGCAATGTCCAGCTTAACAACATGATAGAACGTACCTGCGATTGCCCGTGTTGTAATATGGCCAAATCTTGTTCCAGTATGTCTATTGCAGAAGATACAATGTTGCCTAAGGAATAGATCCTGGAGGGCAACGTTGTTAACCCATTATCCACTACTGCTAATGCCGTCTTTAAGTTAATACGGTCTATTTCCCGTATTCTCTCTGCGGCCTCTTGTTGGGATATTTTCCAATTTTCATTGTAGGCAGCATAAATGCCAGCATATATGAAACGTTTCTGACGTGATTTCCTGGGACCTAGCAAAAAATCCCTAAGATCAATGTCATGTGTGAGTAAGGATAAGTGTTGTTTCACTTCTGTGAGTGTTGAGGTCTCTAGCCAATCAAGGCACAACTTCCCAACACTGTAGGATGTCACTACCCCTGGGTGTTCTCTTTGTACATAGCGTGGGTCTGGCCTATGGACACTGAACCCTTGTGTTATACCCCAGAATCTTTTCTGACATGTGTCCGTGTCTAAGGGCCAAACCACCCATTTCTTCCAATTAGGGTCTGATCTATTGTACTGTAAAATGTCATCCACTGTTGCCCCTTCTTGTGAAGTTAAATTTTGCCTGCCCTCCATCTGTGATGGTGTTGGAAACCGAGGTGTGTTCAGGTCCTTGTTCTTGGCTAGTCCAAGACAGGATGTCTGTTGCACAGTGTCATTTAGGAATATCATCTGCTGTGGAATGAGGCACGCTCTCAATAGCACCTCTGTTCCCTGGACTTGCCAGTCTCTAGAACCCCAGACTGATTTTAAGTCTATTGTGTCCTTCCATAGGTCAAAACCCTGTTTAGACAATTGGGTGATAAAGGAAACAGAGTATATTTGTTTGGTGTTTGTCAACATAATTTTCAGTGCTGACGTCGGTGCAACCTTGTAATAATACGAGGTCAGGTCAGTGGTGTTAAACCCTGAAAAATATGAAAACTTCTGCGCAAATGTATGCGAACTACCTTTTGGTGGTGTTGGGCAATGTTCCCACTGGTGGTACACAAAAACATTTCTAGGTGATATAGATTTGTGCAAGAAAGGGGGGCGCTAGGTGGCGCACGTTCAAGATGGCCGCACACCCGTGAGGCTCTTGACACTTGGCGGCATCATCCTTACATTTATCCTGTTTAAAGTCGACTTCTCTTCATGCAAACGCCTGCCGCCTACTCTCGCAACACTTCTCCAGTCCCGAGGCAATTTTCGGAGAGATCCGACGCTTCCAGCTGACTGTGCGCCCTGCTGGGCTGTCGAGCGGAGCATTGTGCTGCTCGCCGCGGAGGGGTCGCCCGGCTACTGACTTCAGGCGAGGTCCGTGGCTCCCACGTGCACCGCAGGCCACGGGCGCGATCGTGACCGGACGGCGGGTTGCCGAGCCTACCCTTGCCCCGCGATTTCCGGAGTGCTCTCCTGCATTGGAGCTATCGTCGCAGCAGTGACATCACCCGATCCCCTTGCGGCGGATGACCGCATTTTCAGGTGCGTTCCAGAGTGTGGCTTTGTCCTCGGCTCGGGCGGCTGCCCGCCCGCCTCACGTCCGCTGAGGCCCTCCACTGCGCAGCGACCCCGGACCACCAAATCCTTTCCAGAGGCCTAGGGCACGGCGCTCTCCCCATGCTGGCGTTGCACCTAAGAGATTGTGCCCTCACAGACTTGCCATATGCTGCAGTTTAACATTAAGCTGGCACTGGGATACCGACCCTATCGGCCTGCGGGCTTGTGGCTGCCAATATAGACGGGAGGCCTATTTACCCCGCGGCGATGGTTCTCCAGCTCCTGGCCCAGCATGCCTGCGCTTGATCTTTGGCGTCCTGTCCCACCTCGAATGGGCCTTTAAGCCCAATTTGGTCACCTGTGAAGTCACGCGCTCAGTTTTTCTCGAACTTCTCCTCTCTTCAAGCTGCCAACACTTCGGGGAGCCCAGGAACCTACCTGTCCGCTGTCACGCACCTGACTGGCCCCTCATTCTGGCGTCCTTGGGTCTGTCTAGCGCTCTCTTGGACCCTGATGTGGCGCTGAACACAGAACCCTCTTGCTGGGGGCTCATCACCGAAAATCACTCATAAAGAACGACACATACCTCTGTAGGTGCGAAGTCCCACGCCGCACCTGGTTGTGCTTCCTGCTGTTGGCCTTGCCTCCCGGACACGCATTCTCCAGACTCGGTGGGACCCCTCTTGTGCGACATCCTCTCACAATCATCTCACGATGGGTAGAGCGGACGGTAAGCAAGCTAAACTGCACTTTGAGGCGAGGAAAACCACGCAGCGCGCCAGATCGGAGGAGCGGGACCTGCCTGCTGCGGAACGATCATCGTCCCCACGTGCCACACAAGACACAGAGATGAAAAACCTACTACTGTCCATGCAGCAAAGCCTCTCTGCCCTCTCCAGTAAAATGGATACTATGAACAGTCGCATGGACTTCATAGTCCAAAAGCTAGATAAGCACGGTGAGAAGATTAAAGAGGCAGAGCGACGCATTTCTGACACTGAGGACACCACCACGCAGGTGAAACAACAGGTCGCACAGATGGACAAGCTTCTAAAAATAATTGCCGCCAAAAATGAAGATTTGGAAGCGCGCAGCAGGCGCAATAACATCCGCGTCGTGGGAATTCCGGAAAGTGCCAACACGGGGCTCATGGAGGACTTCGTCGAGCGCCTCCTGACAACCACATTTGGAACTGAAGCCTTTTCCTCACACTTGATAGTGGAACGTGCGCACCGTTCCCTGGGCCCACGCCCCCCTCCGGGCAGTAACCCGCGTCCCATAATAGCTCGCCTCCTCAACTTTCATGACCGCGATGCTGCCCTGCGGTTGGCCAGGGAACGCAGGGATTTACAGTTCGAGGGTGTTGGCTTCACCATATATCCCGACTTCACGGTCGCTGTCCAGGAGGCCCGTCGGAAATTTCTCCCTGCTAAACAGAAGCTTCGCAAGGCACAGATTGGCTTCGCTCTACTGTATCCTGCCCGACTCCGTGTCACACATCAAGGAAACCAGCATTTCTTCTCCAATGTTCAGCAGGTCGACGACTTCCTACGGAGTACCAAAAAACGCTCCTCGCAGCGAGACGAAGATGGCCGCTCTTCCAGAGCTACTTCTCCATCATCGGAGTGAGGAACTAATTGCCGCTGCTCCTCCACATTTCACTACCTGAGTTCTTCTTGTTAACCCGGGACACTTTCAGGTCATCTCGGCGGGACACCTTCTCCGAGCTGTACTTACGTTCCTCCGTTCTGCTACCCAGAGGTCCTGCATCACTCCTTCCGGATGAGTTGTTGCTGTCATATGGGAATGGGCTAAGTATTCTGAGAGACACTCATACATCACTGTTGGTAAGGCATCCTTAATGACTATGTTATGGACTATGCCAAGTACCGCCCTTCACCACACTACTCTCCCTTTGGAGAGCAGTCCCTACCACTCATTGGAAAAGGGTGGCTATCGTGAACCTCTGGTTGGTCCCCCCCTGGGTATTCCCCCGTGTTTCTACACGCTCTGGTCTGGACCCAACATGGTGTTCGAGGGAAGGGCTTTGGGTGGGTTTCTACTACCGGCACAATTGGGGTGCTGTTGTGGGTGGGATTTTGTTGGGGGTTTTTTCTTCTTGTTAACACCTGCTCAGCTTATACACACTTGTATATTGTACTTTGTTTACACGCATATTGCTACTCCACTCATGCATCAGACATCAGCTCAAACATGTTATCATGGCCCCTATCTCTGAAATGCAAAAACTGAATCTACTTACGTGGAATGTCAGAGGCCTGGGAGATCCCCGCAAGCATCGCCAGATTTTAGCGTACCTAGACAGACACCACATCCATATCGCTTTGATACAAGAGACACACTTTGACCCCCATTGCCCCCCCGCCTTTGCTAGTAAATGGGCGGAACATAGAGTATTTTCTTCATACTCAACATATTCCAGAGGTACAGCTATTCTCGTCAGAAAAAATGTTCCTTTCACACTTGGCGGGATGGACCACGATTCACAGGGGCGAAGCTGCATAGCTTGGGGACAGCTGGGATCACATTCGGTCACACTCGTCTGTTGTTATGGACCCAATGTGGACGATCCTGATTTCTTCACCACACTCTGGGGGCGCATTCTTAATGTCGGCTCTACGCATATTCTCTGGGGTGGAGACTTTAACACGACCCTCCAGCCTTCTCAGGACAGGTCTCACCCCCTTCCACACCATTACACGAAAACACGTAACCTGCTATCAGACATTCTTACAGACCACTGCCTTATTGACGCATGGAGACATGTACACCCTGGTGCGCTAGAGGGGACACATCATACCACAATGCATGCGACTTGGGCGCGCCTGGACTATTGGTTTGTGTCTCGAGGGGTGGGTCCATGGATTGTCGGAGTAGATCATCTGGCCAAAACTTTCTCGGATCATGCGCCGGTTCGCATGTCGCTGGTCCTTCCAGACTCGCGTTCTTCACCCAGAAGCTGGAGACTCCTGCCAGAAGCACTACTGGACTCAGCGTTCAGGGCGGAACTTGGTACTGAGATAACGGAGTTCTTTCACAGAAACATAGGCTCGGTCACACAGTTGGGAGTTGTCTGGGAGGCCTTCAAAGTTACCTTGCGGGGTGTCTGCATTGCTAAGAGTTTTGGGGTATTGAGAGACATCCGCAACTACCTGCATAGACTTGAAGGCGAGCTGAAGCATTTGGAGGATGGCATGGCTGGGGATACAACCGGGGCTACACGTGCCTTATTCAGGGATAAATTGACTGACTACAGAGAAACAGCTGAGAGGGAAGTGCGCTTTAGCGGGAAATATTACACTGCTCGCAAATACGGGGAGGGTGGTCGACCTGGTAGGGCTCTGGCCGTGGAGATTCGAATGCCCCGTTTCTCCAACCATGTATTGGAGATCCAAGACAGCGATGGCGTACGCCACAGAGACAGCCAGACTATTCTTGATACCTTTATAGCTCATTATTCTGATCTTTACTGTACTCGCAGGACACAACCCCCTGACTTTTCCACTTTCCTGAGTGATATCACTCTTGGCTGGCTTGGGAACAACCAGTGGGAATTCTTGGCGGCGCCCTTAGGCCTTGATGAAATTAAAACAGCGATTATGCAAATGAAATCGGGGAAAGCCCCAGGGCCCGATTGCCTCCTTATCGACTTCTACAAAACATACGCTGAACAGCTAACTCCTATATTGAAGGAGGTTTATGACGAGGCACAGGAACGCGAGCTCCTTCCTGCATTCCTTAGAGAGGTCCTTATTACCTCGCTTCTCAAACCCAGTAAGCCTGCTGATCTGGTTGATTCTTACCGGCCTCTCTCTTTGCTGAATAATGACATGAAGATACTCGCCAAGGTCCTGGCTAACAGACTCAGGGCTAGATGTAGGTAACTTCAATTTAGCGAGTCCTTATTAGCGATTTTTACCGAATCGCTATTAAGGACTCGCTAAATGGAATGTAGGTAGGAATCGCTAAAATATTAGCGATTCCTTAACATTCCTTAATAACGAATCGGTAATTGAGATTCGTTATTAAGGAATACCTAGCCATTCATTCCTATGGGCTAGGAGGCCCATAGGAATGAATGGGAAGATATTCACTATTAGCGATTCGGTATTACCGAATCGCATATAGCGGGAGGTATTTCAAGGGTGCCAGGGTGTCCAAAGAACACCCTGTTGCACCCCTGAAATGTGCATGTGTGCACATGTGGCGCCCATACATGCCCTAAGGGCATGGATGTGTGCCACATGGCACATTTGAAAAAGCAAAAAAGCGCTTTTTTAAAGGATATCGCTACTTACCACCAACTTGAAGTTGGTGGTAATTAGCGATTCCTTAAGGCTCAAGTGCACTATTTTTAGTGCTATGTACATTGCATTTAAGGAATCGGTATTTCCGATTCCTTAAATGCAAGAGCAAAATAAGGAATCGCTATTTTGCGATTCCTTATTTTGCATGTAGGTATGAACTCACCTACATTGCACTCAGCCAAATACCGGTCGGTAACGCTGAAATTCTCCGAATTTTGGCGTTACCGAACGGTATTTCGCCACCTACATCTGGCCCTCGGTTTACTAATGGACAAATTGGTGTTGCCGGACCAAGCAGGATTCATTCCTGGCAGAGCAACATCGCATAACCTTCGTACCCTCTTTTCCATCCTGCGAAATGTTGATCCACAATTGGCACTGGTGGCGGTTTTTTTGGACGCTACCAAGGCCTTCGATTCCGTTGAGTGGGATTACCTCTTCATCATTCTCCAAAATATGGGCATGCCCAAGGGTTTCTCGTCTTGGATAAGGCTGCTATACACTTCCCCTTCTGCTAGGGTTCTTAATAATGGACATGTCTCAGCCCCCTTTGCTATCACGCGGGGTACTCGCCAGGGCTGCCCCTTGTCCCCACTCCTATTCGCGCTTGCGATTGAGCCTCTCGCTGCCCGCATCAGGCAACACCATCAAGATAAGGCACTGAGGTGTCAACTACGCCCCATCCTTATTTCCTTATATGCGGATGATGTTACTCTTTATGTTAAAGATCCTCAGCAGAACCTTAATCCACTGTTGCGCGAGTTCGTTAGATTCGGAGGACTTTCTGGAATACAAATTAACTGGGCAAAATCTCAGATATTCCCGCTCACACCCTCGGTCACAGAATTTCTACCTGACTTCCCAATCGAATGGTGCGCGACTGAAGTTAAATATTTGGGGATATATATCACTGCGGATCGGGAGGAACTGATGCGCCTTAACTATGGCAGAGCGTTGGACAGTATAATTAGCAGTGTCACTAGGTGGATTGCACTCCCACTTTCCATGGCTGGTCGCACCTCCCTTATTAAAATGGTAATTCTCCCGAAACTTCTCTACCTCTTCTTAAATATACCATATGACCCTGGCAGGCATTTCTTTTCAGCGCTACGTACTGAACTGATACGTTTGACATGGGGGGGGGGTAAGCGCCCTCGTTTACAGTGGGACATACTTACTAGACCTTATGCTCAGGGTGGCTTTGATGTTCCTGATATGGAACTCTATTACCTCTGTGCACAGGCCCACTACGCCTACTACTGGTTTCATCCCCCCAGATACATGCCCCAAGTTGCCACAGAACATTGGCTAGCGGCTCCCATTCCCCTAGAGGGGGTTCTATTAAGCCCTGTAACACCTCGAGATCCTGCTCCCACGCCAATCACATGCACTGTACGTGCATGGCAGCGCATCGCCCAGCGTACTAACACACCCATGTTGTATTTTCCCCTTCTGCCTCTGTGTTATCACCCTGAGATGCCACTACTGCAGGAAGGGATATTTCACAAAACTAAAGCTAGATTTCGTATCAATTGCTGGGGTGACCTCTATCTTAACGGCAGGTTTCGCACCTTGCAACAGTTGTCTGCTGGGACGACTCCCTCCTTCATGGACATCTTTCTCTATACACGACTCAGACAGGGTATGAACGCGCACACTCCCCGGTTTCCTCAAGAACCACAGATGCTTCCCTCGCTACATACCCTGCTGCGCAGTGCTGACGCATCACATGCAGTTGCGACGCTTTACCACAGCCTGTACACTGCCCCGACATTGGCGCATTGCCCGGCTAGACCCAAATGGGTCGCAGATTTACCTCAAGGCATAACTGACGCCCAATGGGGATATTGCTGCTCTCAAACAGAACGCATCTCGTCTAGCAGCGGGTTACGTATGATCCATTACAGATTTTTGCATCGCACATATTATACCCCTGTCACACTTTATAAATATAAATTGCGAGACAGCGACAAATGCGATAGATGTGGTGCAGATAGCGCTGACTTTCTCCACCTTGCATGGAACTGTGGTGCTATACAGGCATATTGGCAACAGACCCTGCATGCACTGGAACAGATGACATCATTATCACTAGCTACATCCCCATTGCTAGCCCTGCTGGGGTACACAGCAGATATTAGCGTTGCATCCCGTCGCTTTGTATCCCTTGCTCTGCTGTTAGCTAAAAGGCGTGTAGCATGTCGCTGGGGGCGTGGCAGAGCTCCAAAATTTAAGGAATGGATCAGGGACATGATGTTCTGGCAGGAACAATCAATCACATATGCCGAACTGCTCCCTCTAACATCCCGTCCCAAGGAAATCTGGGACCACCTTAAGCGCTATCTTCTTGAACACCCAATAGCACCCTCTAAGGTAACGCAGACAGCCTCACCAGTGACAGACTCGCAGGCCTCTATGGCTACTGACTCACACTCCTGAGGTGCCTTTCACCCACTCCATTGCTTGCCCCTTCATGACCATTGAAATGTTTTTATTGTCTGCATCCGATGTGCAATTGTATACGCCATCTGTGTATTGGGACACTGCTATATGTGTGGATTATCTTTTGTTACTTCTTTTATCCTTTTTTTTTTTTTTTTTCCTCTTCTCTTTCAAATGTGACAAGCATGTATCGCATTGAACACTGTATTTGCTGAAATGGGTGTATGTTTGGTAACTAATAAACACCAATAAAAAAAAAATTTAGAAAAAAGATTTGTGCAAAAATGATGACCATAATGTTGGTAACAGTACAAAGTGTCATAGTCTGAAGTACCTTCTAACATTTCAGTGTTTGGAAATGCGGCAGTTCTCTCTAAATCAGACAACATATCATTAACAGTTTCAGAGTCCCAATCATCAGAAAATGTACTGGAGGTAATGATATCACTCAATGAACTTTTAAATACATGAGAAATTTTTAAAAGTTCAGTAGGACCGAATATATTGAAATCAACCTTGTCCCAGACTATACCGTCCGGTATAGGAACTGCTGTAATGTTCACTGATGACAAGTCTCTTTGTTCACGATGAGAAGATTGATGTGGTTTCAGAATCAAATTCACTTTTTCGGCTTCAGGTCTTTGTTGAAAGTATCGTCCATTAATAAGCATGCTAAAAGTTATAACTAAGCCTAGCCAGAAAAGAAAGAACAGTATCCCAGTACTTACCCAGAGTTCTACCCAAGGCAATACCAGGTAAGTCTTTTTGAGAAAGTTCAGAAAGTCCGTAATCTGCTGCTTGCGTGTTTGTTGGGCTGGCATTGTTTCAGGTTCACTTGGATCCAAGGAAAACGTATCAATGTTCATGAAGTAGCCAGAAGCAGTTCGATCAATTGTTGGAATTGCTTCAGGATTTGTTGAAATCGTAGTTTGCTCTCGTCGAGGCATGTTGACGTAGACATCTGTATTAGGTCTTATTGCAACTTGTGTGTTATTTTGAGTTTGATTTTGGAGTTGAACTTCGGGTTCAAGGGGATCGAGTTCCATAGCATTGTTGCTTAGTCCTTCATTCCGTGTTGGAGGCTCTTCGAACGTGATGAGTCTTTCCGTTTGAACTTCTTGGATTGTAGCGAGAGTAGGGCATCTGCTACTTTGGAGTCCACGTGGCCTACTGCTTAGTATCGGCCACATAGTGTGGTTTGATTAGGTCAATTGAGACAAATCTTTTCTCCTTTTTCCCGGCAACAGGCGGTAGAATTACAGTTCTTGTTCCTTGAATTGCTAGGACCGGTACAGGTTTTCTGTAGGATGGCCCAAATTCTTTTTTATCCGCTATTTTTTCTCTGACCAGATCCCCGACTTTTGGGATCCAGACAGGTCTTGCCGTGACTGCCTTGACTTCCCCAGTGGCAGTCTGTTTCAGGTGGACGTTACTTTGTTGTGTCCTGGATTCATTTAGATCCTGTAAAACAGCCAAACGATCATGGATATCAAATGGTTTCTCATCCGCCACTGCGCCTTCACAATCAAGATCAGGTACCCACATTCTTGTCCCAAATAGGACCTCGTAAGGAGTGACACCCCCTAGAGAGCTTCTTGGCTGGTTATTGAGAGCTTGTTGTACCCCATATATATGATTGACCCAACTACCGCCCTTGCCTAATACCCTAGCTGGTAAAGATTGATTTAGGTCCCGGTTTTTCCTTTCCACAACCGAATTTCCCTCAGGATGGTACGGAGAGGAGTACCGCAATGCTACGCCCATACTTTCCATGGCCTCTTTGTAAGCCCGAGAGCTAAATGCCGGGCCACGGTCAGAATGTAACGTGCCAACTGCGTATGTCCCGATAAAGACTCGCAAATCTTTGATAACAGTTCAAGCGTCAGCCGAGCGCTGAGGCCAAACCCATAGGAATCTTGAGCATGAATCCACTGCAACCATGATATATTTGTAAGCCCCATCTGATTGTAAGGGGCCGCAGTGGTCCATATATACACAAGCGAGAGGTCTGTTTGATTTCAATAACGGTGTCTGTGCCGGGCGTGCTATGGTGGAGCCTTTCATCTGTTGCCAGATGTCACATTTCAAGACATAGTCTTTAGTTTGTTTTGTCAGACCTGGCCACCAATAGCGCTGTTTCAACAATGAAATAGTCGCTGCAACGCCTGTATGCACAGAGCCCAAACCCTCGTGTGCTGCAATAATCAACCCTTGCCTACGATCCATATTTGGTATTACTCTGTCCCCCACTCCAGGAATCTGAGCATATGGAATGTTGTTTGCATCTAACTTGTAGGAGTACTTGAGTGGAAATTTCTTTGGTACTGCTGAGCTGCCTTTGCCTGAAGCAATGACAGCACCCATAATATCACGGTCTATCCCATTTTTGAACGAGTGATTGCAGCTACGGAACCTGTGCGTACAGCCCCCTTCGCGGCTTCTTCAGCCAATGAATTCCCTTCAACGTGAACGCCATCACGTTGATGACTCAGTGTATGAATCACGTGAGCCCGTGGTAGTTCGTTTCTCATCTCAACTACCTGCTCCCATAGCATTTTATGCTTAATTGTGCCACCTTTTGCGTCTTTGAACCTGTTTAGTTCCCAATGATGTAAATATTCATTGTATGATTGCACACAGTAAAAAGAATCACACACTATCAGTGTGGGGAATTCGTGATCCATATTCACCAGTGCCAGTATCAGTGCTTTTAACTCTGCCAACTGAGCCGTGCAGTCTCCTAGAGATTGCGTTTTAGTGCAACTTGGATGGAACTTTCCATCCCGCATGCGACCTTTAACGATAGCACATACTGCGCTGTATTGTTGCTTACTCCCTATGGCTGGTTGAGCAGATCCGTCAGTGTAAATAATATATTCATACTGATCTAAAGGCAAGATTTCATTCGGCAGAGGGTATTCTTGTTCGTATTGCAGAAATGCTTGTGTTTTTAGACTTGGATCAAATCTGTATTCAACATCCATTGCAGTAAGAGAATTAGCCCATTGTATCCATCTCGAATGTAAGGCTTTTGCATTTGGAATGCTAGCTTTTTGTAACAGCTTCTAAAGCCGGTACCGGTGTTACGACAATTATTCGCTTTCCCTGAGCCTCTTGCTACAGCGGTCTGAACTGCTGTCAGGATTGTTTCTGTTGAAGTGAAACGCATTTCTGCGTTTGTGTACAGGTGTGATTTGTAAGCGATTGGTACTGTTTCGCCTTCATTGAAGGTTAAGTAGGTGTACCTGCATTGACCCGCTATTACAGGGATCACTAAATTGCGTACGTTTACTCTCGTCTGTAAGTGTTTTGAAGCTATCATGTCTTCTTGTAGTGAACGTAGGATGTTTGTGTGTTCCTGTGTCCATTGTCTAACTGAAAAATGAGGTTTTATTAAGTCGTAGAAAGGTTTTATTCTTTCTGCGTAATCCAAAATGTATGTTCTGCCGAAATTTAAGAGTCCCAGTATTGATTGTAAATTTTTTAATGATTTTAGAGGTTGGAGCAGCGCACACTTTTCTAAAAAGTTGGTTGCCAGACTTTTCCCTTCACTTGAAAGCTCATATCCTAAAAACAGGACTTTGAGATGGGCGATTTTTGATTTTTTTAAATTAAATTTGTAGTCCTCAGAGGCGAATCCCATAATTATGGTGCTCACCCTGGTCAAGTGCCTCTTTAAGTCATCGTCCGTCAGATAAATATCATCCACATAGGACAATGCTACCTCATCAAAATTTTGGAGTAACTCAGTTACTCTTGCTGAAAATAACCCCGGGCTATTCTTATACCCTTGGGGGAGATGACAAAATTGTCGCTGGGACCCCACGATGAGATTGCGGTCAAATACCTGCTTTCAGGCGCTATATTCTGGCAGAAAAATCCATTTGATATATCAAGTGTAGTTTTGTATTTTTTCCGCACAATGTTATTCATTAATGCGGCACTGTGTGCATTTTGAACTGCAAATGTTTTAGTGCAAGTGTTTAAATGTCTGTAATCTAAAACTAGACGATACGTATTGTCAGGTTTCATGACAGGAAACAAAGCATTGTTCATTGATGAGGTGCAATTTTCGATCACGCCCTGGTATTCAAGCTGATCTAAGATCTCCCTGACCTGTTTTTTAGCGTCTTGCTTTTTTGGATATTGTCTCTGTGCATTTGGTGAAACCTTTAACGGGATCACGTGGTGGGTTGAATCCTCATCCCATCCAGCATGATTTTTGTACAGTGCCGGAGCTAGGGCAACTGCCCACTCCCGTGCATATGTGTGTTTTAAATGAATGGGAACAAGGTCGGAGAAGGCTGGAAAAATTACCGTTTCTCCCCTAAGGCACTCCATAACGAATGCTGGCGACCAATCTTGTTCAGCTAATAGGATGTCATAACCAGACGACAGATTCTTCCAAAAGAGTCCTTTAGCTTTCCTGGGCTTGTCCCGCTCCATTCGGAGTGTTATTTCATATAACTTATGTGGGACGCTTACCCTCATATCTGGTGTTATCACCGTGATGTAATCATTCAAGTCCGCTGTCACCAGAAATTCCTTCAGGTTCTAGGGAGCTATTGTTACTTCTGCCGCACTGTCTAGCATCGTCTGAGCCCATTCCCCGTTCAGAAGTTGTGTCCTCAGAATTCTGGGCATGTCTGATCTTCAGGCCTGCAACTTTCTTCTTCTTAAACTGAGGTTTTGATTTTGGCTTTTCTTCTTTTTTGGAAGTATAGTCTTGAGCGTGCTGTTTGTCTCTGGACTTTGTACGCTCTTCTTGTCTTTCTGACCGTCCTTCCCTCTCGGAGTTTTTCG
This sequence comes from Calotriton arnoldi, assembly GCA_963921515.1. NCBI lineage: Eukaryota > Metazoa > Chordata > Amphibia > Caudata > Salamandridae > Calotriton > Calotriton arnoldi. The sequence goes on along the minus strand of CAWUFW010015968.1, from coordinate 137,114 downwards.
ATGAACCCTGAAAGGAACGAGAGGAACGTGTATCAGTATCCTGATACCTGTCAGGTTTCCTAATGTTATTCCTATTCCTGAGATTATACCTCTTTTCGGAGGGCTCCTGTAGAGGAGATCTACCTCGGGATTCAGATCTGTTTCCTTTAAAGTTTTGTTGTTTTTTATTATCCCACTTCTTTTTAGAAGAAGCTGGTGTCTGCTTGGAAGTGTCCTTTTCAGGACTGCCCATCAGTTGTGGTTTTAAAGCTTTCCCACCTAAACTGTCTCTGCCTAATTCTGCGTATGCAGTTTCAATTATTTTGGAACTTCGTGTTGTTGATCTATAAGACTGAACTCCCTTAGGCGTTGGCGGATTGCCACTGAAGCTGCTTCCCCTTTAATATTAGCTAGTATTATGGCTGATACCTGATCATAGTTACCTAACTTCAAGTTTAGGGCAGGCTCTGCTCCGTACTCATTTTGTATTTGTCTTAATACATCTGGTACCACAGCTAATGATGGTATACCGTGTGTTCTGGTATAAATGGCAGCAAAGACTGTACTCCAAGTGGCACAATCTTCTATTTGTGGTGTGATCCCCATGGGCAAGCAGATTGTTAGCATTCTGTGTTTTTCATACGGGGTAGTATTCGGGAATACTGCCTCGAGCTGAGTTATTTTCTGAGTTACCCAGAATGGCATTTGTTCACGTTTCGTGGGCATTTTGCCCATTACCGCGTGTAATGCTTGTGGTGTGATTTTAGTTGCTGTACCTTGAGATTGAGTACCATTTGTTGCAGCTGTTGCAGGTCGGACTGTGAAAGTCCTCATGACGAATTGCGTCAAGTTTCTGTAGATTTTAATTAAATCTTTGTGTTGTATGAGTAAGTCTGCCTGTGGCATTGTGTCAATGTCAGGATGTGGTGTGTAAGCCGCTAATATCGGCCACGTTGCCCCCTCTCCTCCGAGTGGGCCTAATCTTACTCTTCTTCTTGTGTGGGGTAGGGCGCCTTTAAACCAGTATAAGTGTTCCTGGTATGTGAGTGGAACCTCTATGTCCTCGAATGGACCATATTCCACTGGTGCATCTCCTTCTGTATAGTAGTGAAATGTCTGTGTTCTCGCATCTTCTTCCGGGAATGTAACCCATGAATAAAATACCTCTGTTTTGTTTGATTCGTGTGCCTCAATCACGAAAGCTACTATGTCACCCCTAGCTGATAAACCATTTTTTAATAGTTTCAGGGTGATCGTACTTCTGAATTTTGGTGCAATTTGTATTGCGTTTAAATCTTCTTCTCCGGCTGAGAGGTGTAGTTCCCCTACTGGGTTAGTTTCGCCCTCAGTCATTTTTGTAACAAAGATGTTTTCCAAGGGAACTAAGATAAGGTGTTTTGCACAATTTTAGGAACACTGTGTCCTTCAAGCTTGATTAACCAACAGCTCATAAATAGGATGTTTTTGCCTACTCAGCTGTGGCGGCGTTTGTGCCCACCCACTCCAGACGTCTCTGGCGTTTTGTGAGTAGGGGTCTCTGAGAATTAGCACGACTGAACTACTCAGATTCTACTGTTAAATAAGTACCCAACCAACGTTGGCGGCGCCATGTCGTGTAGTTCCTATATTACCCATACAGGATCTGCGCGTTCGGATAACATAAACTGTAGGACTGGTGGCAGACTGGCTCTGAGCACCCCCACCGAGAATGTTAGAATGTTAGCCTTTCTGTTTTAGCTAGCTCATAGTGCCACTAGAATCTCCTCTTATCGGGGAGAGAATAGTTTCTGGCAACCTCAGAACATGACAACCCTGATCCCCCAGGATTGTGGTAACAATATACTACTTTCCGCTCAGTCACTCGTGCTCACTTATTCGGTCTCAGAGAGTTACACAGAAGAAACAGTTGGGCGTGTTACAATAAGAATTTATTGCACAGTTGTTCTAGTGTAAAATAGATGTGCTGCAACAACTGTTAGACAGTAGCAGATATATATGATTAGCAGTACGGTGAAATAGGATAGTACAGTTCTACCATCTTGCAATAATCATGAATACATACATGAATATAAAATGCTTGATAAAAATGCGCGTACTCCTACGATGCCTATCTAGATGTACCTAAGTGTACCTAGCATTTGAGTAGGTGTGAAGCCAAGAATCCCTCTAGGATTTAGTCTAACCCCATTACATGAAATGAGAGAGTGTGGGACCCCGTCCTGGTCTCGAGTTGGACACCCCGCGAGTGATGTGTTAGACCACTGTCAGCTGGAGCGTCTGCATGCAGGAGCCTCAGCGTCTCTGGTCAGTGTGTCGGCCTGGAAGTCTCGGTCTCCTCCCTTAACCCTAGCAAGATGTGCTGTATTTATACAAAAAGTATCTAGGGTTTCTTTGTCCCTTGTTTCTTGTATTAGCCATTGTTGGATTTGAGGATGACGTATGGGATGAACCTTGTACGTAGATATATTTTGCAGGTGGTGTAGCCCCTGCCTGGTTTCCAAGAACCCTCATGAATATTCATTCATACTGTATGAGTCCATTGATGGAGTTATAGGACGCTATTGTTCAGGGAAAACCCTCCTTCTGCACCCAGGACTAAAACTAGGTAAAGGTTCAATCCTAAAGGCTCGTTACTGTGTAGTGTAAGGGAGATAATGTAGGTGAAGGTGTATGATATTACCCGGTCCTATATTAGGGTACCTATATGAAACATAACAGTGGAGTGTCATAGAGTGGATTGGCGCAGAGTGGAATAGAATTTTTGTATTTTTCCTATCCCTTGGATGAAAGATACTTTCTCTGGCCTGCATTACTATCTTTTGACCCTGGCGTAATATCCAAAGGCCATCCAAGGGATAGGAAAATGGATTAATATTGTATACAGGCCTAACATTGGTTAGGTTGACTTAATCACTATCTCCAACCAGTGTTGTATATACGAAATAGGGTATCAGTGTTTTTTATTTTTTCTGAATGTCCTTTTATTTTTCACGTTCACATTGCACATGAGCACTTCCTTTTTCACTTCTTTTCTTACAACCGCCTAATGTTATATTGATTGACTAAATACTGTTTTTCGTATAAACTATATAAAGATGAGATTTTTTCATAAAAACATTGATGTCTTTTTCTTTCTCTCTGACTAGAATCAAATTATAAAATATTTCTCTGTATGACCGTTTAAATTGATTTTTCCAGTCCCGGGCTGTTCAGGTGGACTGGTATGTTATGTCAGGACCAAGTGTTGTTTATACTGTACTAGGGAATAAGGCAGGCTATGAAAGCTGTCTCCCAAGAATTCCCCCAGCCCTTTCCAGAACTCACCATTCCTACTAAATTAATTCAGAGAGAATGAGCTGGTAAGATGATCGCTTTCATGTATCTAGAAACAGTTGAAAACTAGAATGTCCAAGAGTATTAGGCTAGACCTGCCTTATAGGGTGATTTGAGGTGTTCAATATCTAAAGCATGCTGGACATACTGCTGTAGGCAGGTTAAATCAATTCCCTTTAATTACAGTCACAATGCACTTAAATTTGTTTTTCATGTTTACCTCACTACAGAGCTTATTTATAAATTCTCGGAAGAGTGTATTGTATATTGCGCAAAATGCAGGACGATAGATGCTTCTTTCTTTCATATTCATGTCTCTACCCCACTATGTTTGCATTCTGGAGTGAGGTGTTTGATTCTTTATCTAAAATGGTAGAAATTGCAGTTTCCTCCATCTCCCGTGTTAGCCTTTTTAGGTTCCATGGAGAATATTTCCCTAAAAGTGCGTACATTTGTGGCCATGGCCCTTCTCCTCTTTAAGAGGCATGTGGTAATGCACTAGATGAATAGTAGACCACCTAAACGTATAGATTGGCTTCAGGACATTGTGTATTGTAATATGCGACTATTTGAGTATAGAAACACTGTACATCTTAAGACATAGCCAAAAGACGTTTGGTGCCCTTTCAGATAATTTTTGTTGCAATGGAAGACAGACTGTGTTTTGTAGACCTGCAAGAGATTGCATTTTAGAACATATCTGTTAGATGTAGTACTCAAAGTGTACAACGTGTAATGTCTTTTTATAATAGTGTATGCCAATGTACAGAAGAGACTTTAATGAAGCAGGTTGTATGATAATTGTAGGTAATCTATGTCTTGTAGTTTGTGCCCCCTGGTGCCAAGAGTACGTGATGTTAAAAAATGTGAATAAAAAATAAAAAAACGAAGCAGCATAACAATGCAATTAAACCATAACATTGCGTATCACAACAAAATAGTCAAAATAGAATGCACGACATAACCACAGTATAACACAACAAAATCACATTGCAGTAATTTTTCACAGAAATACAGCAGAATAAATAACCAAAGAACATATCACCATCACATCCAAATCCCACACACAAAAACATTCTCGGAACATAATACCACCTGCAGAATCCTGTTTTCTAATATATCAGTAAACTGTCTTAACTTACCACTAAGGACATGAACTACCAGTCAAAATGTTTTGTGATCTGACCCGGAGTGTTCCACCTGTATGCTTGAACGAGAGCTTTCAAACCTAACTGTTCATTTATAGAGTCCTCCGTTTCAGCATAAGCTGCTCATCTCTGATCCCAGTCACAAATTTGTGCTTATTGAAAAGTGCTGTCCAGGCATTTATGCCGTTTTTGAGTGTTGTGAAAGGTGTTATTATTAACCAATGTAATGGTACTCACTTTACTGACAAAGGATAGTGGTTTTAGTGGAGATATGTGGAATTTGAACCTGCAGAACCTAGTAGGTGTCAGCAGCAAGGAAATGTTTTGTAGAGGATTGTAAAATGTATATGGCACTGTTGAGGGCAGGTTATACCTGAAACATCAAAATAGACTCCAAGCACTCCACAATTCAATCACAAGTATGATATTGTATATTAATGTCCAATGTCTTTTATTCAGACATAAATTCTCTTATTCCTTGAATAGTTCATCTGTACATATTCTTGGTCAACAACAGCTTCAAGCCAACACGTGTTTCGGCCGTTAAGTTACAACAGGACTTCATCAGGGCTGAAACAAATGAAATAGTAACGTAAGGAATGAAGGGAATCGTTGGATCACGCTAGACCCATCTCCATGTCACCAAGCGTTAACAAGCATTTGCAATGCAATAGGTCTCGCAGTTGCGAGAGTTTCAGCTATTGGCATTGTAAATGACAATGCTTTTTATTTATGCGTTTGAAAATCTGCAAGCTGTGCGTAAATAAGCATTTAGTACTTATAGTCGTTGCTTACGAGAAGCAAGGATGGCAGTCTCTTTTACTGCCAGCCTTACTTCTGGTAAGCAAGGACTATATGTACAAAGTGCGTGTTTATGCACCACTTGCAGGTTTTTAAAACAAATGAATAAATACGGTTCACCAGAGCATACATTTATTGGTGAAACGCTGCGTATGAAACACCCAGGCAGGAAAATTTATTGACTGAGGTACAGAATACTCCCTCTTGCCAGAGAAGGGCAGTGAACTGAGGGAAGAAAAGAGCGCGAAAGTTAAGAAATGAAGAACGGAATATTGAGTAGAAATTGAAGAAATTACAGAGAAAGGGTATTGAAGAGGAGGGAGAACAGAAGTGGGATTGTGAAAGGTGGACCAAAGAGAAAAGAAGCAGAGGGAGGCTAAAAAGAATGACAATGCGAAGTGGAAGAGGAGTGAGCAGCGAAAGGAGGTAGAGTTGGAAAGATGTGGAGAGCAGAAGATATTAGGGCAGAGAGGGACGGAGGGAAAGAGTATCATAGAGGACAGATGTAAAGGTCAGAATTGAAATGGACAGGGAGCCAGTAAGAAGCAAAAGGAAAAGACTGTGAGTGAAAGAAGAAAGGATGTTAAACTAAGCAAGAGGAATGAAATGGAGCGAGAAAGAAAGGGAGAACATCAGGTGAGTGAGATAGCCGCTGGCGATATTTAGTACAAAAACAGTCCGGATGAAGTTAGTCCTCAGCACGGTTTAATGGACAGAGAACGTTTAGGCAGTAGTAGTGATTGTCTTGGTTCCCTGCTTCACCCTGTTTAACCACCTGCCCCCTCCGATCCGCGCTTATTGAGCTACACTGCCGCTCCCGCACCTCTCCTGTGCACTCACTCCTGCCAGCAGAGGAAACGTGTTCCCTATTTCCGCAGGCCATGCTAGCTCTTGGGCGCGAGCCTGTTTGCCAGATGAGAGTGTTTATCCTCTCTCTAAATACTTATAAGGGCCCAAAGGCGAGACCGATTGCATTGTTGACGCCTGTAAAACATAGAGAGGCAGCGAAGGGGCTCATTCTAGGACAAGTGAGGCGGTGGAGGGACTGATTCACTGACATAGTTTGCAAACTGTAACCCCTGCGTCGTATGAAGGAATCTGAATCCGCTGTGATCCTCGCCTCTCCAGCAGCCGCTGCTCTGAAGAGTTTAATAACTTGTTCTAGCTCACGCCTGATAAGGCGGGAGGACGATTTTGAAAGGTGTCTGCACTTCAAACGGAGCCTTTGTAGAAAAGAGATGTTGTTTCAATGTATGCGTTTACTAATGTATGTGTTTACCAACGTGACAGCAGAAACAACACAACACAACAATGAGAGGGGGGTGGGGCAGAGAGGGGGAAAGTGAGATGGAGTATGTGCCAGAGGGGCGGAAATAGGGAGGGGGTAGAGAGAGGCAGAGGGGTAAAGGGCGAGAAAGAGTCGGAGGGAGAGACAGAGATGGGGCGAGAGCGAGAAAAGAGACAGATGTGAGAGATTGAGAGAGAAAGGGGCAGACAATGTATGTGAGGAGAACAACGAGACATAAAGAAGCAAGGAGAGAAGACAGTGCAAGGGAGAAGGAGAGAACAGAGAGCGAGAGATCTAAATGGAGAAGCAGGCAGAAAGAGAGAGCGTGAGAGACAGACAGAAAGGAAGAAAGAGCAAGACAGGAAACGGGGCTCAACATTACCTTGCTCTCTCTAAAAGTGCTTCGAAGCACTCCCGCTGCTCTGTAATCGCACGCGCGTTGTGCTGAAATGCCGCGAGCAAGACACGCCGTACGGGTGCACATCTACTGACACAAAAAAAAGTGATCTGTATCTGTTCTGAGCACATGAGGGAAGCTTTCACTACTTCTGGGCTAAATACTAATTCTGGATGGATGAGTGTGTGATAGGGATGTCTACACTGATGCTGTGTATGCTGTACTTCTGCTGAGTGTGAAGCTTCGGTGCACTACCTTTGCTGTATGTGTATGAGAGAAGCTTGCGTTGCTGCTCACAGTGCAGGACCTGCTCCAGTGTATGCAGGGAAGCTCACCTAGCTGCTGCTGTCGTTGCTGTAAGAGTGAGTGTGTGTCTGTCGGTATGGGAGGCAGCTTGCAGTGGAGCTTTATGTGCTGTATTTGTTCTTCTTGTGATGGAAGCTGCCCCTGACTGGGCAGCATGTCCTGGGAGCGAGGGGAGGTTGCACTTAAGTTGTCCATGATGTAGTTGCGCTGAGTGTGGGGATGGCTTGCAAATGCAATGTTGCTGCTATTGCTGTTCGGTGCTTTGTGTAAGAGAAGCGCGAGTTACTTCTGAATATGCAGGGCTCGTATGTGAGGGATGCTTACCTTGCTACTGTCCATGCTCTATGTAACCTCTGTGTATGAGGGACGCTTGTGCAGACCTATTCACGTGTGTGCTTGCGTAGGTGGGGCTTGGGCAACTGCACCAGGAGCCGTACCCTTTCTGTGCAGTGGGGAACGTGCACTGCTGCTGGCTGCGCTGTACGTGCTCTCAGTGTGTGAGGGAAGCTTGACTTACCGCCGCCTGCGCTAACCATGTTCTGTGATAGAGAATCGTGTACTGCTGCGGCAGTCGCATCTACTACACCTGCGCTGCCTGCTACACATATGCTCCCTGCTCTATATGCGACTGAAGCGTGCACTGCCTGTGCTTTTCACGTATCATGAAATAAAAAAAATTAACCCGCTCCCAGGCTTGTTTCGCTCGCAATAGAATGTATGTGCTGGCAAAGAAAACAATAAACAAGGCACGCATTTCTTTTCCATCGGAAAGACGCCCTGGGTGGACGGGGAGAGGGAGGGAGGGGCGCGGGGGGAGCGCGCTGGGGTTCGGAGAATTTTCCAGCAGTGGAATTTAAATCCGTTTCTGAAACAAGACTGTTAAAAATGCCCGTCTCCTCAGCGCCAAGAAATCATACAGTTCAGAGAGAATAATCGAAAGCAAGGCGCAATTAACGTAGGGAATGGCATTTTACCAGGGAGCACGGGGCACCGGCACAGCAATTAGTGTCTTCGCGTATACAGCGATAATCCTCTGAAGTGAGGAACCCAGTCATTAAACAAGCTTACACTGTATCGTAACCTACCAGCCGGCCCAGAACACCCGACCTCCGCTCTGAAAACGAGGCTCAACCTAAACAAGCCCGGGAGTGGTGCGTACGTGCGTGCGCGTGCAGTCTGCTCATTTTCAAGAACTGCACTCGTGCTTGTGGCGGGCCCCTGCTCGCTCCCGCAAGGTGGATGCCGCCACAAGCACGAGTGTGTGCTTGAAAATGAGCAGAGCGACGGCTAAAGGCCCTCTACGCAGCGCATGAGCGCTGCGTAGGCGAGACCTAAAAAGTGGGTAGCAGTTGAAAAGTGCAGTGATTTTGCACTGCACTTTCCAACTGCTACCCACTTTTTAACGCTTGGTGACATGGAGATGGGTCTAGCATGATCCAACGATTCCCTTAATTCCTTACGTTACTATTTCATTTGTTTCAGCCCTGATGAAGTCCTGTTGTAACTTAACGGACGAAACACATGTTGGCTTGAAGCTGTTGTTGACCAAGAATATGTACAGATGAACTATTCAAGGAATAAGAGAATTTATGTCTGAATAAAAGACATTGGACATTAATATACAATATCATACTTGTGATTGAATTGTGGAGTGCTTGGAGTCTATTTTGAAGTTTAACTAAGAAGAAGACCTTTAGGCCTTCTTCCTTTTGAGGGGGATTAGGTGGCTCTCCCTCCTCCTGAAGCACCATATTTAAATATTTGCACGTTTTACGGACAACTGTTGACCATATTGGAGTGTGCGCCATCTACCCAGCCACCGGTTTCAAATTAGTGCAAGTATACCTGAAACATGTTTATCATGTTCAAGTAATGACTGGATGCATGGGGGCGTGGGCAAGTTGTCAACCGTAATGGCAGCATGGCAGTGAAGCTCCGGACCCGAAAGCCCTTCTCAGGGTTACACATTTTTTTAGCCACCTCCACTGACGGTAAACGGGAGAATACTGCCTTTCCCATCCCCTGGAGATGCTGTGACTTGCTAGTTTCCAGCCCGATGGAACCTTCAGCTGCAGGACTGCCAGATTAGGAGGGCAAGGCCTAGCCTTCCTTGGAGGCCCCGCGGTGACAGGGGCCGTGGGTGAGCCTGAGGCCGAGGCTGCGGAGCCTCGCTGGGCCCCTCCCCCCTGCACCATCGGTATCTGCCTTTTCTGGCCTCTGCTTTATCTTGCTGCAGGCCCGGTAGGGTGCATCCCAGCCTGCTTCAGAGGCCCCGTGGTGACAGGGGCCACGGGCGAGCCTGAGGCAGGGGCTGCAGTGCCTTGCTGGGCCCCTCCCTAGGCCACCATTTACCACCTCAGCTGGTCTTCGTCCCTCTTCGCTACGACCAGCCACCCATCACTCAGCGACCGGCCGACTACGCCCGCTTCCACCGCGGCTCATGGGACGGGTCTCGGCTGGACTTATCTAGAGGAATGCTCACCGCCATTCTGCAGCTTCCTTCCTCACTGCGGCCTGATGCGGACTGCTCCTTTGCCCCCAGGGACTGGCAGCAGCACACCCGTGAGTACCCACCTGCTGTTTCTCCTTGGGACTCATGATTGGCGCTGCTGTGCTCCCCCTGTTTTTCTAGAGAATCGGAGGGCTGGAATGCTGCTAGCTTGTTCCCTTGCCTGGCCTCCATTATCCCCCTGCCGGCGGGGGGCCCTTTGAGTGCCCTCTCCCGCCATCTGCGGAACCGGGAGTGTTCTTTCCCCACGAAACACTCTTGCATTTTAAATTGGCTGTGTCTCTATCCACCGTTTTGCCTTGCTCAACCACAGTTCCCTTCTCTACTCTAGGAACGCTCTCACCATGGGTCGGGGGGACTGCAAACAACGCAGGATCACCTTTTGATAGTCCCAAATCGACTGGGTGACCTGACCCCCCCCCCCTACCCCCCCTTTATCGGATGCTGAGGAAGACCACAATACGGCTAGATTCCCCTACCCCCTGAAGGAGGCGCAGCGATCATAACGGAACTCAGAGCCGGCTTTCGTGCCATTGACACACGCTTTGATACCCTTGCATCTCGGCTCGACCGCATGGGGGGAACACCTGGAACCGCATGGCACCCACTTCTAAGCTGCTCAGGGGCCTGTCTCAGGCCTAGAAGACAATACCACTTCGTTGGCCGAAGACTGGAGAAGACGGAGCGTTTCCTGAAGACGGTAGCCATTAAAAATGAGGATCTACAAGCATGCTCATGCTGGAATAACATACGCATAATTGGCCTTGTGGAATCTACAAATATGGGGAGCCTGAACACTTTGTAGAAACTGTACTCACTGATTTATTCGGGACCCAGAACTTCACTTCAACTTTTGTTTTAGAAAGAGCCCATAGATCTCTGGGCACTAGCCCACCACCAGGCACTTCTCCTCGTCCCATTGTGGCCCGCTTCATGAATTACAGAGACCGCAACACTGTACTCTGCTTGGCCCGTGAAAAAACCCCCTTACAATATCATGGCACCACGATTTCCATCTATCCTGACTTTACACTCGCCGTTCAAGAGGCAAGGTGGAAATTCAACAATGCCAAAGCACTACTCCGAAAACATGGACTTCAGTACGGTATGTTATATCCAGCCAGGCTCCGGCTGGCGGTAGATGGTAAGCCCCGATTCTTTGACACCCTGGCTGATGTTCTCCTCTTCTGTAAACAGCTGGGCCTAGTAGACCTTCTTCGTCCTGAACCACCTCAGAGCGCTCCTCACCAGACCTTATCGTTTCGGCTAGCGCCGACCTTTTCCACCCTGGCTGAACTATTCCAACAGTGTTTGTATTATCCATGCCGTTTATATAATGTTTCAATTACAGTATAATGTTATAACCCGTTAACTATATATCTACTCTCAGCTTCTCCCCACATGTAAACCTGATCTCCGCTAATCCATCATTAGCTATCACTCCCCATAATGGGCATCAATCTCCAATGCGTTGCTCGCCCCCCAAGTATTACTCCACATTTCGAAATGTTGGGACTTTCGTTACATGTTTGGGTTTTGCAGGGATTCGCTAGGTTTCATATACTTGGTGTAGGTGGGTACTTTGGGTTTTCATGGGTGTTGTTGTTCCCTTAGTTTTCCTTTTTTTCCTTTTTTTATAACAGACTGGACAAGACCACATACTACTGTATATGTGCAAGTTGACATGCATGACAATCCCTTTTCCTTTACCGGCGGGGAGTACTAGACAGTTTGTAGATCTTACACTCCTTACATGGAACATCTGTGACCTCAACAATCCCCGAAAGGGTAAACTGGTGTTGTCATATCTCAATTGGCACGGTATTAAGCTTGCGTTTTTGCAGGAAACACATCTCCCTCCTCAATCCTCCCCCGCTTTTGCGGCATCACTGGGACCCCATAGACATTTTGCCCATTACAGCTCCTATTCTCATGGAGTTTGCATACTTCTTCATAGAAGTCTTCCCTTTATTCACCATAACACCATTGGTAATGACCGAGGATGCTACCTCCTGGAAACAGGAACAATTTTGGGAAGGAGAATTTTTTTCTTAAATGTTTATGCCCCAAATGACAATGACCCCCTTTTCTTCCAGGATCTATCCACCCTTTTAGGCAGATTCGACAAGGATGTTATACTGTTAGGAGGTGATTTGAACCTAATCCTCGACACCGCTTTAGACTCCGCCAGCACTTGCCCGGGGCGGTAAACCACGCTCATTACATATTCTTCACGATATGATTGACACATATGCCCTCAAGGATAGTTGGCGCCTCCGACATCCCACTACCCAAAGATATTTGGCAGCCTCTCTGATCCTTCTAACAAATAGGGTCCGAAGGGATATTTCAAAGACCCAAAGGGTGGAGAGATCCTTTCAAAGCAAAAGGAAAGGGGATACGTACTCCCACTGAAACAATCTTAACTCAAAAATAGTATCCTCCAGTGCAAGGAGCAGTGATTAAGGAGAAAGAGAAAAGAAAACCTTTACTCCACTCCACTTAGAGGTGGGAAGATGAGAAAACCTCTTTTTATATATACCCCCTCACCCACTCTAGTAGTGGCAAGCTTCATCATTGGGTTCACCCTAACTCTTAGAGGTGTGGGTGGGCTCAACCATGTTCCAGGGAGCACTTTAGAGAAGTCTTAGGGGGATATTCACAAGGACGTATCTCCGAGTTATCGCCACCTTAATGCAACAAAAGTGGAGATAGATTTAACGCCCCATTCACAAGCGGTTGCAAACTGCAGACAACGCAAGTATTGCCGCAATAACTGCCTCAAAATTTACCTCCACGGGTGACACAACCAACTAACCCTAATGAGATGCAGAGTAGGCGTTCCCGTGCAAAAACACACGAAAACACCACTACACCACTTTCACAACGAACTGCCAGATCTGCGATGCGAACCAAAAACAGGCGATAAGCCGCGGTAGCAGCAGGGAATTAACACCTGCCTTTAGCTGGTGTTAAGCAGGACGACTACCTGCAGCATGAAAGGGAGCCCAGCCAAGAGCTACATCTGAAGACCCACAGATGCCATGGAGACAATGATCATGCAGCTCGGAGACCAATGAGGGCCACAACACCCACCGCCACCACTCCCAGGCCCTTCTCCCCCCCGGACCCCACCGCCCGGACAAACACATACCGTGCACGACACAAGAGCCACAAAAAGCACATGATGTCTCACAATGACAAAAAGAAACACATGTGTGGTCAGAAGAACGAGAAACAGTCACTCATCATTGAAGTAACAACCAAAAACTTTATTGAATACAACACAAAACACCAATGCGGAAGACTCCTGTCGGGTCCGTCCGGGACAATCCTGAAGTCACAGCCTGGAAAACAAAGCACAAAATCAGAACGTGTGTCATGCGCACATCAAAGGAGCGAGACACAGAGAAACAGAGAAGGAAAGAAAGGCAGAGAGAGAAAGAGAGAGAAGGAAAGGAAGGGAAGGGAGAGAGAGAGAGAGGGAGAAGGAAAGGAAGGGGGAGAGAGTGAGAGGGAGAAAGAAAGGAAGGGAGAGAGAGAGAGAGAGAGAGGGAGAAGAAAATGAAGGGAGAGAGAGTGAGAGGGAGAAGGAAAGGAAGGGAGAGAGAGAGAGGGAGAAGGAAAGGAAGGGAGAGCGAGTGAGAGGGAGAAGGAAAGGAAGGGAGAGAGAGAGAGAGGGAGGGAGAAGGAAAGGAAGGGAGAGAGAGAGAGAGAGAGAGAAGGAGGGACACTGCCGCCCCGCGCACCCAGGCACCACTGCTCACCTGCTGCCACCGGTGTGTCTCCAACCACGTGCCAGTATACACTGCAAGCCACCAGGTCTGCAATCTGTAATCGAGGCCAGAGTCAATCATGGCAGAGTCCATCACACTGCACACAGCAACAACGCCTGCCCGTCCTGCGCACACATGCAGCCGCACCATACCCCCTCCCGCCGGCCAGCGCTGGCTGTCCGCACTTGCGCACCCAGGACCCACTGCTCACCTGCCGCCAACGGTGTGTCCACCAGTGGGCACACCACATGCCCCTGCAAGCTCCAGGCCCAGGTCCCGCCACCATGGCATGCTCCACATCATGCGGACCCGCGCCGCGGCCCAGCAGGTCCCACACATGACGCTGAGTCCTGAGGCATCAATGGCAGAGACCACATCAGTGCACACGTCATCATCGCAGGCTGCACACCCGCTCAGCAATTTCGGTGCCACTAACCCTGTGCAACCCCAGTCAGCGCCACGTGGTGGTAGGCCCATGACGGCCGCATGGCTTCGGGTGCCACCAACCCTGTGCAACCACAGTCAGCACCACGTGGTGGTAGGCCCGTGACGGCTGCATGGTTTCGGGTGCCACTAACCCTGTGCAACCCCAGTCAGCGCCACGTGGTGGTAGGCCCATGACGTCCGCATGGCTCCGGGTGCCACTAACCCTGTGCACAACAAGTCATGGGCCCTTTATGATTGAGTATCGTGGAACGTCCGTCATCTAGTCACCACCGGCAGTGGGGAATGTGACGTTGTTGGCCCCTTATATTGGCGGGGTCACATGGCCTGTGACGCCTGTGCCGGATGGGTGTGGTGTGCGTGCAAACCTGCCCTCAGGGAGTGGCCGTGACATGCTGACAACTAGACCAGTGACCTGCAGACCACTAGCGTGTAAACCTGCGACTTGTAGCAATGTGGCCCCCCCCTCGGAGCGTAAGCGGAGTGGTCTGGTCTGGCGTACGCCGGACCAGCGCAGGGCTTGCAACAATGACTCGGGGGCTCTGGGCGTGGTTCAGTCCATGTCCGCACAAGGAAGTGACTAATGCGTGTGTCCCTGTTGTGGTGTCTGCGGCACCCGGAACGCAATCGGCAATTTAGCACACTGTGACTGGATTCCCACTAGATGAGCATCATTGACATTGGGGGTAATCACTGAGCCTACATTCATCCACACATTCATACATGAATGATGAAAGACATGACACAGCAGTGCGTTTCTGAATGTTTAATGCACATCCAGTGGAGTTTTGCAGCTGGAGCAGTACAGGGCCATGCCAACCCCACTACACAATATGGGCCCGTGGAGGGCCAGCCAGAGTCCATCGGGGATTGACAAGTACAGGGGAAGAGGAAGGGTACAGTCCGCAGTGTGGTCGCCGTGTCATTGGTCACCAAACAGGATATGGCAGTCCATGTCGCGGTCCAAGGTGAGTGCAGCAGAGTGTATCGGGGGTCAGTGGAAGGTCATGGGGTTATGTGCGGCACCAAGCAGCAACAGGCCAGGTGGCGGACATGAATGCTAGTGCCTCCTTCTGAACTCAAGCCCATCCACGTCCTCGGATGTGTGCTCTGCCCCACCTGTGGGTGGTGCAGTTCCGGCTGCGGCACTGTGTGCCACTGACACATCAGGGGCCGGAGGTGGATTGTCGGCCGCACTGTGTGGCAGTGACACATCAGGTGCTGGAGTGGAAATGCCTGCCGCACTGTGAGGCACTGACACACCAGGGGGCAGAGATGTGGATGGTGTAGGGGCAGCAGCATTCATCTGCGCCACGCCTTGTGGCAGCAATGCCATGATGAGGACATGCAGGGCATGGTAGATCCCAGCTACATTTCGCTGATGTGCAGCGGTGGCTGCCATCCTTTCCGCCTCCATCCGCACCATGTCCTCCATGAGCCTCCGCATGTGTGCCATCTCACGGCTGAGATCGCTGGCGCCACTCTGAGCGGACTGGTGTTCTTGTCTCCGAGTCATGACTCCAGCGATGTCAGCCAGGGCTCGTTGGAGACCATGGAGCAGCGTGTGGGTGTCCGTTAGGGACTGGAGGTGGTCCCTGATGGGACTCAGATACCCATGGATGGCGTCAAGTTTGGTAGCCATGAGATCGAACCCCACCCGCACCTGCTCAGCCATCTCCATCTGGACCTCCAACACACGGCGTTGGAAGGCCATGTGTTGTTCGGGGGGTCTTGGGAGACAGCCGGGGTTGTGGGTGCCTCCTGCTGGGTGGTTTGTGGAGTGGGTGGGGTTTCCTCGATGCAGCTGGGCTGCCCTGGTCCTGGAGGTGATTGGCGGATGAGTTCAATGATGTCTTGGAGGGCTTGGGTGTCGATGCTGGTGGTGTCCTCCTCGTCATCAGTGAAGAGTGGCTGGGACTGCTCTGCAGGTGGCGTTGACGGTGCCCCTCAATGTGAAGGGAAGATGCTGTGTTACAATGTGTCCACATGTATGTAGCCGCATGGTACATGTTCACATTCAGACAGCATGGCAATGTACATTGTGACAGGCTGTTGATCAGGGCCATGATCCAGAGTCATTGTGGGTGTGCACTGTGCTCTGCTTGATTGTGCATGTGTGCCATTGTGGCCATCTCCCCCCGTCCCCCCAGTACCTGGTGGTTACTCACCCTGTTGCCGTTGTGTTGTGTCATGTCGAGCAGTGTCCGGTGCCCCGACTCCTGCCACGGTCTCCACACTGATGACTGTTGACACCAGCTCCTCCATGTCATCCAGCTCCAGCTGTGGCGCTGGGCTCCCACCTCTAGTCTGCATTGCTGCCTTCTGGTTGCCTGCGAGTTTCTCCTTGGTCTTGCGCTTGATGTCAATCCATTGCCTCTTGAACTCGTCCATTGACCTCTTGTGCTCTCCGACGGCATTCACCTTGTCCACGTTGGACCGCCATAATCCATTTTTGGTGCACAATGACACATTGGAGGCGACGAACAGTTGTTGATGGTGTTCTATCACCTCCGTGACCAGGATCCTATTCTCCTGCGGACTGAACTTCGTCTTCCTCTTCTTCTTGTCCTTGCCCTTCCCTGTCACCGAGGTCCCAGGCTGGTCGTCCGGGGTGCTTGTGGGGTTCCGCTCGTCCTCTGCGCCTGCTCCGGCTGCCTCGATGGTGCTTGGGTGTTGGTCATTTTGTGTTTGTGTGTTTTTTCTACTTTTGTAGTAATTTTCCCGCCTGCCGTGTGTGTATGGCAGGCCTGGCGCTGCTTATCGCTGATTTCCTCATCGCGAATGGGCTCATTGCACGTTTTTTGGTGTTGGGGTTTGTGTTTTTGACTCTGTCGCGGTGGTTGTATCGCGGACATTGGCCGCGTTTTCGGAGGACTGACGCATGGTACCGCCGTGTTGTGAATTCCAGGTTAACACGGGGTTATTTTCCCGCGATAGACTGCGATGTGTAAAGTTGCGTTAACATTTTCTGGAGATGTTTAGCGCACGTTCTTGTGAATATCCCCCTTAATTTTCTTGTATGTTTTTTTTTTACATTTAATAAAAATCCCTAACTCACCCCAAGGTACCCCTTTATTTGTGGGGTGAGTGGGGAAGATTAAAAACTATGGGAAGGGGCAACCAGGATGTTGTGGTCCTATGACCCTAATGTAAAATCGCCTCTCTGATCCTACTTGCTATCTCTGGAACCAGACTCCACGGACTCAGCCCCTCACTCACCTACTACTACACCCTCTTAATGTCATACTAGTCAAGACACCATTGCATAAGCCTGATTCTTCCACCCATTTTGCTCTCCCTATCGTTGACTAGCCCCTCATTGATCAATGCATTGTCAAGTCTTATTTCTACATGTTTGGGGCACAATTTCCACTGTATAACTGAGTCAAGTCCTGATCATATTTGTTGATATAATGCTAAATGTCTCTTTTTTCTTATATTTGTGAAGAATCACTAAATAAAGATAAATAAAAGTAATGACTGGATGCAGAAGCAAAAAAGGCAAACCTTTTACAACCATTATGTTTTGCAGGTTTCTGGCTTATCGCTATGGGTGGGTGAAAGAATGGAATCACTAAGTCGATTTCCTGTCTGGTTAATTGTCTTCCTGGTGTGTATATTGGTGACAGCTGTAACGGAAGTGGCAAGCAATCCAGCCACCATCACAATATTTCAGCCGATTCTAACTTCACTCGTAAGTAAAGTTTTATAACATAATTTATCATACTTTTCTTTGTATCAGATCCGTTGTACCATGCCTAAAAACACTTGTGTCACACACACTTAATTCCTTGCTTCATTTTTTATGGATAATATGTACTTAATGTTCTGTTGGATGGTTTCTGAAATTATTCACAATCACTGTTATTTATTTATTTATTTATTTTAACTAACATTATGTTTAGATCAATATATTACGTATTTGTCCCTTCACTGTTCTGGTCATTACGTAGAGAGGTGGTATGCCTCAAACAGACAATCCCTAAAAGCTTATCTCCCCACTGAAAGAAAATATGAAACAAACGACCTGCCATAACATTGCACGACTACATAACAAGAAGATCCACCTTTGCACATCCTGTTGTGTTTTGTATTGATATGAAAGGCCCACTCAAGTGCGGGTACCAGCTGAAACTTTTCTATTTCTCCAGCGGACTTCGCCAGGCTTACACCATAATTAAGGTAAGGAGAGGAATAGGTGAATTCCTGCTGCTCAACAGGACCATGTCCCCCTTATGCGATACGTCTCACCCACAGCCTAGGCATACTGATGATGTTCATTCAGTATGCATACCTCAGACGGTGAGCATTGGCCAGTATGTGAACCCTGGTAGATCCTGGGAAACAAGGTGTTTCTGTGGCGCCCTCATGCTAATGGTTCTGGCTGCACCATGCTCAGATAATGCTTGGTGCACCTTCCACAATGATGGTTGGTGCATGATGCAGGCTTTAAATTTCAATCCTCAAGGATATAGAGAAACAGCCATTTTTGGCTCCAGGTGAGGTGAGTGCGCCAATATGCACTGTGTTGTACTGATGCATTGGTGGAGCCCAATCGTAATTATCCCTTTAAAAAAGTAATTTATTTGAAAGAGTGATTTAAAAGAAATAAAACATGCGTATAAAGTGCTGGTAAGTTGCCTTCCCCATTGATGGAGAAGAACAATGGGAAATGGTTATATGATTGCTTTTGATTGGTGGATTTGTATCCCTTCAGGATGCTTACATTTTTTTTTGGAGTGAGCAACTAAATTATTTTGTTGATGGTCATGAAAGTGGAAAGTGCTTTCAAAAGAAGGCATGATTCTCCTGCCCTTTCTTCTTATGATGATAGAGGAAGGTGTAGTAGGAGTACTTCATGGCATTCTTCTGCATATTGTTAGCATAATCCTTCTGGTGTCATTTCATTAAAAGCAATCCAGAAGATGATTCAGGAGACAGTGTCTACCTTGTCTCTTTTGCATGAGACTCACTTCAGTCAATCATGATGACTGCTCACCATCATACCAGGTTGACAAGAAAATAGAAAGTGCAATGAAGGAATCTATTACTAAGACAAATTTGTCACTGCATGAGGTAACTTAATGCTCCATAAACAGTCAGATCTTTAATGAAAGATTTTATGTAACTTACCAATGCGATGCAGACAGGAAAAAGCTATTCAGAATTATTGGTGCAAATGGAACAGCAAACCAAATTCCTTTCTGACAACTTACGTGATTCCATGAGAGCCTTAGCACTGGCTTTGGGTGCTTTCATTCTTACCAGGTGTCACATGCTGTTAAGAGATTGGAAAACAGATACATGTGAGAAATCTTCTTTCCTCAAAGTTTCTTTTAGGAATAAAAATAGTTGGAGATCAGATTGTACAAAGGGAAGACATCACCTTATTCTTGTTCCTATGGGGCGTTAAATAAATATACTTATTGAAAATCTTCTCGGAAGAAGCATTTGCAACCCAAGAAAGATGGTAAAAAGTCAGACACAGTAACCCAGTTGTCAGGTCCTCACTATCATGGCTTAATGGATGGACTCCCTGTGGGAGGCAGAATTCACCATTCTTGGATATACGGAAAGAAAATTTCACAGATCAATGGGTACTGAATAACATTCAGCAGGATATGTTATAGAAATTGACTAGATGGAGCTACATATGGGATTCCTCCCTATGCCTGTCTTCAAAAAGAAGCTCCAGACAGATACCCTATGTAAAAGAGTTTCAAGTTTGTTAAAGGAAGGAGCCAAAAAACAGAAGCTTTTCTTGAATAAGGTCAAGGGTTTTATATGATCCCTTTTAAAAAAGAGACAGTATTGAAAGTATCAACTGTTTCAGTCAGTTGCAGTCAGTGTCAGTTACAGTCATCTCAGGATCTGGTACTTATAGGAGCCAGATGGTTATCAATTGTCTTCCAAAGCACAGATTTCTGAAAACATACTTTAGACATTCTAGCCAAGGAAGATCCATCTGTGAGAGCAAGTTTACAGATTCAGGGATACATGGCCTCAATTCTGCATCTACTTCTCTGGGCAAGGTTTCATCTGTGGATTATGATTAGGGCTCCCGGTTTTAAGGTATTCATTTTTTTGCATTTCTGTCTGTATTTATCCATATTTATTTTTTGCGCACTTTATCTGCATTTATCCATATTTCTTTTGTGTTTTGCGGATAAATGAACTTTTGCAGCGTGAATCCTTTTCTGGATTCACATGCTGTGCATCTAGTGGTTGGGTCCGGAATTGTCTTTGTTTTGTTTTTGTTTTTTGTCGCTGACGACCACCATTTGGTTTCAGGTACGTCCCCTGTGTGACGTCAGACGGTATCCTGGAGGTCGACGTGAGTGGTAGCCATCTTCAGATTCTTTTTTCCGCCGTTGGGTCTGGAAGCAAGTCGAGAAACTCCGAAGAATTTTTTCGAATTTTTCCCTAAACTTCAAGAAAACCGAAAAAAGATCACCGCGAAGTTCATCTCTCATCGACGTCGTAACCGGAGAGAAGATCTCAGTTCCGGCGAAGCTCCGGGACAGATACCACAGAGGGCCTCATCGGTCCACAAATGGCGAGGTAGGGGACATGGAAAATACCCCTTTCAAGTTTTGTCCCAAGTGCCACCACAAATACGCTCAACGCGACCCGCACAACGTCTGTAACCTCTGCCTACCCGAAGACCACCAGGACAAAAACTGCAAGGCCAGCGCGGAGTTCCTGCCGAAAACTCTAAGAACCCGCCGTAAGCAGAGAGAGGCCCACTATGCCACAATGTCGCATGCGACGAAGAAGACGCCCCTTAGAGATCTGGGTTTCTCCAGCGACGAGGACGAACACGGAGGGCCAGCAGAATCGACGCACGAGGGGTCGGATGTCGAAATTCAAGAAGGGGACTCCAAAAAGCCCCGCGCCTAGAAAAAGACGAGCGAGCCCACTAAGAAGACGGATAAGGTAAGACACCACACACATCCGTCGGAACCGAAGGGCCATGAACAGAAGGTGCAACCCAAGGCAGCCCCAACGCCGAGCAAAAAGGCGATCGAAGGTCAGCCGCGATTGAAAGAGCCCCACGAAACGCAACCGAAGGTTATCGAGGAGGTAAAATCACAGAAGACGCCGAAACCAAGGGTCGAAGCCGAACCCGCATAGAAGAGCGCCACGCCGTCGAAGTCGGACGTAGGTGCAGGCGAAAAGAGAAAATCCCCGGCCTCCGACGCCGAGAGGGCTCTCGAGGTCGAAAAGAAGAGAAAAAGGCTCGAAGAGGAGATGACGCGATTCTTCAAAAGAAAAAAGAGTTCGACGAATCCCTAAAGGATTTTCAAATCCCCAAGACTCCGGTCTCCGAAACAAAGAACGCTCCGGTCGCTGAATCAGAGAACATTGATGCCGAAGAGGCGGAAGACGCCGAAGGAGGAGAAGAAGACAATATCTTTGAATCACCTCCCACCCCAGAGTCTCGAGACGAAGACCCAGAGAAATACGAAGACCTTCCTGAAGAGGAAGAAATCTCCAAAAATTTCGAGGATACGTGGAACGAACTCGACACCGAAAGCCCCGAGGAGGAGATATGCAGTTATCCTTCGAAGGCTTCGCCTCCAGACGACATAGCCTTTTATAATGGCATAGTCAAGAGAGCAGCAGACCAGTTTGGAGTCACCCTCGAGGAAGAGAAAGGAGACACATGTTTCCTAGTAGAAACCCTGACCCCTGCCACTAAAGGAGTTCAGTACCTACCTATGCTTCCTAGTATCCTGGCTCAAGGCAAAGAAGCCTTCAAGGAACCAGCCTCAAGCAAGGGAATAACACCCAGGGTGGAGAAAAAATACAAAGCCTCCTCAAAGGACCCTAAGTACATTCAGGGGAACACAATGCCAGACTCAATCATTGTCACCACAGCCAGAAGGAGAGCCAATGTAGTCTCCAATACCGGTCCTCCTCCAGAGAAAGAGAGTAAAAGAATGGACATGGTGGGGAGGAAGATGGAAAAGGAAGCAGCTACGCAATGGCGTATTGCTAATTCTAATGCCTTGTTGAATAGATATCGTCACCAACAGTGGGAAGACATAGAAGAGTTTTTTAACAAGCTACCAGAAGAAGACAAAAAGAGAGCAAAATCCATCGTCCAGGAAGGCAAGAACGTAGCAAATACTTGCCTTAAGTCGGCTCTCGACGCAGCAGACACTGCTAGCAGGCAAATTTGCACAGGTACCAGCCTGAGAAGACATGCCTTGCTCAGGATATCAGGATTCAAGCAGGAAGTTCAAACTTCCATCATCAACAGACCATTCACGGAAGACGCACTCTTCGGAAAAGAGGTCGATGAATCTCTGCAACAGTTTAAAAAAGATAATGAAACGACAAGGGCGATGGGAGCCCTACAGCAGAGAGATTCTTTTAAAAGAGGTGGTTTCAGTAGCAAGAAGTCCACTGGAAGAGGCGCAGTTGGCCAGGGTCAGCAAATGGCACAACAGTCACAAAGTCAAGGCTCGGCCCAACAAACAGGGCAGCAGTCAAGCTACCAAGGTTGGTAGCAACAGCAGAAGCAGTCCTTTCGAGCAAGAGGCGGAGGCCAAACCTCAAGAGGAAGAGGAAACGGCTCCAACTGACTCGTTTGCAAAAAAGGACCCACACAAAACACTAGTGGAGGGAAGAATATCCTTTTTCCTCAAACAATGGCAAAATATCACAACGGACAATTGGATATTAAATTTGGTAAAATACGGGTATTGCATAGAGCTGACAAAGACACCACCGGCAAACCCACCAAAAGCAAGATAATTCCTGAAATCAGAACAAACATTGCTAAATTCAGAGATCAAAGAACTATCGCAAAAACACGCAATAGAATTTGTGCCAAAATAGGAGTGGTTCGCAGGAAACTACTCCCCATATTTCCTGGTACCCAACAGGATCTGTCTCTAAGACCAGTTCTGGACCTAAGGTTCATAAACAAGTTCATATTAACACAACGCTTCAAAATGTTTACCCTGCAAGAAATAATCCCTCAGATACAAAAGGGGGATTAGATGGCAACCATAGACCTCAAAGACGCCTACTTGTATATCCCTATGAACAAAGAACACAGAAAGTACCTGCGATTCTAAACAACGGAACACATTATCAATTCAGGGTACTCCCTTTCGGAATAAAATCTACACCACGTGTCTTCACAAAGTGTCTGGCAGCAGTGACAGCGCATCTGAGAAGGGAAGGAATCCATGTCTATCCCTATCTAGACGACTGGCTCATAAGGGCACACTCAAAGCAAGCATGCCGCAATCATGTTCAAACATCTGTACAAACGCTTCAAAAACTGGGTTTCTCAATAAACCACAAAAATCATCCACAAATCCAGAAAGGGAAAAAAACTTTCCTAGGAGCAAGATTAAACTCAATAAGTACGAAAGCGTATCCAACACAAAGGAGAATACAAGCTATCCACCACGAAGCGACCCTTTACCAGAAGGGACAATCTCTGACAGTGAGGAAGGTCATGAAACTGATGGGCATGATGGCATCATGCATCCCACTGATTCCTCACCCTCGCCTACACATGCGCCCATTCCAGGAATGGCTTACCAACAGCTGGTCTCAGGCCACAGGAAGTTGGGAAGATCTAGTGGTTGTTACACAAAGGGTGCAGGCACAGATACAATGGTGGGCATCCAACAACATAGCACAGGGGAGACCTTTCAAAAACCCAACTCCATCTGTGACAATCACCACGGACGCATCCCTCAACGGTTGGGGAGCACACTTCAACCAGCTCAAAGTTCATGGTCAATGGAACAGACAGGATTCCATAAAACACATCAACTATCTGGAGATGAAGACGGTCTTTCTGGCGCTGAAGGCATTCCAAAAACACGTTCAGGGGAAAACTGTGCTGATCCAGACAGACAATACCACGACAATGTTCTACCTCAACAAACAAGGAGGTACGAAGTCCTTTCCACTGAGCAAACTAGCACAGGACATCTGGCAGTGGGCACTGGCTCAAGAGATCAACCTACAAATGGTGCATTTGCCAGGAGTAGACAACATTACAGCGGATCAGCTGAGCAGACAGAACAACTGCTCTCACGAATGGGAGTTGAAACAATCAGCAGTTCAATACCTGTTCAATCACTGGGGAACTCCAGTGATAGATCTGTTTGCAACAATGCAGAACAAGAAATGACAGTCCTTTGCTTCGAGGTTTCCACATCACCTGTCAAAGGGGAATGCACTTTCACTCAACTGGTCACAGACATTTGCTTACGCTTTTCCACCGATACCCCTAATACAAAGAGTACTGGAAAAAGCAAAACACACGGGAACAAACATGATTCTCATTGCCCCTCAATGGCCAAGGCAAACATGGTACTCAACCCTACTGGAACTATCCAAAGGGAAAATGATAAGGATCAAAGCAGACAAGGATCTGCTAACAATGCAACAGGGCCAAATCTTTCACCCGGAACCAGCGACACTGCACCTAGCAGCTTGTCGCCTGAATACATAGAATTTGGCCACCTCAAACTGCCTCTAAGACCAATGGAAATTCTAAAAGAGGCAAGGAAACAATCAACAAGAAAATGCTACGCAGCTAAATGGAAGCGATGGTGCACTGCTAACAATCAGATGGGTTCAATCAACACGCAAGAAACAGTAATCACGTATCTAACTTATCTCTGGACAGCAACGTCAACTACTCAAGCATAAAGGTGCACCTAGCTGCCATCGTAGCATATACAAGAGGGAGAGCATGCAAAAGTTTCTTCACAAGGCCTCTAATTAAGAGATTCTTAGAAGGAACAAAAAGGATTGCCCCACCAAGGGCAGCTCCTGTAACCACATGGAGTCTAAATACAGTGTTTTCACAACTAATGACAAAACCCTTTGAACCCATTCACAAGGCAGATCTTAAACACTTCACTTTTAAAACAGCCTTTCTCATCACCATTACTTCCCTACGGAGAGTAAGTGAGTTACAAGCTCTAACAATACAAGAGCCATACCTACAAATTCATAAAGACAAAGTGATTTTAAAAACGAACCCACACTTCGCATCGAAGGTAGTATCAAAATACCACCTGGATCAAAATATTCTCCTGCCGATTTTCTTCAAAAATCCAAAGACTAAAGCAGAAAAAAGTCTCCATACCCTGGCTGTAAGGAGAGCGTTACTGTTCTATTTACAAAGAACAGAACAAATAAACAAAACAATTGTTTGTCGCATACGCTCACACCAACACAGGATCACCAGTCACAAAGGCAACAATTGCACGATGGATAGTACAAACCATCCAGTCATGTTATGCCTATGCCAAAAAAGAACTAATTACATGGCCTACAGCTCACTCCACTAGAAAGAAAGGAGCAACCGTAGCTTTCATGGCCAATGTACCCATTGACACTATTTGTGCAGCAGCAACATGGGCATCACCACACACCTTTACAAAACATTACTGTGTGGACATACAAATGAGTAAGGAGGCTCAAATTGGTTAGAAGGTGCTATAACACCTGTTTGCAAAGTCTTCCTCTTACCACAGCCTCCCAACCTCGGGAGAAACCGCTACGTAATCTAATGCACAGCATTTGAATCCAGAAAAGGATTCACGCTGCAACACGAAATGGCTACTTACCAGTAGGAGTAGTTTTGCAGCTTGAAGAATTTTCTGGATTCACATGCGACCCACAAGGAAAACGAACAGGTGGGAAGGCAAATGATTACATCACATATTTAATTACCATCTCAAAGACTACCAATAAAGACAGAGCAGAAAAAAGAATCCGAAGATGGCTACCACGCACGTCGACCTCGAGGATACCATCTGACGTCACACAGGGGACGTACCTGGCACCAAATGGGGTCGACAGCGAACAAAACAAAAGAAAAAACAAGAAAACAAAGACAGTTCCGGACCCAACCATTAGATGGCGGAATAATGCACAGCATGTGAATCCAGAAAATTCTTCAAGCTGCAAAACTACTTCTACTGGTAAGTAACCATTTCGTTGTAAAACTGCACATTTCCATTTTTATTTAAATGATAGACGCGCACTCATACTTTGATGTCTGTCTGTTTTAGCTATTTCAGCTTCCAAATATTATATAACAAAACATCCACTGGTAAATACTAGCATTATACCACAAATGTATGTTGGCACATGGCATTATTTAATGAAATTGCATCCTGTTTTTTTAATTTCCCATGCTGTCCATCTGCTCAGCTGTTGGCCTATAATTCATGAAAGACAGCACAGTCACTTAAAAGAACCCCAATTTTCTGTATTTATCCACTTTTAAAAATAAATGCAGACAGAAAACACATTGCTTTCTGTCTGTATTTATCTGTAAAAATCCGTAAAAACGGAAAACCGGGAGCCTTAATTATGATGTATTACTTTCTATATATGGTCCCCAGAGTCTTAGTATTACAGCAGTAGAGTAGTACTGGATTCATACATCAGGAAGGAACTATTATGGTGGGTGGATCTATATAATCCTTTGAATCTTAAATCTTGTCTTTCACTGAACTGACAATAATAACTTCAGATGCCAGCATATTAGATTGAGGTGCAAGGATGGAGGAAGAGTCACTGCAAGCGAAGTGATGGCCTCATTCACTCCATTAATAGGAAGGAATTGAAATCCATCAGACTAGCATTACTGGGTTTTGCACCTCTGTTGACAGGGAAGCTTTTTTGTCACAATTTGAATGTGACAACATCAACACTGATACCAACCCATATAAGGACCAGATAATACTATGGCAAAGATATATAGATGATGTGCTGATCACCTGTCGCAGGAACAAGGCTATCGCTCTTGAGTTCATTCAATAGTTGGAACCCCTTCTGCAAATTCAGTCAGACAATTAGCCAGAACTGACTCACGCTCTTGGACCTTAATATAGAGATCAAAGAACTGAGGTGTTTTTGAGAAATCTACAGACAAAACTGGTTTCTTACGTTTTGACAGCTTTCACCCAAGCTCGCTCATTGAAAACCTCCCCTTTTGGGAAATACTTACAGATCTGGCGTAACTGTTCGAACACTTTGACGTTGCAGCCCGACTATAGCCGAGAAAAATCACTAAGAGTGCAAGAAAACAGGTGTGTAAGAATAACAGAGACTCTCTCTGAGAAACCCGTTATAAGCAACAATCATAGAGACTATCATGTTTTACTACCTTTTCAACTGTCTCAAAGTCAATAAAAACATCACAAAACATTGGAAACACTGGTAACAATTGGATCCCCCATTTTTCCTTCAAACATGGTAGAAGTATCAGGGACAGGCTGGTTTGTACTAGGAGTATCACACCAACACCAACCATACCAAATACTCTTTGGGGCTTACCACCAGTTACAGGACACTACCCATGTGGCAGGTGTACAGTATGCTAATTCACAAAAGCGTCCAGAGAGACATTGGGACTGGGCGACCATGGATAGTTAAGAATCATACAAAATAATAGTGAAAATCTAGTTTACTTCGTCACATCCCCATGCAAACTCAGATATGTGGGTATAACGTCTCACAAAGCATGCATCAGGAGCAATGAGCACCACAGCAGTATAAGGTGGAAGAAAAGCTCCACTAAAATGATGAAGAACTTTTTTGGAGGAGAATGACTAAATGAAATGATTTCAGATGGGTGGTACTTGCGAAGGTGATCACAAACCCACATAGTATTACCATATGGACCATGTGGGAAATAACTGTTCTCGTAAGACACATTTTATGTGTTCCGATAGTTCCTATTTATTAGTACAGCAACTTGGACTTTAACAGTTCAAGCAGGTATACGAACACTCAATCACGCTGTTTATTTGTGTGTGTTATGTGTGAATCATGCATTTCTTACAGTTACACTGTCTGGAAATCTAAATTACCTTTACTGGCATGCATGTTTAGAGTGATGGGAAAATTTCAGCTGTCTACCCTGTTTATCGTATCTAGAGTATATCGAAGAGGCATCTCCCCCCTTTAAAGTGACGTTGTGTGCGCTGGGTAAAATAATCTAAGAAGAAAGCACCTTTTTAATTTTTTTTATTAGTTGTATTAAACATTACTAATACATTCAGCACTTTGACAAGGCGGTACATGGCATGATGCTTGAAACTGCAGTCACAGGATGCTTGTTTTCTCGTCAAGGGAGGACCTGGCCTAACAGTTCAGGGTGGACTGTTCCCATTGGGAGCAAGGTCAAGACTGATTTGCATATGGCTGGGTCCAAATTGGGGTGGCATGGTGAGCATAACAGCTATGGATTTAACCCAGATCTGTGACTGGGGGTGAATGTTTGACAATGTTCAGCAATCCGTCCATCATCATTTTGAGTTGCTATAGTCGCCCTAAGTGGGAAGGGTATGCCCAGACGTGGGTCCCGTGCTCACTATGCCAGTGGCTTCAAGCTAGCCAGGCTGATGAGGGGTGATACCCCGAAACCGGTCCCAGGATGCTTGTTTTCCCGTCCAGGGAGGACCTAGCCTGGGAGTTTGGGCCAGGGCCAGGGCCGGACTGGGAACAGCAACCAGTCCTGGCAGATTGCTGCTTTACCGGCCCTGGGAGCGGAGGGGGAGGAGGTGCTAGTAAAAAGCACTGCTCCCGCTTTTGTTACTGGGGGCAGATATTGCAGCACTGCTGCAAACCTGTCCCCCAGTGACAAAACCGGCCCCCACCCCTCCGGCCCCCCGGGGAAATGCCCGGTGCCCGCTACGGCCAGTCCGGCCCTGGTTCGAGACTGATTTACATATGACAGGGTCCAAACTGGGGTGGCATAGTGAGCAAAATATGATGAATTCAACCCAGATCTGTGACTGGGGGTGAATATTTGACAATGGTCAGCATTCTATCCATCATCTTTCTGTGTTGCTGTGAACTGATAACTTGTCAGGAATAGATATACCCAACACAAGGGTCATAAAGAAGGTGACACAGAAATAATACAGGTCCAGCAGAGGTCTCTAAACTATACTAATATCTCAACATACCATAAGACAGCAATACAATGGCCCATAGTTGCCAATAGGATAAGCAGTCCAATATATCTTGTAGTAGCTGATAAATCAGCACCAGTGCAGGAGAGAAACAGTCCTTAATCAGGAAGAAGAAAGCACCTAAACAGTTCCTCATTCGATCTAATCCTGCAAGTCAGCAGTGCCCATATGAGATTCAGAATGTAAAACATGATTTTACCTTTTATGTGCAGCATGGATTAAAGACACAATCCCCCCTGCATGCATGGTGACTGGTAGCTGCAAGTGATTGGGTACAAGCCTTCCACAGCCTTTTGCACTGACAGAAGTTGTAGAAGGCACAAGAGCAGGCCAGCACTATCAGTTTGAGAAATCAATGGCCAATTCATGCTGACTTGTGTGTCTTCTCTGTGTTGACTTGCGAATGGTGAGATCTGCCTCAGAGTGACGCTGATGCCTGCTCAGACTGGGCTACACACAGGAGCGCCCAAGGCTGCATTATGTATGTGAGAGAGTGCAAATGGTCTCCCAGCTCCACTTTGTTTGCACCATGGGGCTGTTGGAGGTTAAGTCCTGTGGCATGGCATCATTCTGGAAATTCTGCAGTAGGTGGCTCTTTTCCAGATAAGATGTTACATGGGAGCTCTTGATCAAGTTGGTTTGGTATGGAAGTCTATAGTTAGCCAGAATGTTAGTGTCTAAGGGCCTGATTTCGAATTTAGCTAAATCAGGCCCAAAGGATGACTTTTAAGGCAGCATAGCTCTGTAAGCATGTTTCCATTTGGGTAGGAGTGTGGCAGTGGCAAGAGATTTATGCCAGATTTCCACCAGTTTGAGGGCCACTAAATCCTTGGCAAGAGCCTGGATTTGAGGGGGGTAGGGATCCATCGGCAAACATGATTTAATGGTTATCGTAAGTGATTTAAGTATTTCTATGGACAAATGAGGGAATTCAGACAGGCAGGTACTTGGATTGATAGAGTTACTTAAATCACACCTAGAGGTAATGCTACTGGAGACATCTGGCACAAAATATTTTCAGTATTTTGTCTTTATAAAAGATACCCAGATTGTTGCACAATTCCTGTGAGTGGATTATAGTTTTAGAGCAGGCAACAGGAGAGAGAAAGCTCTTCAGGATGGAAAAGACCTCTCTGGAAGGGTTCTTGATGCTTTCTTTCCTGCCTTCGAAGAACTTTCCACATGCAGATCGGATGCTGTTATGGTATTTTTTGATAGCCTTCTGATATATTCCCTTTGCCTCCTCACTATAACCCTTTCTCGTCTGGCATTTAAGAGCTTTGCAGTACAATTGGTAGAATACCTTGGTGCCGAATGTTTGGCTCTATGAAATTGTATGATCTGGACAATTTGTCCAGGTAATTGGATGGCCAGCCATTAAACACTGGTACAGTACCCGATAAGGACCACAAAGAGTTAAGATTGTGGGCCAGTAAGGCAGATGACAGCTTTTCTTCAGTAATCCTATGCCAATGCTTACCCAATCTGTCGGGAAGTTTCTTAATAAGAAGATTAGATTCTTGGGGAATCATAATAATAAATGGAATCAAAACATTATCTTGCATGGTAACCAGTATAGGGGGATTACCCAAACAGAAATCAGTTGAGGTAAACATAGCATCCAAAATATGACCTGCCTGTTGAGTAAGTTGAAAACTAGCTTGTTTCAAACCCAAAATCTGAAGCACCTTAGTAAGTTCCATCGTGTCTTTGTCATCCTTTTTATTTAAATGAAAATTGAAGTCTCCCAACAACAGAAAGTTGGAAGATTTGAGAATGAGAGGAGACAGATATTCTGCCAGTTTAACCACAAAATTGTTCTTCATTTCAGGCGGCCTAAATATCAAGGACCCAATCAATGTAAACATATCCTTGACCTTATTAGAGAACGCTAAGCATTCACAATAAGAGATGGATGTGACCATAATGAGAGTACACAACACAAAGTCCTTGTGGATAATGGTCACTTCCCCTGCCACGTTTATTGGCACGATCACAGCTCTGAAGACCGTATCCCTCAGGGATGGCTAGTGCAATGTCAGATGCCCAAGAGTTGTTTAACCATGTCTCAGATAAAAACAAAATATCAGATTTGAAATCAGAGTGCACCTCCCAGACGTCAGTGCGGTGTTTCACCAGGGACCTAACATTACGTTGAAAGCAACGTAGGCTACTAAACAGAACAGAATCAATGTTTGTGCATATGTTGGTGTTCGTCAACATCGAGGACTTGACTCTCGCTGTAGGCCCAACCGAGAACCTGCAATGAATACCTTTCTTCTGTCTCGATCCTTTTGCAAGGAGCGGGAAGCAGGCATGGCAATGCTCATGTTTATTGTTCAGAAGGTATAGTTCTTTAGAGATGTAAACAAACCCAGTGCCTGGAGAAAGATCAGGGTGGCTGAGGCTGGTCTCTATCCATGTGCGGACAGGAGCAGACAGGTTTTCCTTTGGCGCGTCAGCTGTGCAGACACACAGCAGCCTGCTTTATGTGGCAGCTCGTATTCCTGCACATGCTCAGATGTCAACAACTAGAACTTCGAGTAAAACACAGTGCAGGGAGTGGGCGCCACGGTGGGAAGAGCCTACCCTTCTATCACACTTCACAGGAAGTGTAGAGCACCCAAAAAACCACTATATTACTATTCAGGTGAGGGTTTAACTAAGGTGGATTGTTCTGGCGTGTCGCTCTCTCTTAGATTTCCCATTTTAGTTCCTGAAAGGTCTTCTTTTGTTGTGCTTAACAAACCCGGAAATTGAGTGGATGGGTTTACAAAGAAAGGGTTTGTCACGGGAGCTCTCTATCGTTGTTGAAGCTTATAGGAATCATTCTATTTTGAAATGCTATTTCAGTCACTAGGGTTTGTTTAGGAAGTGATGTGAAGCAAAATATTTTGATCCCTGGTTTTGTGAGGGTTTGCATGTATATTCTTTTCTTAAGAGTGGATTTTCATTGAATTTAAAAGTGAGAATCCAGTTAGCAGCGATGAAATAATTCAGAGAGAATTAAGGCAGTATTAAAGATTGCAAACCTTTTGTTTTATGTCTTGTTAAAGTGTTTGCTCATGCTTGTGCTGGGGTTTGACCACTAGCACCGATTGGGAATCTTTGGTTAGTTTAGAGGCTTTTAAAAGTCCGCCTTTTGAACTTTTGCAATGAAGAGCCATTAAACATCTTTCTTGGATAGCTGTGTTTTTGCAGCGATCACATCAGCTAAAACGTTGGGAGAATTAGAATCTCTTTATTGGTGGCATCCTTATCCTCGGATCTTTGATGATCTCATAGTTTTTAAGGTAGGTTGCGTTTGTACCCAAGGTGTCCTCTTCCTTTCATTTAAATCAATATATTATTTTACCTGATTTTTTCCTTACCCAACAACTCGGAAGGAGAGTGTTCTGCATTTTTAGATGTTAAAAGTGCTTTTATTGGCTTATATGGATATAGTTTCTTTCTGGCAGATGGAAGCTCTTTTTGCTAATTTTGGTCCAGCCAAGAAATGATACAAACCTTCCATTCAGTTGCTGGGTCACTGAATAAAATCATTAATTGAGGCCATCTGCACTAAGAAATGAATTTCTTGCCCCTTACAATTGCAAAGGAGATCTACTAGGAGATTGCTTGGTGGAAATCTGTAGGGCAGTCACTTGGTCCACGCCTTTAACTTTTGTTAAGCATTACATATAGAGGTCATTCTGAAGATGTTTCTGGAATGCAAGAAACTACAGACCAAGCAAGAGAGAGTGTCCTTAACATATAAATTTGGGTTACAGCATTTGATGCCTGAGAGTGCTTTTGTTAATCATCCTAGTGTATTACAGCTTTAGTATTCCTCACTATGTAATGACCAGAACAGGGAAGGGAGGAAGAGGTAATGCTTTAATTACTTACCGGTAATTCTATTACTCCGAATCTTTTTCCCTTTTCTGGTAATTACATTCTACCCTCCCTTCCAAACAAATTACCTGGATAATTGGGGTTGGAGGCAAGGTGTGATATACAACTTATTACTGCAGCATGTGCTAAGATGACTGTTTTGTAGAACCGTGATATTATGGCAGGTCTTTTGTTTCATGTTTTCTTTCAGTAGGGAATTAAGCTTTTAACACTTGGCTGCTGTAGGCATAACACCTCACTACATAATGACCTGAACAGGGAATAGGCTAAGAGTAATGAAATTACCGGTAAGTAATAAAAGTATTCTACAACTATATTTTACATAAAGCTGATAAAAATACACCTTCTTGGTTAGGTAAAAGGATTTCTCATTACATATTTCTTAACTCTGACAGGCAGAAGGGATTGGAATAAATCCACTTCTTATCATCATTCCAGCAACAATAAGTGCCTCTTGCGCTTTCCTGTTACCTGTTGCCAACCCTCCCAATGCCATTGTCTTTTCATATGGCCATCTCACGGTACAAGACATGGTAAGTTGTGCTTCATTTGTCAATACTATTCCCCTTGAAGACATGGCTAGAAATGTTTTTGATGAAGATGACCATTATCAGCTTTTCCTTATGTTTTATCTTCCTCTTCCTAATGACTTTAAACCATTAGGCTATTCCATAAATGCAATTTTTTTGTGCTGTGAATAACGGACTAACTCATTCTTAGACATTTTATCAGCTTTAAAAAGATGAAAGGCTGACTTAGCCAAGTCAAGATTCAAACCTATGACCTTTTATGACCTTTGTTTCATGCAATCTCTTTAAAAGTTCCATTGTCCCTGTAAGCTATCTTATTTAACAGATACGTTGATTGGTGACCATGGTTGGGCTAACAGGTTTAATTTTACATTAGAGTGTACGTCTCGTGTTTTTTTCTGATGAGAATAGCAAGCCCTAACACTGATCTCTTGTGGTGCCATCTGTTTCTGTCCCTTCCCAAATGGCTTATCCCAGCTAAGTGGTCAAGGACTGCTACACATCATTCTTCCTGCCTTAACAAGGCTGGTGCATCATTTCCTGGCAGCACACATCTTCTCACTTCAGTGGGATGCGAATGACTGCCATGGAAAGGAAAGGAGAGTCAGCAGCTATTTGAACTGTGATATCCTTGTTAGGCTTTTAAGCAGCAAAAATATGATTTTGATTTATATAAGTTACCTTTTCATTGGAGATATCAAAGATCTACTTTCACGACCGAACTAGATTTTTGATAAACGTGAAAAAGAACTTTTAAGCAAGTTCCTACCATTTTTCTGACAGAGATTATAAACATGGGGACGGATTCACAAAGAGTCTCAGCACTCGTGGTGGAGGCTCCGCAGTCGTGGTGAGACCTCCGCCTTGAGAAATTGCAGGGTTGGAGATCCCGCCATGACTGCGGAGCCTCCATGTGCGTGGAGGCTCTTTGTGAATTGGGCCCATAGGCTTTTATTCACAATCATACTTCTCCTTATGAAAATGCCACTTTAACTTCAGAGTGACAAATAGCATCTGGAAGCTGTTCACTTTAGAGACATCCTTATTCTTTATATTTAGTCTGTCTGTTATACACTCAACACTGTGAGCTTATAGGGCGCACCAAGGGTTCAGTGAGCCAATGCATAAAAATAAGTATTTCTACATACTCAAGACCTTTACTCTAGCATGTGTTGCTGCAGTGTTTTAAGCTGTAGCCAAGTAGGCCAAAGTGGGGTGCCTGCAGTCAGACGTTTCAGTTACACATGTGGGTGGTATAAATGTACACTGAAATACACATATGACATTTAACTGCCACACCAGTGGTGCATGTCCTGCACCTTATTAGAAAGAAACTAAGCCAATTGTGCATAACTAAGTTTACCTTATGTTTAAGGGCCAGAGTAGAGACCAAAGAACAGTTTTACAGTGTCCAGAGTCCCAACTTTATCAAAAATGCATCCATAAAAGGCAGACAATCTAGAGAGACCATGCAGAAATGACAACTTTGCTACACGCTATAGTATGCATTTTAATGCGTAGAGTGACGACAGAAAGAAGCAACCAATTTTCTAGTCTGTCAAATAGGCAGTCACCTTTTCACCTTTGATACCAAGCACACATTTCAAGTGGTCCTAATCACTATCAGGGTGAGTGAACGGCTGTACTAAAATAGTGACCGGTACGCAATAATTTGTGTGCTCTAGAATCATGGCTTTACCAGCTTTGGGTGAAAACGATTTATTCCCATACAGTATACTGGCTTGAAAAATCATACCTCTTTTTTAGCCTCAACATGTTGGAATGTGTTGAATCCACGAATGCTGCAATGGCCAATGGCTGATAAGTTTACTGCAGGTTGACGTAGGAAAAAGGTTGAGACAGCAATTTCAGAATGTATCTGTCTGGTAGACTAATTTAGTGTTAACCATAAACTAAGCAGACATCACCAAGTGGGTGCCACTTAAATATTGTAACTGAAACATAAGGTTGAAAACTATTTTTTAAAAAGACATTTTTGCCAACATACCTTGGCCCATAGGTTCACTTTATACGATACAGTGATCTGCGGTACCACTGTATTTACAAGGCATTGATTTTAGGACCAAGACTACAAACCTTGCTATCATTGACAGCTGTCTGAACAGAATCAGCCTAGGTCCCCTCAGATTTTAGTCAATCTCAAAAGATACTGTCATTCAGCTCCTCCAAATCAAAACCACTCTCACCTTTATTAGCCACAAACTCAACTCCTGATTGAATCTCACCATCAACAATGCGAATATACATTTTTTAAATGCTTTTTTGACTGGCTTATTTGAATAACAAGACAGATGCCAAGTACACCACAACCAAGTTAGACACTGAGCTACTGCAGGGCCATCAAATTCCTTCTTCACTAAGAAATCTCCACCAGCACACTGTTAGATGATGACAAAAGTTCAAACCTCTTTGCCATACCTACAAGTGCCCGGATCTCACAGACAACCCCTCAGTACCTCTGAAACAAGGTAATAACTTAAACATGGATAGAGCTCTGTGCTTAGCACTCCATAATTCTTTTTTTTTGGGATATATTTTTATTTAGTTTTTGACAGTCATAACAAAAAAGAGCACCAACTTGTGCCCTACACATATAAGAAACCATGCGGAAGGGCATTTGCATGTCAGGTATCGCACAAATCGAGGACAACATCTGGCTAGTAGTCAAAACAATAAGAACAATTGGACAAGCACAGTAAAGCATGATACATGGGTCAAGAACTTTGAGGTGACAAGTCTTCAGGCACTTCATCATACATAGCTAAATCATAATATCGAATCCAGTCACCCCATATTTTGTGAAACCTACCGTGGCAGCCCTTAGTTTTATATGTAATCTTTTTTGCCGCCATGAATAGATCCATTCCCCTTTTCCATTCTCCCAAGGTCGGTACCTCTGAGGCCCACCAGTATTTGTCCAGATTCCTCCTAGCTATCACCGGGCCTAAAATACAGAATAGTAGTTTCATTCGGGGGACATCTACATCAGTGGGTATGCCTAGGAGGGTGAATTTAGGATCATCAGGCAGTTGCTCCTATTACTTTACCTAGTTCTAAAAGTACCTTGCACCATAAGGTGTGTATGGGTGGACATGACCATAGTGTATGGAAAAAAATCTCCCTGTGGCGCCCTACACCTCAAACAGTCCAGTGAGTCCACTCTGCCCATTCTGTGTAGATGCGCCCTGCCATAAAAAGTCCAATGTAGGACTTTGACCTGAATTAGGCTTAACCAGGACTTAATAGCTACCTCTCTGGGGAACATTAGTGTTGCTTCCCAATCGAAATCTTCCCATTCCCCCACGTCATTGCCCCATGTAGTGCGCTGTTTTCTGCAGGGTATCGGGCATATTGTTATTGATCCGTCTCGTACACTTCTCCCGTATGAGTAGTGATGAAATGTTCTACTCTGAAACTGTGTTCTCTCCAGTGCATAAGTAGGGTGATTGCCGTCCACATGACCCCAATCATTGACTGCAATCAAGTGGGCGGCCCAGTAGTAGGCTCTAACATCAGGAAGGGTTTTACCTCCACTATATGCATTGCATTGCACTGCAGTGTCCATAGAGCTATACGAGGATGTGCATTATCCCAGAGCAGTCTCCTAAGCTCTTCGTCAATTTTGACGAATACATGATCAGGGACTGTGTAGTAAGTGTTCTGCAGGGGGTACAGAAATTTCGGAAGGGCAATCATTTTAAACATGGCCACCCTTCCCAGGATCATTACAGGCAGTGACCTCAAATGCTCCGCCACTATACGGAAGTCTGCCAGTATTGTCCTCACATTATGTTCTATGCATAGTATTGGATCTAATGTGGCATAGATTCCCAAATACTGAAAGCCCTCCCTGTTTCCTCGCTGCCTCCCGGGGAGATCTACTGGATCAAAGTGACCACCAATAGGGAAGAGGACTGACCTATCCAAGTTTGGTGTATCCGGAGTGGGCCCCATAGTCCCCAAAGACTCTAAACACTGTGGGGATCGGTTCCTTCGGTGGGGTAATATATAAGAGTATATCGTCGACATACAATGATATTTTTTCCTCAGTGATCGGGTATCCATTTTTCTTGAAGCTGGTGATGTAGGGGTGTCTATGTACAATACAAGCCAGAGGTTCCAATGTGAGGGCAAAGAGGAGAGGGACAAGGGGCATCCCTGACTGGTCCCTTTCTGAACTGGGAACTCTGCTGAGAGTACAACATTAACTCACACTGTCGTGACTGGTCCCCGGACAGCCCCACCCAGTTCAGGAACTGTGGTCCGAAGCCAAGCCGTCTCAAAGTTTGCATCATAAAAAGCCAATGAACTGCATCAAAGGCCTTTTCGGCGTCTATGGAAATGAACACATGGGGATCCAGGCGGGAATGGACATCTGCCATCCATTTGTGAAGTCAGCAAAGATTACCTCTGGTAGAAAACGTAGGTATGAAGCCAGACTGATCCATATGAACCAGGGGTGACATGACACTTAAAAGCCTAGTGGCAAGAATTGTAGCCAGGATCTTAGTTTCTATATTAAGCAAGGAGATCAGGAGGTACGTCCCACAGTTGGCAGGGAGCTTTCCAGATTTATGTATCACCACTATCGTGGCTGTGTGCAAGTCTGGGAGGAGGATTCCCCTCTTGGTCAGCCAAATATAACTTGAGAAAATTGGTAGCCAAAACATCCACTTGTTTCTTAAAATATTATGCCGAGAAACCATTGGGTCCTGGAGTTTTGCCAGAGTTGACCTTGGCTTCAGCGGTCTGTACTTCAGCAAGGGAAATCTTTGTTTCCAGGGCCATGCGGTCCTTGGTAGGTAGTGTTGGTAGGTCAACCGCGGACAAATATTCTATAGTGCGGGAGTGGTCCACTAAGGGGCGGCTTTATAGAGGGTCTCATAATATTTTCGCAAATGCGTCTGCTATCTCTCTGTCTGTTGTACCTAGTGCCCCCCCATCCCCTCTATTTGATGCACTCATCTGGTCTTTATTTCGCTGCGACCCAACCATGCCAACAACTTTCCGGCCTTATAACCGGCATTGTATAGATGATACTGCATGGCCAAAAGTTGAGTACGTGCTTCATTAGTTGCCAGTGCTTTGTATTCGGTTCGTAAGGACTCAAGTTGTTTCAGGGTCAGAGGATTTGGAGAGGACGCCATCATGGCTTCCGTCCATCGCAGTCGCAATTCGAGATCTTCCATCTCCCTGATAGCCTTCTTTTTAAATGCAATAATATCTTACACATCACAGCCTTATAAGCCTCCCACAAAACCATCGTTGAGCTTACGGAGTCCTTATTTCCTTACAATAAAGATCGGTTTCTGTTCTAATTTCTTGCAATATTGCCCCATCTCGAAGCTCCCAGGCATCCAGTCTCCACGTTCCGCCAGTCCCCCGGGGCCTCCGTTCCAGAGAGATCCAGAGCGTGGGAGTGGTCTGACAGCCCCTGAGCAAGGTAATCTGCCCGTTGGATCATACCCACTTCCCCTGCCCGCACAAGGATATAGTCTAGCCTAGAGAATAGTTTATGCATTCCTGAGTAATAGGAGTAGCACCATTCCTGTGGATGATGGCGGCACCAAAGATCTATCAGTCCCAGCGTGTCCGTAAAGCGGGCTAGTGGTGTGTTTCTGGGTGGGGCAGTTACTATCCCGGATCTATCTACATCAGGGGACATCACATCATTGAAGCCCCTTCCCCCCCCCATGATGTGTAGGGAAGACTTAATTGTCAACAGTATCTCAGCGACTTTGTCTAATGTAGGTTGTTGCAGTCATGGGGGGGCGCATAGACGCAGATAATAGTAGCAACCGTACGACTCCAGAGGCCCTGAACAGCCACATTCTTCCCACTGGGTCTATCCATGACCTTTGAAGTTGGAAAGGAGGGGACTTTCGGATTAGAATGGCCACTCCCCTGGATCCCAACATGAATCCCGCATGTACAGTATAGGCTCCACTGGCCAGGAATTGGCAATGGGTCCCCCTCATATGGGTCTCTTGTAGGAGGACCACATCTGGTTTCAGGCACCTATTATAAGCTGTGACAAGTCCCCTTTTAATTTTATTGCCCAACCCATTGACATTTCATATTAAAATTGAACGACCCCTGGGGGACGAGTCAGTGGTGTGGATCATGTTATCTCAGTTGAATATATGATGTACTCAAATCTGCAGCAGAAAACAGCCCACATATACATTGATCCCTCTCGCTTAGCAAACCAACAGTAAACA
Source organism: Calotriton arnoldi (assembly GCA_963921515.1). Taxonomy (NCBI): domain Eukaryota; kingdom Metazoa; phylum Chordata; class Amphibia; order Caudata; family Salamandridae; genus Calotriton; species Calotriton arnoldi. The sequence goes on along the minus strand of CAWUFW010015968.1, from coordinate 97,489 downwards.
AACCATAACAGAACAAATTCAACAAAAAATCTTTGACCTTGTTCCCTCTCCCTACCCCATGCTCCCACACGCACTCACCCTCAGTATTTGTCAAGGTAACTACATCGCAGGACCAAGCCTGAGAGGTCTGTAGTCCACCCCACCTCAAACATGCACCCTAGAACCCTAAATAACATATAACCAACCAAAAAGTCACTCACACACTACCATTCAACCAATATCACTCAATGAAAAGGAAGGCTCCAGTTCACCCTGGGTCCGATTTCTTGACATCTAGTCCCACATGATTTCAATTTGATTCACCCACTCGTACACCCACTCAACATAGGCCAATCACCCACTGAAAATAGAAAAAGGAGAGCAAACTGGGGGGGGGTGACGTGGAAAGAGAAGTATTAGAAACCTCTCTCACAGGCCCTTATCTGTATCCCCCGTAAAGCAACCAGGGGGCCCCAGAAAAGAGATTGACCCCCCCAATGTTAAAATTCTGTGTCCCTATTGACACCTCTAGTCAGATCAATAGTCTCCAGTTCACTTTGCTCTGTCAGTACTGCCACTGAGATGCACCCTCCTCTCTTCTTCGGACTGCTGATGAGTTGTGCATCCGGCTGTCCCTCTGGGAAGGCGAAGCCCTCCCGGCTGAGAGCACCTCGGCTCAGAGTCAGAAGAGTGTTCTCTAGGCGGTTTCCATCTCAAAGGTGTTTCCCATGACCTATCCTGACTTCTCCCTGCGCGAGCCCAGCGCTTGTTTTTCAAAGCCCAGAGTTTGGATTGTGCACCTGTTCTTCTCTCCCCTGGTTTATTTGGCATGGGGTCTTGTGTTGGCCAGAGTGGGAAGGTCTTTCTTACAGCCATCTCAAGCCTCCCTCGGCATTTCCCAAAAATGCGGTTTATCCTGGAAAATCACCTTTAGCTTGACGGGGAAAAGAAGCATATACTGAATATGCATAGCTCGAAGTTTCACTTTGGCTGCATCAAAGGTACACCTCTACTTCTGTACCTCACGAGAGTAACCCTGAAAAACCATAATCGTTGAGGAGTCATATTTTATCATTCAGAGTTGGCACGCTTCTTTAAGAATCACATCGCAAACATAGTAGTTGAATAAGTGTGCAATGAGGGCTCTTGGAGGGGCACCCAGAAGCAGCTTAGCTGCCAATGCCATGTGAGCACGTTCGATGATGAAACATGTTGAGAAATTAGTTGCCGAGAAGGTAGTGCAGAGCCAAGTCCCCAGGAACGCTGGAATGTTGGATTCTTCAATTCGCTCAGGGAAACACACAAATCTAAGGTTATTGTGGCATGCGCGATTTTCCGCATCATTCACACTACAAAGTCAGTCTTTAGTAAGTGCCTTCATAGCAGTCAGGCCTTTGCTCTGGGAGTGTGTAGCATCTTTTAGCTCAGATATTTGATCCTCTGTTGCCGTCCCTCTATGGGCAACATTCCGGAGGTCTTGTCGCAGTAGGGAGACCTCCGCGGCCACCTCCTCGATTTTTACTTCTAGGGCCATCCTAGATTGCTATATCATCGCAAAAAGCGCAGTGTTGTCTTAAGGGAGCAGATCCTGCATTGTCTGGAGGGGCTTCCACTGTTTTCGTGTACCTATCTGTTTTCCCCTGACTGGTTTGTTTGGGGTCCTCGTCTTTCACTATGGCCACAACGTGGAGTGGGGTTCTAGCTTCCCTTCACTAGGTCCACTGTGACTCAGACTGGAGAATTGTCAAGATTGGGGGGCCTCACTTTAGCCCCAGTAGCGGATCTCTGGTGTTCTGGAGTAGTGCAGCAGGGAGGGAGGATTCCTTCTCATTCAATCTCACTCCACCAGATCAATCACTCCCCATGATTCAGGATGACCCCAGGGGAGAGTTCTATATCCTGCCAGGTTGGGCCCCAGCAGAGCCGTTATTTCCTCGCTCCCCCAGGTACGACGCCAGGCCCTAAGTAACAAAAGGCCACCAAGTTCCAATGGGGTTCCTCTGCTGCCAGTCACTGCCCCTCTCACTTCCCTGCCTCCGCAAACCAATACTTCATGCAGTGGACCAGATACTGCAGGGGGGAGGTGCGCACAGCATCACATCAATTCACTCAATCCCCTGTCGTGATCTCCCTGGCTCTGTAGTGATGTGTTCTGTCACCCCTATTCCAGGCAAGGAGATATTACCCCGCGCACAGGCTCCCTGATGGTATATGAGCCAGAAAGGGGCCCATCATAAGCCTCTGTTTTGGCAGCACAGGGTCCGATTCCTCATGTCACCCTTGCTCCTGGCCCTTAACTAACTACAGTCATTAAAGGCCCTGGGAGGGTGTCGGCCAATCCGCTATAGTCCTGGCTCTGCCCCAGCAGTCTACACGGTCACTGGGTGTCACTCACCACCGGGACTGCAGATCTCAGGTCCCCAGTGGCGCTCCATGTAGCAGTTCAAGTGCCGCTCCACCTCGGGAAATGACCTGTCCTGGGAGGGTCCCCCAGGCTCAGGCAACCCCCGGCATCGCTCCTGCTCTTCCAGGATATCTGTACCATGCCTCCGCTAACACCAGGACGGCACCCGGCTGTCTTCTTCAAGACCCTTACTTTCATGATTGTGCGCCGACAGTCGCCCCAACTAAGCCAATACCGCAGGCGGGTCGAAGGCCGTGACAGACGCCCCCAGCCTCGCTACCCCACCTCCCTTCAATGCTGCGCTGCCTCGAGCCAGTCCTGGAAGTGGCGAGCCCCACTGCAGCAAGCTTAGTCCCAGGTGGTCGCCATTTTGGGGAGGCATGCTCCTTGCCGAGACGTCTGTGTCAGGCTGTCGCTGTGCCTCCACGCTGCTCGCCGGGACCCCGTCCTCGACGCAGCGTAGCCATCAAAGCATGGAAGACAGGTATTAGGGGCTCAATGGGGGTCGGATATATGCCGGATGGGAGATCAACTCAGGCACATCTAGCTCGTCATCTTGTTCAGCACTCCATAATTCCTAGTCATATCTAAGTCCAACTAAATAGACGCTTCTCTGTGCAAATAACCTCACTATGAAAAACCCTCTTGGCCCTATCTGGACAAACTGATAAACTCAGACATTCCTTCCCCAAACAAATGTACAAGGCCTGCTTTCCTGCCTCACTCCTAAAGGCTGCTGCATCCATTCTACTCCCTCACTTTGACTGCCAATGCTGCATCAGCAATTATGGTTTGCAGCTGGTGCATCAGTGATTTAATCCATGTTACTACGAGTCTCACTAATGTGCCATTGCTCTGCACTGGGATCATAGTAACAGTTATTTTCAGTGCTAATAAATGGCAAATTGTAAGTAGCAAGGACTATATTTAAAAAAGTTACAATTATGCCTGTTCTTGCCTGGCTGACCCTTAAGACGCCAAGAGCACAGTACACCCTCTATGGGCATTATACATAGGAAAAAGTGTACCCTGTTATACATTAAAAGCATATTGCAAGTAGAAGGTCCTGAAGGCCGAGTTCCTTTGGAATGTCGTGAAACTCAGGTGACTTGCAATATTCTTAAAATGTTCGGTGGGGGTTTTTATTTTATTTTTTTATTTGAGTTTTATATAGCGCTGGCTAGACCCGGAGGTATCAGAGCGCTTTACATAAGGTTCCACAAAATTACATCAATTACAAGTTACATCAGTTACAAGAGAACATTTCAAGAGCTTAGAAGGGTAAGGGGGTGGGGTAAGGTGTAGGAGGGAGAAAGGATGGAGATAGGATGGATGGAGAGACGAAGGAGAGTCTGCCCAAAGTCCGGCTGGGTAGGTGACGGCCGAGGGAGAAGTCCACAGCCCATCTCCTCTATAGCTAACAGGTAGCACCATCGGGCATCAGTCAAGCGGCTAGGTCTCAAAGAGAAAACAATTAGAGAGCAAAGAGAAGGGATAAATGGAGCATAAAGGAGAAAGTGGGTGGAGTAAAGGGGTATGAGGGAGAGTACGACGGAGAGACGAAGTAAGGTCTGCCCAATGTCCGGCTGGGTAGGTGACGGCCGAAGGGGTAGTCCACAGCCCATCTCCTCTATAGCTATCAAGTAGCTCCACCGGGCATCGGCCAAAAAGCTAGGTCTCCACGGTCAGAGGCAGGTTCACAGATTCGGTATCCTGAAGGGTAGGCCGGATGGGGGATGTGTACGAGGTCTGGACGAAGTCCGTTTTTTTCTCAAGGAGTAGCACGACGTGGTAGGGAACACTGTGGCAGTCATCTTGGGGTCAGGCAGTCCCAATGATTTTAAACAAGTGATCCAAGCTCCCACAGGAAGGAGATCAGCTCCGCTACTGCCCGCGAGGATAACACCTCATTAGACACGCGCCCCCGGCCATCAGCTTTTTCGGTGGCATAAGGGCACCTCAGAGGACTTCCCCTGCCAACACAGGTCGATTCCCCTCAATGAATTGCTGCAATGCACGGAGTAGTTTTACGTTGCCGACCATCCCCTGAGCTAAGGTTTGGGCTATAGAGTCCTGTAATGACTGCAGGCTGCGCACGTCGTCGAGTTGGCACTCACTGGGGGGGAGTGTGCTCACCCAGCCAAGAGATAGCGTAGAAGTTAAGGACACTATATGATTGTGCGTCCGCCTTCATTCCCAGTATGTTGCTGTGCCTCTTCAACTGGAGCTCTGGTTCTCCACTGTATCTCGGTGTTACTTCCCAGACGCAGGGTTACTTTAATAAATAAAGGGTTACTTTATTCCTTATAATAAATACATGGTTACGCCATCACTGTTCCCACAAATTGCTTAAATCCTTAGTATATTGCCATTTCACATGAAAGGGATAGGATCTTTGCGCACATGAAGAATCAGTAGTACAAAATGAAACACCCAAAAGCACTTAGATATTTGTTTCAACGAGTTATTAGAATCCGTTTAATGCAAGCCTGATTAAAAAACTTTATAGTTCAGAATGTTTAAAAACAGGCATAGATATTTTCTTTCCTAAACTTTCTTGGTCCTAAAAAAAATAAACATATTGCCATAAATATCTCCATTCTGCTGATCACTGTTCATTTAGAAAAACAGATCAGAAGAAGGAAAGGCCAGGTTTAGTTTTGTGTTGCTTAAACTAGCAGTTTTAATTTTGCTCCATGGCCTGCCTTTCCCCTTGGCTACTGTCTCTGACAGTTGGCATTGTGATGTTAGAATTCAACTGTAATAAGTTATTACAATTGATCACCTATGTCATTTCTTTATTACAGGTGACTAAATGTATCACAACCTGCCTATAATCAGGAAATTAGAGATGGGCTTTTTTACAGGGACGGCAGGCTAACATTTATTATAAATCACTTATTTTTTCAGTCTGCTTCCCCCAGCTCTATGGGTGGCAAATCTATCCTTCTATTCTTTTACCCATATTTGGGACTCTGAATTACATTTTTCTTTAGCCAGGCCAACTCCACTGCAGCCCCTTCTGATCCAGTCACAGGCTTTCTTATTTCAGAACTTTATCTTTTTCTCCTCTCTTTTCTTTCTGCACTTTTTAATTTCCCCTCACTTCTGACTCCTTCCTGCCTTCTTTTTAAGATGATGTTATTCTACTTATTCTAAAACAATCTAGTCTTTATCCGTCAATGGTTTTTAATTTTTGGCTTTGGTCCCTGCTCCCTTTTCATTCATTCTAAATTTCTTACTCGCAATGGGCACCACCAATTTTCTGCTTTCTTTGACTATTTTCTTTGTTTCCCTCTTTCAGTTACTCTTCCACCCTACCCACCCAATAGAAACCTCTTGATGCCACTAATTACGTCTATTCAGCTTGTCACTCTAAACTACTCTTGATACTTATTCTCCTGGATATATTTGATACCTTCAACAGACTACCTTGGATCAGGCTTTCGTGCTCTCCATACTTTCTTAACATGGCATTGCTGGGATATCTCTGTCCTGTTTCCTTGCATGTCTCTCTAATTATACTGTGTTTTCTGGGGTAATTGTTGATTCTTCCCTTCTGTTTAGTTGTTTTATTAGATACTTTTAAAGAATTCTTACATGTATGCGCTCAAGAAAGTAATTGATAATAAACATGACAGTTGTTGATTCCAAAGATTGTGAACCATTACTTAAATGCTATAGCATCCAGTACAGGTCCCCACTGTTTGGAATACTTTTTTTCTGATAGGTATTTCTAATTTCAGATTCCTGACCTTTATAATATCTAGGCGAAAGATGGGATCACGAAGACATTTCAGCATAGCCTCAGTGCCCTGGCAGGTGATGATGTGTGGCTCTGCGTCGACCCTGATCTGTCCCAGAAGTAAAGGCTTGGGGCTCTTATAAGCGCCACCAAAGTCCACAGACAACAGTTCCTTTCTGTCAGATTAGAGAGGATCAAGAGGGGGAACATGACGATGCGTGTTGAGCAGCCGCGGGTGCCCGCGGGCTGATCTCGCAGTAAGAATTCGTCTCCGCTTCTGCACTTACCTGGCCGTTGCACTGGGTCCTCAAGACTGATGGGGCCTCTTGGGGGGACTGACAAGCTGGCCAGACCCCAGGCGGTGACAGGGCCGGCCTGTGGGATTCTGTTGGAGGAGACAGCGAGAGGGCTCCAGCACTGCAGGTCGGCTGGCGCGTGTAGCACAAGTCAGGCTGCCGGCTGGAGCTCACCTGCACCTACACTACGGATGCCTACAGAGGGATTATCATGCTCACAGTCCCTGGGAGATATCAGGAGGCTCAGGTTTGAAAAAAGTTGCAAAAAAGGGGAAGCGATGTGTGGCTGGTGGGGGTGTCCCACGGAGCATATTACTGCCTTCTGACCGCCACAACATAGCCAGTCAACAGCGGTTCCCTGGCGACTGCGCCGGGGGTGTGGAGGTCCCACCACCCATATCGTAATAGGGCGGTCGGGAGACCGCCACCACTGCGCCCCTGCAAGTCTGGCGGTCCGGGGACCGTCAGACTCGCAATCAGGGCCTAAGCATATTGCAGCCCTCAGACCGCCGCGGGACCGTCAGGGAACGTGGTTCCCTGGCGGTTGCGGCGGTACAATGGCAGTCCGACTGCCAAAGTCCTAATAGGGTGGTCATACTGCTGGTGCAGTGGTGGTTGGGATCCGTGGATCCGGCCAAATTGTTTTTAAAAAACTAAGCACAGGCTCCCGCGCTTCGTTTATTATCCACCCCAGGTGGGCCAGGTCCCGGGTGCATGTTTTTTTAATAATGGAGGGGGGCACACAGGCCCCCCCTCCTGGGGCTCAATATTGTCCCGGGGTTCACCACCTCCCCGGGGCTTCTTTAAAAAAAAAAATGAAAGGAGTACGGGCCTCCCCGCTGCCCCGGGGACCACCATCTCCCCGGGGCTCATAGTTTTATAAATGGAGGGCCTGTTAGACACCCCCCCCCCCTAAGACCCGTGGACTGCCACCTCCCCGGGCCTTCATCTATAAACAAAGCGGGGGCGCGCGGATTCGCCCATCAGCCCTTCAGGCCGCCACTTCCCCGCGGCTTTCAATTTACATAATGCAGGGGGCGGCCAGGATTCCTCCACAACCCCAGGGACCACCATGTCCCGAGGGCTTTAACCAAAAACAATGCAGGGGCAACACGGCCACCTCGCAGCACTGGGGACCACCACCTCCCCGGGGCTAAATCACACAATGGAGAGGGTCGTGGCCTTCGAAGACCTCTAAGCAATCGCGTCGTCTGTGACTTACAGGAGGTAACAGGAGGAGTTGTTGGCCCTCAAGGACGTCCTTGTGAGCCAACTTCTCCTCCTGTTACCTTTAGTAAATCCCACAGTGTGAGATTGCTGAGAGGTCGTTGTGGCCCGCCTCCTTTCTCTGCCACTCTGAAAACATGCCTCCTGGTGCACTACTAGTTGGGGCATGATGTCCCCTTGGCTGCTGAGGGTCCTTGGGGGTGAATAACCCATCCAGTTACCTCCAGTAAGTCTCACACAGCAGGATTGCTAAGAGGTCTTTGGAGGACACACCCCCTTTCTCCACCACTCTGCAAACGCATCTCCTGGTGCACTACTGGTTGGGGAATTAAATCCTCTTGTATGCTGAGGGACCTTGGGGGCCAAGAAGCCCTCCTGGTACTTTCTGTAAGTCCTACACAGTGGGATTCTTTTGAGCTGGTCAGAGGCCCTGCCCTTTTTCTCCACCACTCTGCAAACGCCATTACTACTTCATAGAAATTCACTGAAAAAACCAAAGTATGTAATATGTGAGGTCATAAGCAGTGCATTGCGGGAGCATGAGTTATAGTTAGCTCGGCTAACTATAGCTGCTGAATTTTACTGGTTTTGTACTAGCGGAACCTGAGCCTAATTATAACGTCCCTATAACCGCATGCTTTTACGATTTGGGCTAGCCGCGCTATATAGATGTTAAAGTTGGGCTCAAGCACAATCCCTGGGGCACTCCCTCGTTAATTTGCATCAGTTGTGACTTGAAAGGGTCCAAGCAGACTTCTTGCGTTCGACTAGCAAAGAAGTCCCTGATCCAATGTAGCACCCTAACATGAAATCCAACCTCATGGAGTCTGCGGATTAGGATCGAATGGAAGACCGTGTCAAAGGCTGCCGACAAATCCAGCAACACCAACATGACCGTGGTTCCAACATCTAGAGAGAGCCTGATGTTATCAGCAACAACCAGCAATGCAGTCTCAGTGCTGTGTAGCTCTCTGAAACCCGATTGCAAGGGGTCCAACATGTGGTGTTCTTCAAGAAAAGTTAGAAGCTGTTTATTAATAAACCTTTCTGGGGTTTTTGCAAGTAGAGGTAATAGCGAAATTGGTTTGGAGTTGAAAAGGACATTGGGATTTGCTGTAGGTTTTTTAAGCAACGGGATACTCAAGCACTCTTCCATTCCTTAGGTACTCTGGCTGTGTTCAGTGAGAGATTGTATAAATCTTTGACTACAGGTGCCAGATACGTGGATAGCCTAACCGTTGTCCTGGGAGGGTTTTGGTCGTGAGGGGAGCCAGACTTGATGTGGGACAGCCTTTCCAGCACCTGGTCCACCGAACAGAGTTCAAAGTCACTCAAACTGGACATGGCTCTTAGATGAGGATAGTTTAGGTCCGGTTCGTTCGCAAGGCAATCAGGACTAACTAAAAAATGCTTGTAGATTATCTCTATTTTAGCTTTAAAAAAGTCACCTAAGTCATTGAAAGGTCACAGTACTGGAAGTACAGGCACAGGGTTTCACAAAACTATTTAGATCTTTGTATAACTGTTTAGTGGAGTTACCCACTTTGTCGACAGTAGAGGCTAGATGTGCTTTCTGTACTTCGCTAATCAGATTGTGATAGCCTCCAAGCCTAGTCTGATATTCTGCTTTGTCCTTAAAGGATTTTGCGTTTAAGGCATTTGCAAATCGATTTCTCTTAGCGCAGTGTGTCAGAATACAATGGAGCTGGGCTTCTGGAGGAAACAGATGAGGATATTTTGAAAAGGGCTATTTGATCAAAAGAGGAGATTAGGGAATCATGGTAAGCAGACAACGCTGTGTCCACATCCGAATAGGATGTAAGTGGGGGAGCTTTGAAAGCCTCCTTGAAGGCAGCAGAGGTAACTATTTTCCAGAGGCGCTGAGGTCTATAAACTGCTTTCACTGGTTTTTCTAGGGCACTATTACGCTAGATGAAAAACTTGATCAGATAATGGTCTGACCAGGTAACAGGAAGCGGAGGTTCACATGTTACTTCCTCAACATTGGTAAGGATAAGATCAAACATATGTCCTGCCCTATGCGTAGGGCCGGGCACCATCTGCTTGAGCCCTAGTGATTCTAAATCTACTAAGAGTTGGGTCACACCTGGGTCATCAGTGTTCTCGCTGTGGTAGTTGAAATCTCCCAATAGTAGGAACTTCTTCGATGCCAGAACATAAGGTGCAATATAATCAGTTAGTGCCAGAGGAAAATCTTTCTTAGCGCCTGGAGGGTAATATAGTAGCACCCCTTTCCAAACTTCTGTTGCAGATATTAGTTTAAAAAATACATATATCTAGCCAGCCTGTGCATAGGGTGTTAGTTAACTCGATCTTTAGGGAGTCGTGAAAGGCGATACCTGCACAGCCCCCCAGGCGCTCAATCCTGTCAGATCTGACTGTAGAATAATGCTCCGGTATGGCTAGAGAGATGCAGGGGACAGCTGAGTCACAAAGCCAAGTTTCCATAAAGAAACAAATCTTGGGATTGGATGTTGTAATAAGGTCCCATATTTCTATGGCGAGTTTAGCCATGGATCTACTTTTACAATACAAGCCATATACATAGAGTTGTCCTTATGAATCGGGAGGGAACCTAGTCATTAGTCTGGCTAAGAGTTGTTCCTGGCAGGCTGAAGGGCACATATGTCGAGAGACATGTATTGTCTACTCCTAGCACTGCTGAGGGGACTGAGCAGGAGGATCTACATTCCCTGCATGAGGCAGGGCCCTCAAGGGATGGAAATCTCTGGCTACAGCACAAATGAGAATAATTAGCTTTAGCGCTGACCAGCAGAATATGCTTAAGTTCTTTGGAGGAATACCTCCTTACCATGTTGGTGGCCCTAATATCAAGGTCCTGAAAGAAAAAACGGGCAGGGGTCCTGGCGCCTGGCGTTGTCCAGGCACTGATGGGCTTGCCTTTGGCACACTTGCGGCACATCTGCGCCCTGCAGCTGATTTTATGCCACTTCAGAAAGCATGAGCCCTGCATCTAGACAGCCAACCTGCCCAAAATGGTGGCAGTCTAGTGGCTCACAGGAAGTAGTGACAGCCTTGCAAAACCAAACTCTCCACATCAAACGGCACGAAAGCCACGGCAGACCTGAGATCGGTGAAGCCATTTAATGCAGGAGGGAGGCTGGGAGTGTGACACAGTAAGTAGGCACACAATGACCAAAGTTTAAAAAACAAATAGGGAAGGCAGTTTCATACAAGTACCATTACCTGCAGCTCTGCGCGAATGCGGCCTGCAGCTGCTTTTATGCGGCTTAGTAAAATATGAGCCCTGGATCTAGATCGCCAACCTGCCCAAAATTGTTGCGGTCTAGTGGCTCACATTAAGTAGTGACAGCCCTGCATAACCAAACTCTCTCCGCATCAAATGTCATGAAAGCCGCGGTGGACCAGAGAGCGATGAGGGTGTTTAAAGCAGGAGGAAGATTGCGAGTGCGACGCATTGAGTAGATGTTTAAAACAAAGTAAAAGCACTCAATGACCAAAGTTTAAAAAACAAATAGCAAAGGCAGTTACATGCAAGTACCCTTACCAGCAGCAGCATACAGTTACCCAGCAGCCCTACCAAGAAGTACTCACATGGAACAAGTTCCAATAGGAAGCACTTAAAAATTAATTAAAGGGAGTGCAACTGAATGATGCAGGAGATACTAGGTGCAGCAGAATATTCCACCTTTACAGCACCCTTGCAAGAACCTTCATCAGCTACAGTCATCATAATACCAGAAGCCTGCGAATATTTGAGCTAAATGGTTACTCACTGTGCAAAATGCCATGTTTGTTGCTGTAAAAATGTGTTCTGTATGTCCATTTTCCATTCTACTGTTCTCAGGTTGTATACTCATACACTACAAATGATGTACTGTTGAAATAATGATCATTGACCAGTTGTGAAAAAACAACCATAAAGATTATAGTAAAAAAAAAAGCTGCACTCTATTTGTATGTACGTAGATGTTTGCATAGTAAATAGGTCTGTCGGTCACATTTATTAAAAAAGCACTACAGAACCCTGCGCGCGAACAACCTGGAAGTCTGTCCTTTAACCATAGGACACCACCAACTGGAGTGGAATCATTAATTTGAATACTCGGAGTGAGGACATCCCTCCTATCCTTTTGAGGTTATGGATCTGGTACAACAACAGTCCAGACTTACCTCAATTTGAGAGGACAAATAACTGACTCTACATGTAAAACCATACAATACAACGGGACCGTCTAGCCACATTAAGAAGAATTTTACTTGGAGCCCTGAAGAAGTCCGAGAGGACGAAACGCGTTGGCTACTGTTTTTAATTGGATGTGGACAAGAAGATAAAAAAATAAAGGATTATAAATTGAACTTGTCCAATGGATATTTTGTATTGAGAAACATGTATTATGTGTGTGTGCAGTCTATTTGAAGTGTTTTGCTGAACTCATATTTGATATTAGCTATTCGATTCATACAATTTTAGGTGCTGAATCACTCTACATTGCTTGATATTAGCTATTCGATTTACATAATTTTAGGTGCTGAACCACTGTATATTGCCATAGTAAATAGGTCTGTTAGTGACTGTACGGGTTTTTGAGTGGGTCTGTAACAGTGTGTGCGTGTGTCAGTACCTGTGTCAATGACTGTATAGGTGTGTGAGTACATGTATTAGTACCTGTTTGGGTGTGTTTGTCACCCTTAACTTAAATTCATAACAAATACATTTATAACTTTACAAGTACATTTTTTTGACATATTAGAATACAATTTAAACCAAACAATTAACAAACATAACATAACTTATTTAACTATTTACAAATACAGAAACACAGTGAAACTTAAACTTTTGATTAACTACTGTTGGAACTCACCCATATACTTACACTGCTGCTGTCTATTTACTTTATCTCTCCAAATTTGTAACAGAGCAGGAGTAAATCAGATTAAATGTAAAATATGTTATACAAAAAACGCTTAATTTGACAAGGAGGTGGAAACTATTTTAAGAAGTACGAATAAGAATGTTTAGAAATAGAGTATGTTTATGTTTATTATTTGGTTGCATAAGTTAATTAAAACCATTGCATTACAATAAAACATTAAAAAAGGACATCACAATTCATAGGGGTAAAAAGGAATCTGGGAAAGTGCAATAGTTAAATACCAGCGTTTGTCTAGGGGCTTCTTATCATATTTTCAATTGGGCGTTGCCTTTTGGCTAGTCCCATAAGAGAGTGTCACCCTACTAGCTCCTTCAAGTCACCAAGGCTACTTTGGTTTCTGTTCTTTTCGCTGATGCTCTTTTTCTTGTCAAGTGCTTGTGCTTTGCGACTGTGTAGGGGAATGTTCTTTCGCGGGCCTTTGTTTAAAATAATCCAGTATCAGCGTTTGGACAGTTCGAGGGATAGGTCGGGAGGCCAAGCCAGGGTACATAGCACCCCTTATAGTTTGTACAAATCTTCTGCAGCGGGCCAGGATATAAGGTTCTTTTTGTGTGAAGCATAATGCAGCGGCCTCCTGGCAGGTGGTTACTTTTTCTCTCAAGCAAAGATCTCTAAGAAGGATCCTCCTTTCAGTTGCTAAGGTCGGGCAACAGCACAGGAGGTGTAGCCATGATTCTCTCTTTTATTCACACAGGCGGCATGCTTCTCCTGTGTTTTGGTTTGCCCAGGCCCGGCTAAAGTCCGTGATTGGGATTGCCAGCAGTCGCATGTACATAATCTCTCTTCTGGCCTTAGGGTTAAGCAGGGCGGAAAGATAGGGCTGAGGTTTATTTATTAGATATGAATCATTCAGCGGTATCAGGAAGGGTAATGTTTTTAGTGTTGCCTGGTCTTGCTGGAACGAAACTTGTTGAACTTGTTTATTGATACGCGTTTTCCAGGTAGTGTAAGATATGCAAGGCAGAGCGAGTGCTGATTTGTTTATTTCAATGGAGACCATGGCCCTCATGAGCTGCTTATTCCATGGTGATCCAGTTTTTTCAAATGTGTCTCTGAGGCAGCTTTTTAAAGAGTCCCCCGGAGATTTTAAGATTCGAATGTAGTATTTTAAGAAGTCGGCCTCAAGGGTTAGTGATTGTTTGACTAACCCGAGCTCCAACCTAAGTCTCGCCCTTGAGAGGTGTTTTGCTATTTGAAAAATTATTTTGTAGGCCACACACTGAGCCCGCTCTAGGGTTTCTGAACAAGCGCCCGGGAACGCTTGATGCCCATACGAGAGTGCTGGAAGAAGAGAGGCTTGAGTGACCTTTCTAATGGCCTCTGCTGATGGACTATTTAACTTGTTGTTCAATTATATTAAACCATACGTTATGGCCGTCGATTTATTAATCAGATCCTTTTTGTGAGCGGTGGATTTTGCTGTTTCTGTGAGCCATATCCCCAAGTACTTATATTTCTGCACTGTGTTAATTATTCTGGAGCCAATTGTGCATGTGATAGGTTTTTTGTGTTTTTGCTGGCCTATTACTATGATCTTGGTCTTATCTGAGTTGATAGTATGGTGGTTGGATGTGCAGTATTCATGGAAACTGGTCAAAGCTCGTTGGAGACCCACTTTGGTGTGATCCATGATGACTATGTCATCTGCATACTGAAGAATGTGTAAAGGACGATTGCCTAGTCGGGGAGGGGCCAGGCATCTGTTGACGAGAGCTTTTCCCAGATCGGCGGTATACAGGTTGAAAAGGAGGGGAGCAAGCACACAACCTTGTTTCACACCACCGTTCGTGCAGATTTTTGCCGAGAGAGACGTGGGGCCTGTTTTCACCTGGACCCAGGTTTCTGAATAGAGGGACATTAAGGCTGTTAGAAGTGAAGATGAAATGCCCCAGTTCGCTAGTTTCTTCCACAACAGGTGTCTGTCAACCTTATCGAAGGCTGCGGTTAAATCAACAAAGCAGCAAAAGAGTGGAGGTTGGTGCAGCTGAGTTGCATGGTGACAGAGGGCAGATAGAGCAATTATATTGTCAGTTGTTGCGGCTCCACCTCGGAAGCCTGTTTGAAACAAAGGGAGCAACTCGTTTTCTTCAGCCCAGTTTTCTAGTTTTTTCAAAAGGATACGTGCATACGCTTTGGCTTCCAGGTCTAACAAGGCTATTAGGCGATAGTTGTTCGGGTTAAGCCGGTCTCCTTTTTTCTGAATCGGGCATTGTATTGATCCGTTCCAAGCTTCTGGGGTTTTTCCGAGGTTATATGCGATGTTAAATAGTGGGGTCAGTAGCGTTGCCCAGCCCTCTGGAGCGGTTTGGAAAATCCCCGCAGAGAGGCCATTTGGGCCCGGCGCCCCGCTCGATTTCATAGATTTTATTAATCTTGTAATATCCCTTGGTTGAATTGGGGTTTGATGTTCATCTCTATTCGATGAAACTGAGACCGTGGTGGGTGTAAGGTTGTGTGCCAGGAACTGTGTTCTCACATGGTTCTCACACACAGGTGCCGGGACCGCGTTTGACCTCGGGGGTCCGAGGGATTGTAATGTGTTCACATACTGCCAGAATTGAGCATAGAAAATATATTTTTCCATTCCTCGTCTTGCTGAGCACGTTTCAAAGCCCAGATGTTTTTTTTGTGGGCGTTCCGTGCTTCCTTTACTGCCAGGAGATTTCCGTGTGTTGAATTTAGTTTAAACAGGCGGGATTTCTTCCTCAGGTTCCTCCGTGTAAGATTAATGCTTCGTTCCGACAGAGATTTATTAATGTCGCTTGGCCTTTGTTGAAATCGCTTTGAGAGGCCTCTGTGGCCCTGGAGAAGTACTCCCAGCTCTCTGGTCATCAGATCCCAATTTGTTAAAAGAAGATTCCCTGGATGATCCTGTAATTGGAGGTTCAGATCGTTGAGCCATTTAGCCACCTGGGGCGAGTGAAAAGGTTGCCACTTTATTCGCTTTACCACGTTCATTAATTCATCCTCTGTAGAGTGGCCTAGCTCCTGGCCTGTATCTGCTATCTGGTGGTTTAAATTCAGATTTATTACCATGGGATTATGATCACTTTCTGTGCGATTTATGATGGCAAAGCTCTGAAGATAATTAATTAAGCCACTTGACATGAAGATGTAATCGATTGTAGAGATTTTCTTAAACGTGGGACAGGCATCCGGAGTCTGGTCTGCCGATTTTAGACCGTATATGGTGAGTAAATTATTGAATTGGTCATGTTCACTATTCTTCTTTCCAGCATTATGACGATGGCCCAGGTATTTGGTGTTAAAATCGCCTACCAGCAGAATTTCATGTGCGGGATAAGATTTGATGATTGTCTTGATGCTCGAACACAGGGTCCCCATAGCGAGTGCTTTTGAGGATTTGCGGGGATTCAGGTAGCAATTTATGAGGACCAATGAGAAAGTCTTCTGGTTGCTTTTTAGGTCTTTGATGGCTAGGGCTTGCACGTTCTTGTGGGCCCGTGTATGATCGGAGGTCGAGACTATAAAGAGATTGTTTTAAAAAGATCGAAAGGCCCCCCGAAGGCCACCCGAATAAGCTTGTTTGCGTTGCCGATTGAAAACTTTCATAATACCCATAGATTACCGTGGGGATCGGTGACCAGGTCTCCTGGAGGCAGATGATATCGTTGTTGTTTAAAAAGTCGCGCCCTTGTTTGGAATGGAGTGTTGAAGCCAGCCCCGCCACATTCCAGGAGATAATGGACAGTTGATCTTTTGATGCCAATTTCCCAAGCTGAATGGGCACTGCGATTGGCCTTGGAGAGAATTCTCTTGTGCTAGGTAGCGTAAAGGAAGTTATTGTCCTTGAGAGCTGAGTATGTGGTTATCCCCTCGGAGTTATGGGCTGCGGGTTGCCAGCTAATAATCTGGTCATTTTCACCGCAGCGGATCGTTAATGGATGGATGCTCATGATGTACTTACTAGCCAATCGTGGGTGGCGCCCCAGGCTCCCTTCAGTGTACATTTTCTTGAAGGGGATCTGTGGTCCTCAATTAGAACATGAGGATATTTCCTTGGCCGAGTGGGCTCTAATTCTATGCCCCATTCGTCGAAGGTGGAAGCTTCTTTGAGAATAGCATCTCTGGTGGCAGTTGAATCCCAGTTTGTGATTGTGGATTCAGGTGCCCTTGTCCCCGGTATGTGGTCGAATTTTACTGAGTGTAGTTCCACTGAAGTTAGGTGCTTGAGGGATGGTATATGTTGAAATAATTTTAACAAGTTCCCTCTATTCAAAATGTCCGCAGGTCCGCTGGAGGCATAGTGAGGGATAAATATTAGGCCAGCAGAGGAGTTTGCTTCCTTCTTTCCCCCGTCCCCTTTAATATGGGGATGTGAGGCTTGCCCCGATGGATGAAATTGGGGCGCTGAACTTTCACTTGCAGGCTGGCCTGTTTCCTCATAGTCCCTTAACGCTGGGGACCAGGGCGCATGTTTATGTCTAGTCCTTCCATGTGTGTATAGCGGGAGGCTGCGGCTTAGCTCCCATGTGACCTTTTTCTCCGCAGATAGTTTCATGGGTTGAGGTGGACTAGGATTTCTTGTACGGTCCCATATATTTATACTCCCCCTCGGCAAGGATTCCTGCACCTGTTCGTCGTCCCTTATAGAGTTGACCGTCGTATGCGTAAGTGTTCCTCGAGGGGGTTCAGTTTGAGTGGTCGGTGATGATGAGCTGGTAGAAGTGGTGGAAATGATGTATATACTGTTCTGTACGGCTGGTGTTTCTACACTGGAGGGGATGCCAGGGGCCGTAGTTTGAACTGCGCACCTGCTTGGAGGATGATTTGCACTCTCGTTGTTTATTAATTTTCCTGTACTAGCCTGTTGTATCACTGAAATATCAGCCAGGGATCCAAACGTAGCTGTTGTTTGTGTTGGAGTCGGTGGAAAATTGCTTTGCGTGCCATATACCAGTTCATCTGTGTTTGGTTTTCTTTGGGTGCTCTGAGTGTCTCCCCGTGTCGGTGAGCGCTCCTTTTTCTGAATATTAACAACTGGGTTCTTGGAGTGCATGCTGGAGCCTGGATTAGATCTTTTATTAAAAATGGGGAAAAGTTTGACCGGCTTTCCTTGTTGTACTATAGCGCCTGTTCTTGGTCCTTGGCCTGTTGTCACCTGACACCTTTTTTGTAGGCGCTGTTTTTTGGAGAGTTTTTTCAGTTTCTTTTTTGCTCTTCTGGATAGAAGAGGTTCCCCTGAGACATGAGTGATAGGAGCTTGCTGAGAGTTGAAAGAGGGCTCTTCTGAGGCGTGAGCATTGGGGACTTGCCTGTTGGGGCTCTCGTTAGATCTGAGTTTGTGTGGGAGCTTGAGGTGGCACTGGAGTGGGCATTTGCATCCGTGCATGATTGGCTGGTTGCGGCCTCTCCGGTATCCTTTGGTGTAATTGCGAGTGGACAATTCTTCTTAGCGTTGTCTAATAAGGCCAACAGAATTTCCAGTAGTGTGGTCAGTTTGTCCATTAGTTGAGTACAGGAACATGATTGGCCCATTTCCGTCCGGTCAAATTTATGTTCGATCATTGTTAGCCTGTTCCCTAGAACCACTAGTGTTGTTGCTATCGACTAAATAAGATCAATCTGAAGCTCCATTTTTTGTGACTGCCAGAGTAGAGCTTTGGCTATTGTGTCTTGTTTGTATAGAGAGAAATCTTCTCGGTTATAGTCTGCTGGGCTTCCCAAGCTGGCTTGGTCGTTGCTCTCTTCATATAGATGGAGCGGCGAGTGGTAGTTAATATTTGTAACTCGCATAATGTCTAGCCCTGTTGTTTGGGATAGGGATAGGGATGCTTCCATTTGTGCATCTATTTGGGCTTCTAGAGTTGTTAAAAATTCCTGTGAAAGGCCCCCCTGGACAGGTTCTGGTGTGATCCATCGCTTCTGCTCCTCTTGTGAGGCTTGTATTTCCGGGGAGGATGGCGGGCTTAGCTGAATAACCGTTCCCTGTACTGAGGCATGAACTTGCGCTGTTGTTACGGTGTAGATATCTCCCCGGCCGGTCTGTGTGGGTCTCCGACATGTTGGAGTGTAAGGTGGGAGTTTGATCTCCGTAGGTCCTTAGGCTAGGTCGGCTCTGGGCGCAGTGAGACTGCCCTGTTTGAAGATTGGAAGCATCTAGTTTTTTCCTTTGGGCCCTTCACACTGTTAAAGTTGTGTTTATGATTAACGGTGGAATGTGAAAAATGAGTGATTCTTTGGAAATAGCTTTGGATTTTGCCCCGTGGAGGAGAGCGCAAAGGCGTAGCTGCCGGTCCATCCTTGGATGGGCTTTTGTTCAAATGACTGCCCGTTTCCATTTCCGTTTTGAGTTCCGTTATTGGATGAGTTTGTAAGTGTGCGTGAGTGGTACCCAAAGGTTCTGGTAGTGGACTGCCTTGACCCCCTTCAGCCGCACCTGGACACTCTCTTGCGTCGTCAGTTTGCCCCTTCCTACCCGTGCTTCTGCCCGGGCATCTCTTTTTGACCATCCTTTCTTGTTTTGGTCTTCAGCCTTGATTACTGATGCCTAAAGAGTGTCCTCTCTTCCCAGGTGACTTTCCCCTTTGGGTCTTTTTTTGGCCGGGATGTCCATAGTGTCGATACCGGTGCAGTTGCTTTCACATCACTGCTAGGGGAATGCCAGCTGAATTCTCTGCCACTTCCACCCCTGACCGCGGGTTCCTCTGTGCACCAACTGCTGGCGAGGCAGTGCTTGGCACCAGAAGTGCTAACGTGGCAGGAGGAGATGGTGGCAAATGGAGCAAGCTCCTGGCGTGATGGCTGGGTTTAAGGCGGGATTCAAGTGAGTGGGATGAGTGGGCCTCTACAGGGCAGGTGCAGGCTGCGCCCGGGACTAACCGGGCTGCCTCCGCACCCCCCTGAGGCTCGCTCTCTGCAGCCTCTATCTGACAGAGGTCGCACTCGTCTCGGCATAACCTGACCCGCCTCACCCACTAAGTGCCTTGGAGTTTGAAGTCAAGCCTGCCCCTGCCACTACTTGCAGGTGCTACTACGGGAACTGCCTCAGGTACTCCCTCAGGTGCCTCGGGTGCCCCAGCTCACCTCTCTATGCCGGCTCTGTGCCACAAGTGCTGCAGGGCTCTATGAGTTGACCGGGTGTCACCTAGAAGCTCTACGGTCCTCCGACGTGGCGGCGTTCAATTCTGCTCTCCTGCTGCACCTCGCTCCTCGCAGCAGCCGGCCGCGGCTCACTCGCTACCGGAAGTCAGGCTCCGGAAGTCAGGCCGAGAGTAGCACCAAATAGAGTAATACAGTGTTTGGTACGAAAAATGAGGGACACTAAGTTGAGAAGAGCAGCACTCAAACAAAAATAATTTATTGCGAGTGTGGTTGATAAAGTGTTTCATCTGAAGCGCAAACTATTTATTTGGATACAAACAGAATGAAAACACTGGATAAAACAGTGTTGTCTATGAAGAAAAAGAAACCCCAAAAAAGCCTTATTAATAAAAGTAACGTTTGCAGAATTTTGAAAGGCGAATGGATGCGTACGTCTACTACTGATCCTTGCTATAATGAAGAAAGCTACTTACAAGAGAATGAATTAGTGTATGCAGTTGAAACAACTGGCAGATGTTACCAAATAAAAGACAGTAGTACCATTGCAAAAGAAGATAACATTCCTAGAAATGTAGAGGAAGAGATAGGTGAAAAGGTACAAGGAAGGTGTAGACATGCTCCTGTGTATAAATGGGAGTGCAGTAGTATTCATATTATTTGCCAGTAATACATTGATATAGTAGGACCCCACCCATGTACTTGCAGTGCTGTGGTCTATTTACTTTACCTCTGCAAATATTGGGACGAATGAGTACTGGTATCGTTGTTATGTAGAGCTTAAGTGCATGTTGTGAATTTTAGGAACACTAACTTGGTTTCTAACCCTGAGTTGTGCAGAATATCCATGGGATCACTTACATTACTTTCGGAGCGAAACAAACTCTAACAGTAAAGGTATCATCCACTGAGCTTCAGAAAGGGCTTCAAGGTATAGTTGTGTATTTTTCTACAATCTACAACCTAATTAACATACATGTAAAAGCTCTTTGCTGCTCTCTCAGTTTTATTTCTATGTCTGGTAACATCTGTTTTCATTTGAAATCTCCAGTCAGAACTCCTGTAAACCACCTCCTCTCTCAGTAGAAAAGCAGGTAAAATGTCTCCCCCTCACCATGTGCTCTTACTTATGTTGCTCTAGTTAACAAATCACAGACTTCCTTTCATCTTTCTTTTTTGTTATACCACTTCTAAATGGTCAGTACTTCTTTAACCCTTTCCATTTTTTCTGCGAAGAAGCCCAATTTGGTTGGGTTTTTTCATGAATCCGTCGATTCACCGCGACGATTAGGGCGGCCCCCCGTCTAACTTCACTGCGACGTTTGCAGATTTCCACGGGGGGCCGCGCTGAGTCCCGCGATGTCTCTGCGGATCTCGCGCGTGACCAAACAAAAAACACTTTGTGGCATTTTACTGCCCAGTACATGTGCTTACCCCTCATTTTAACATACACAAGGCGTCAGGAAAGCTCTCACCTGACCCCTTTATTCACTATACAAGCAACTTTTCAGTCCCGGGGACCGTTTTCTGATAAATTAAATGGCAGCCGCAACTTTTCTGTGAAGGTGTGGCCAGCTAATCAGAATCTTACTTTGGCACACAGGTTCGTGGATTCCCCGCCAGTGCATCCCTGGAGGGTCTGCGTCCTGAGATACACAAATATGGATTTTAGTTAATATCTCTAAAACTACTGAATGCATTAACACCAAATATCAAAAAGCATTCTTTTTGCCAAATTTGGTGAAATTCCGTTCAGCGGTTCGGACTGCAGTCATGTTCTAAATCTCTATGGGAATTAACATGGAGAAAACGCGTTTTGGGACCCCCCCTTTTTCTCAGCCCCCCACTTAACAGATCACCCGAAACTTTCAATCAAGCAGCTGAATTGAGCGCCGTACTAATTTGGAACATTTCGTGAAGATTCGTCAAGTGGCGCCAAAGTTCTTGGCAAAACAAAAAACTCTTCCTATGGAAAATTGGTCCTAACTATAACTACCTACTGGCAAGCGCCAGTAGGTAGTTATAGTTATTTATATATGTATATATATATAGATAGATAGATAGATAGATAGATAGATATCTTCCAAAAATAACTGTGGTTATCAGTCAGTATTGTAGCCAGGACACACGTAAAACAAATTGGTAAGTTAGTAGGTGTTAATATTCCATCCTGACTCCAAACAACAACATACAGCCTAAAAATGGTGACATGTTTTAGTTCTACAAAGACCTTCGTCCGCCCACAACTGCAAGCCTCACTGTTTGTGTGATATAAATAGAAAGCCTAATTTAAGCACTCAGATAAACATGAAAATCATACTATCCTGCCCTAGTTTTCTTGTGTTTAAAAACAGACAAGTCCTGTTATTTGCCATATGATAAATACATACAATTTTATTTTCACCGCTGGGGTAGACGGTACTGCACACAGCAGCAGAAGGTCTCAAAGTTCAATCAGAGTTTCATGAATGTATACATGGAAAATGATGAGATTTCCACCAGATGAATTACTGCAGGCCGAAATGCATTGTAGTTTTGGTATAATAATGAATAATGCTCACAACAGTATTTCAGACACTGGATTCTTTTTGATTGAAAAGAAATCGCAGCATGATTATGAATAAACATACATAAATCGAAGAACATCTTAGTGTCTTGAAATGGAAAAACATTGTGGGCACTGGATTATAATTCAACGCAAATGCTTGCACCTCACAGCAGGGCGCTCTGGGGACACATAGCGCACACGTTATTTTCCGAATATGCCACATAATTTGCTGCATAATTTTCACTTTTCACAGTAAATGTTTTTGGCTCCAAGAGATTCAGAAATAATAGAATGTGCTGCATTATTTGTCTTGTTTCCCCATAATTTAGATAAACTTCATACATAATTAGGTTGTTCGCATAATACTAGTAGCCTTTAAAAATGGTACAATTGCAGAGAAGTTTGGGGCTGTCGTCATGATGACGAATTCCATATTTCACACTGAATGTGAAATATTTTCTGTATAAGGTGTAAGTGTATAGTATATATGCAGCTGTACTGCGTGAGATATGTTATTGATTACCATTGTGGAGTGTGAGGATAGTCCAGGACTCACAGAGACCATCCTTTAACCTTGGTAAAACATTGTGAAATGTGCGTTTTCATACGACTTGATTTTGAATTTTGTGCAATAAAAGCAACCAAACAGGTAACATATGAGGATATACAAACCCAGATTGTCCAACGTAGGTCCAGAAAGGCTTGATTCATGGCAGATACTCAGGATAACCACTGAGTGTGTACATGAGTTTCATATTGTTTTGCTGTCTCTTAATTTATCTTTTAGCTGTATCCTGCAAATTTGGCAAACATCAGGCCCTCCTGGGCCTACACTCGACATGCGTGCACTATAATGTTATTGTTTCCACTTTATTTTTTGCTTATGTGGTATTATTGTTGGCATAATGTGTTACTAAAATATAATTAAAAACTAAACATTTCTGACTTATTTGTATTAATTATAATTTTGTTTTCTTGCTCGAATAGATGAAGACTGGTCTTGGAGTCAATGTTATCAGCCTTATAATTCTTTTATTTGGACTGTATACTTGGGGAATTCCCATGTTTGACCTCAACACATTTCCTGAATGGGCCCCATTCAGAAATCTGACATCACCATCACCACCATAATGGACTCTTTGTTGCTTCGGAAAGAAAAAGAAGCAGGTTGAATGTATGAAAAGCCAGTTTACATTTAACTATAGAACAATTAACACATAAATGGTGTTTATGAGATTAACATAATTTGCCAAATTAAAGTATTTGAATCAGGAGGTAAAATAAGAATAGCATTATATGCTGTTAATTTTTGAGACACTTTGTTTAAACCTTTAGAAAATGTTCATTCTTAAAACAAGACTCTAACTTACCTGATTTTTGTATTATTTAATAACGTTGCTTCTATTGCTTTTGGAAGCATGATGCGCCCTTTTGAGAAATAATTTAAGGCGGTAGAATTTAAAATAGTACATTACGGGATCTACTTCTTTTCAAAGAATCGATCCACTGCAATGACCCATTAACAGTGTGTTTCCAATATTCATTTAAGGTGAAAATGACAATTTACTGCATATTCAAGTCCAGCATTGTGGCCAAATGCCACCTTTTTATGACTTGCCATGTTTACATGACATTGACATGTCTTATCTACCACATTTTGGGAACGTTCAGCAGTACATTTATTTCTTAACAATGGTCAAAAATAAAGAATGTTTATGCAGTTGATGTGAGACTGCAGAGAATGTACGGTATTACATGCCTAGGTGCTGTATAAATTTTATCTCTACAAGTTGTTATTAAAACATTCAAGTTTTTGTAAAAATTTGTTTTCATTTTGATTTTTTTTCAAAATTAAAAATGTGTCCTAGTGAAATGTTACAAAATCTGACCACATACGTTTGGAACCATACCTTCCATGACCTTCTAATTTAAACACACAGGTAGCAACAAACGCGATGAACACTTAATTAAAGCCTTCATTCAGAATGGTAAACGTGTGGCTTGAAAACGATGTAACGGTACATAGAATGGGCCGCGTATTTGTGAGCAGACCCATAAAGACTTGGGACGTTAGAAATCACGTCTTAAATTATAGATATCTCAGCTGAAAGATGGACACACACACCCGTCCCACAGAAATGCCCATGCTAGTAAGCTGTAGACAAAGGCGAGTGAACTAAGCCAATAGGGAGCATCCCTCCTTTTCTGCTGATACACAGTGAACGAGAAGCTCCGCACATCCCAGCTGTTACTGTACCTTGGAATAGAGGTACCATATTCATGTATGAAATGATGACTTGAGTTAAATAAATGACTCCTTGAGAACCATTATTCTTCAATTTCTTGGTGCACCCAGGATTCAAGGTAGAACAAGGGTTGGCTCTTTTATGTATCTCTCACATTTCCTGTTGAGGCAATGACTTAATATCATGCAAAAGCACCAACGCCGAAAACTGAAATTGTCTTTACTTACTTCATATTCATTTAAGATGTTGTTCTTTACTGTAATTGCCCTTTTTAACATTTGATAAATAATTACAAGTGTATGATGCAGCACCTCCACACAGCCACGAGCTTCAACAACATGTCAATTTGAAGTATTCCTTCTAGACCATGAATCAGCTATAACAAGTGAAACAAGCATTGGCAAAGCCAATAGGTCTAGACATTCGCATACCTACATTTCCTCATGTCATTTCTATATGCCCTTTTGGGTCAGAAGCAACAGCTTGGAGTCTTTAACAAGGCATCAGCCCTTCAAAACATTACTAGATGTTCCTTTAAAGTCAGACGCAACTGCCTAACTAGTCTAAGACAAAGCTGCAAGAACTCAAGTCGTTCATTACTAAAAGTCCCTTTATAGTCAGATATAACTGCTTCAAATGCCCTTCATAAAGTTGAGGGTGTGTGCCTTCAAATTAAAATGTACATATACACTTTTGCTAATCTAATTAATTTGTTTTATATATGATGTTTAAATATACCAATGTAGGTATATGATGATGAATCAATATGGAAGGTGAAGCTTTGGAGTCGTCAGACGAATCTCCAGGAAACGTAAAAAAAAATGCTAAGTTTCAGGGTGATCTGTCAAGCGAAGGCTGAAAAAAAGGGGAGTCCCAAAACGCATTTTCCCATTAATTTTTCCATAGGAACTTTAGATACAGCAACAGCCTAAACCGCTGAACGGATTTACACCAAAGTTGGCAGAAAGCTAGATCTTGGTCCAGAAAGAGTGCTTTTTGGGTTTTGGTGTAAATCCTTTCAGTAGTTTTTGAGCAATTAATGCTCAAAAACGTTGTATATCTAGGGACCCGGAGCCTCCATGGATCCCAACAGATCTCAAGCTGAGATCTGATTGGCTGACACCACTTTATCCAGGAAATGGTGGCAGCCATCAAAGGACTCGGGACTCAGTCCTGAGTCCTAAAAAAGTTTTAAATAAAAGACATAAGGGGGATGGGTAGGAATATCTTCACCCCCTAGGCCTGGTGGTGGGGTTGCCGCAAACTCACTGAAGATCCTCAGCAAAATAAAAACTAAAACGGGGTGGGCCAGGGCCCGAGGGGGGGGGGGGCAGGGGTTGTGCATGGCACCCTTCTCCTGGTTGATTTTGGCCCAGGCAACCCCAACCTCCATGGCCCGATGTCTTTTTCAGGGAAAGGGGGCACGTAGCCCTCCTCCCTGGCCCGTTTTCGGCCCCTGGTACCCCATCCCTCAGGGCTCAATGTCTTTTTGAGGGGGAGGGGGTACTCAGCCCCCCTCCGCTGGATGTTTTTGGCCCTGGGGGCTCCATCCCCCGGGGCCGTGAACCTTTTGAAAAGGGAGGGGGCCACGCAGCCCCATTTCTTGAGCCATTAACAGCCCGGGGACCCCATGCCCCCAGCCTGGCTCACTAGCTATATCCTGAAGAGCCCACCCCCGGGACATAGCAGTTTCCCTGCCTGCACCGGCGCAGACAGGGAAACCTGTCTTTGCTCCTGCTTGGTGGGATTATTTTCAAAACTCCTGCCACACGGGAGCAAACACAAAGTCTGTTACCAGCTGGCAGGAGCTTTCAAAATGCTCCCGCCGGCTGGGAGCAGACTTTTGATCTGTTTCCCTGCCCGCACAGATGCAGGTAGGGAAACAAATCAAAATATTGCTCCCGCCTGGAAGGAGCAGCATTAGTAACTGCTCCCTCCGGGCAGGGGCAATTCCAACTCTCGCTGCATGCGGGGAACCAGCTCAGGCCGCAGGGGCCTTGGGACTCCCCCCGGACCCCACCCAGGAGTATATGGTGGGTGCCCAGGGTGGGCACCAGGGTGCCCATCTTTAACTAAGAGGGCCTGGGGACCCCTGGGCGATAACCGATCTGAGAGGGGTGCCACGCAGCCTCCCTCCCCTTTATTTTAAGTAATGGGCATGGGGTCCACAGGGCCTAACAACGCTTGCAGCTGAGGAACACACAATCCCCCTCCCCTTTAATAAAAAAAAACGCTAGGGGATAGGGTCCCCAGGGCCTAACAAGGCTGGGTGAGGGCGGCTCCATGGCAGATAACCACTCAGGGAGGGGAGCCGCGCAGCACCCCTCCCCTTTATTTTCAGTAATGACCCTGGGGTGTGAGGTCTCCAGGGCCTTACAAGGCTCGGGAGGGGGTCACGTGACCCCCCCTCCCCTTTAATTTAAAAAATCGGCCCCGGGGGATGGGGTCCCCAGGGCCTAACAAGGCTTGGGGAGAGGGGCCACATGGCCCCCTTCCCCTTTAATAAAAAATGCCCTGGGGGATGGGGTCCCCAGGGCCTAATAAGGCTAGAGGATGTGCCACATGCCCCCTCGCCTAAATAAAACAAGCATTTGCAATGCATTGGTCTCGCCTTTGGGACCTTATATGTATTTAGCAATGCAGCATATTAGCCTGGGTGCTGAAACATCTACTGTTCTTTAATATGGAGGGAAAGTGAGCACAAACTGCGTGACACTCCAGGTATGGGAACACATGGAGAGAAATATTGCCTTTCAGCGGGAAATGGTATAGTCCAAAGCTCTGTTTTTAATATAGAATCAGGACCTTCGGTGGTCATATCACTCAAAATACAAGATTTGAAAAAAATATTATCTAAGGGTGCTCGTGGAAGACAATTTCTATGGACCAATCTCTGTGTGGGCAGAAGGACATGGAGGAGGTAGGTAGTATGGGTGGCAGGCAGTGTGTGCAAAGCTGGACACGGGAGACCATCAGCGAGAGAATGACAGGGCAGGGCCTGCTACTGGAAGAAATCGGGGAAACGGTGTACTGGTGCACTCTTATAGGAGGCACGGTGTGCCCCACTGCCGCAGGCATAGAGGGGCAGGAGCTCCGCTGCAGGAAGCAGATAAGGTAGTGTGTCCTAGTGATTTGGCGGCGCTTAGGGGCAGTGTTGTACAGAGGGATGTGCTGAAGTGGGCACATCCTGGCAGTCTCCCCCGCTGCAGAGGAATGCAGGGTACCTTACAGCAGGAGGCACAGATAGGCAGAGTGCCTTTCTGCAGGAGGCAAAGATGTACAATGTGTCCCCTGCTGCAGGAGGAACAGGTGCACAGCGTGCTCTGCTGCCTGTGGCACAGATGGACAGTGTGTACTGCTGCAGGAGTTACAGAAGGACAGTGTGTCCTACTTTAAGAGGCACAGATGGGCAGTGTGGCGTGATGCAGGAGGCATAGATGGGTGGTGTGTCCTACAACAGAAGGCACAGATGGGCAGTGTTACCTGCAACAGAAGGCACAGATGGAGAGTGTTGCCTTCTGCATGAGACAAAGATGCACTGTGTGCCCTGCTGCAGGAGGCACATATGGACAGTATGTTTGCTGCAGGAGTCACATATGGGCAATGTGTCCTGCAACAGAAGGCATGGATGGACAGTGTGCCCAGCTGCCTGAGGTACTGATGGGCAGCGTGTCCTGCTGCAGGAGGCACACTGAGTCAGTGCGCTGCACAGGATACAATGCATCCTGCTGCTTGGAGGTATTGGTGGCACTAGGGTGAGCTGTCAGTAGTGTTATAGTGCGTGGCAGGTTCTGGCCTCGGACTCTGCTCTGGGGATATTGCACTACAGTGTTTGAAGGCTTTCAGCTGCTCCCCCGCGTGCTGTGGAAGTAACCCCGAGGCAGCCCTTCCACAACAAAATTACCTTCCGAAGCCTCAAAAAAACAAGAGCAAAGCTCAAAGGGTTCAGGGGCTGTTGCCGAGATCTGCCTGCTGCTGGAAGGTTCTTTATTAATAGCAAGATCATGACAAGTCCTGGAGGCAAGACAAGAGAAATGGATTAAGTGCTTCTGTGAATGCGGCACTTTCCAGCTTTATGCCGCAGCATGGCGCACGCTTTCATATTGTCAACAAGCGCCTGGGTCGATAATATGAAAGCGGGCACCGTGCTGAAGTATAAACGTTATGAAACTTTATGCTACAGCATGGCGCCTGCTTTCATATTATCAACAAGCGTGCCACGCTTTATTAAAGAGTGGCGCCCATGTTGATAATATGCAAGCGGGCGCCGTGCTGAAGTATAAACTTTATGCTACAGCATGCCGCATGCTTTCATATTATCAACAAGGGCGATGTGCTTTATTAAAGCGTGGCGCCCATGTTCATAATATGAAAGCAGGAGCCGTGCTGCATCAAGCGCTGCCCGTGTTGATAATAACAAAGTGAGCACAGTGCTGTGAGAGGAGGAATATGAGCCGTGCGGCCGCCACTGGTGAAACTAAACCACTGCTTTAAAAACGAGCAATCTTTAATGTCCGATCCCTTGCAACCAGTGAAAACGTATTTTCAGCAAACATTTCACCGCACACGATCCCCGACCCCTTTGCTATCACCCCGTGGCCACCCTCGTTGCTCTCCCATATCCTTCAGCTGGCTTGACCACTCTTTACCCCACGCCTGAGCACACGTCCTCTCTGCTGCTCCCTGTCTCAAAACCTTCCACATTCTCCTCCTAATATAACCCACTCGCGATCTTTTATCAGAAGGTGGCTTGAGACAGCTCTTTCACGCCATTAAGAAAACTTAAGAGGTAGCTTACCTGGAAGGAATTAGGATAACAATCAACCCTGGTAAGAATACACGCTTTCAGGAATACAGCTTAACACTTTCAGACTCGATGATTAGTTCCGGAGCAGCAAAGCTGATTGGCTGCTTCAGATCAATAACAAAGAACGTGACTGGCTGAGATCGCGGCAAAATAATCGCCATCTTTCAATGGTCAAATGCTAGTACATTTTAAGTGAAAAGTGGACCCAGGAATTAAGTGGTGACGTTTTGTGCAATATTAATATACAGCAGATAAAATATGAAGGTGAAATGCATAGCAGTCGTACATGCCAACATTTGGAACACCAATGTAGAAGTAGCAAAAAGTGCTGATTCTTTGCTCTCAGCCCAACAAAAGTTAATATAATTAATTTATTTTAATTTTTGAGTATTTAAGGCTGACAAAAATGAACAAATGTGTAGAAGCAAGCATTATTGCCGATACCGTGAGTCTCATGGCGAGTGAGGGCTTAATGTTACACCTGGTCAAACGGGCTACTGAATAAACAAGCATTTACAAGGCACGAACGGGCGGGGGGGGGGGAGTAGTCTGTGCAGTAAAGGGACCAGTAGCCATGGAAGGACACAAATGAAGACATGTCCATCATAAGGAGGGACTAACAAGCCTACAACCAATCGGAAGGCAGCATTTAAGACACAAGCCAATAAAAATGATGGGCGGAGCTTCCACGAAGCTTCCACGCTGTAGTGTATACTGCATGCCTCGCAAAGCGAGCAGCGCATGCGCTGCAACGCTAGGCGAGACCTAAAAAGGCATTGGGGGATGGGGTCCTCAGGGCCAAATGTGGCTTGGAGAGTGGGTTCAAACGGTTGGGTTTGCGTATGGTAATTAAATATTACTTAACATTAAAAAGAAACCTAGAAATTGACTGAAAAAAAAAGGTTAAAGTAACCTTATAGTTAGGTGAAATATTCAGTAACATCATAACATTTTAAACTATAAAAACCACAGAAATTCACCTCAAATAACTATGACTCATGCCCTAAGATTACTATAACTTGCGCCCTCACCATGCAATGCAAATTACCGCACATATTACTTCACTCATGACATCTTCTATGACATCATTGATATTATCACTGCAACATTTGCAATGAAATTATTGATGAGAAAACTGTGCATGGTGGGGGCACGAGTTATAGTTACCATAGGGCACAAGTCATAGTTACGTGAGAGAACTATAAATGGTGAATTTCAGTGGTTTTTGGAGTTTAAAACGTTACGTTGTTACTGAACATTTCACCTAACTATAAGTTTACAGGGATGTGATAGTTAGGTTCAGGCTTTACACACATAAAACCATTAAACATTAAAATTCAACAGTTATAGTTGGAGTTCTCTCAAGTAACATGCAAAGTTTTCTCATCAATAATTTTACAGTAGATGTTGCACTGATATTACTAATGTCATAGAGAGTGTCATGATTGATGTAATATGTGGGGTAATTAGCAGTGTATGGCGAGGGCACGAGTCATAGTTACGTGAGATAACTATAACTGTTGAATTTCTATGGTTTGGTGTGTGTAAAATCTGATCCTAACTATAACGTCCCTGTAACCTTTGTTTCTTTCAATTAATTTTAAAGGTTTTTTTAATGCTATTGCCTAGCTATATTGTCCCTGTAACCTTTGTTTTTTTCAACTAATGTAAAAAACATTTTTTATGCTATTTCCTAACTATAATGTCCCTGTAACCTTTGTTTTTTTTAATTCATTTTTAAGTTTTCTAATGCTATTTCCTAACTATAATGTCCCTGTAACCTTTGTTTTTTTCAGTGAATTTCTAGGTTTTTTTTAACATAAAGTAATACTTAATTACCATATTTTAATCCAACTGCTGCCGCGCACAGCCTTTGGTCGTGAGCGGTGGGGAGTTGGCCAACACCCCTCATGCAGCCAACCCTACCCCATGCCATGCACACCCTGTGGCCAGGCCCTGAAGCCAACCCCCAAAGTTAGACAACCCGGAAAGGAGGCACACAGCCCCCCTCCCTGAATTGATTTTAGCCTTGGGGACCCCATTCCCTGGGACCCGCCACATTTATTTTTAGGGATTGGGGGTTACGTGGTGCCCCTCCCCGGGCCGTATTCGGCCCTGGGGACCCCATCCCTCGGGTCTCACTGCTTAATATATGGGGTGGGGGACACACTGGCCCCCTCCCCTGGCCAATTTTGGCCCCGGGGACCCCATCTTCTCGGGCACAGCCATATTGTAAATGGGAATGTGGGCTCGCAACCCCTCTCCCCGGGCTGATGTCTGGCACCGGGGACCCCTTCTCCTGGGGCCCAGCCATGTTATAAAGGGGGAGGGGCACACATCCCCCCTCCCTGGGCCAAAATTGGCCCCGGGGACCCCGTCACCTAGGGCCTAATCAATTATTGATAGGGGAGGGGGCACGCTGCCCCCCTTCTCTGGGCCGAAACCTGCAGGGCCCAGCTAATTAAGCAAGTGGAGGGGAGGCGTAGCTTGACCGCCAAATATAGAATCCGCTCCATAATGCTGCTCTCTGTAATTGCCACTTATCCAACATAATCCTGGCCCACATTGTACTGGAGGCGCTGGAGAATTGACCCGCTGAGCCCCGTTGGACTGTGGAGACGCAGGAGGAGAGATTTGGTGTTGGTAGCAGCAGTGCTTAATTTGTAAAATATTAAGTGCCAGGGCTCTGACTAGGAGGCCACTGAGGCTTGCACCACACATCGCCCTGGTCATCGCTGCCAAAACAACTACTGTGTTACTGCAAACAAATGATGGACGGAATGCTAACAATGCAAACATTCTCCCCCAGTCAAAAGATCTGGGTTAAATCCATCGTTCTTTTGCCCACTACGCCACCCCAGTTTGGACCCAGCCATATGCAAATCAGTCTTGACCCTGTGCCCCATGGGAACAGTCCAGACCGAACTGCCAGGCCAGGTCCTCCCTGGACCGGAAATAAGCATCCTGGGACCGGTTTCAGGGTATGTCACCCTTCTTCAGCCAGGCTAGCTTGAATCCAGTGGCGCAGTGAGCAAGGGACCCACGTCTGGGCATACCCATCCCACTTAGGGCGAAAAGTGTTACAGAAAACAAATGATGGACGGAATGCTGACAATGCAAACATTCTCCCCTAGTCAAAAGATCTGGGTTAAATCCATCGTTCTTTTGCCCACTACGCCACCCCAGTTTGGACCCAGCCATATGCAAATCAGTCTTGACCCTGTGCCCCATGGGAACAGTCCAGACCGAACTGCCAGGCCAGGTCCTCCCTGGACCGGAAACAAGCATCCTGGGACCAGTTTCAGGGTATGTCACCTTTCTTCAGCCAGGCTAGCTTGAATCCAGTGGCGCAGTAAGCAAGGGACCCACGTCTGGGCATACCCATCCCACTTAGGGCGAAAAGTGTTACAGCAAACAAATGACCATCTCTCCCGCATGTAAATGCGACAGTTCAGATTTTTCCAGGTCCCCAAAGCTAAAGGAATGGCAGGGGAGCACTATTTTAATGTATATTGTATTCCTAACCAACCGTTGTTCTGCTCATCTCTAAATTAGATGAGCAGCGCCTCCATGTGGTAGACTGGCAACACCACACTTAGAACAGTTAGGTGCTGGTGCCGAGCACCGGAAACCAATTAAGTGCCGGTGCTGAGCACCGGAAAGCACCGGCTCAAATTAAGCACTGGGTAGCGGCCCCCGCTGCAGTTTGACCAGGAGTAATATAGAGGTGTGGGACGGACAGCACGCAGAGGCCGGTGAAGAGGTGGATCACTTTCCCCCGCATTAGGGCCGGTGTGCAGCCGCAGAGAGTGCCGCTGGCTTTCCAGGGTGCCCGGGATTTCCCTGATTGGGACAGCGGCTCAGTCCGGCCCGCAACGCGGTCGAAGGCTTGATGTCGCCCTGCAGCCTAGGTGCAGAGGGTACTGCTCCACGCCGACCCCTCTGGATCTTTTGGAGCAAGAACAACATATGCTGGTGAGGAGGTGGCAGGCCCTGGGGGTCACTGGCAACCGCCAGATGGTGCGTAGCGCCCAAACTATTGCCAAAGGTGGAGCGGTGGCCCCTCTTTCCCTTCTCCGGGGTTTTCAGTCGCCCAGGGCACTGCTGCAGCTTTCCCTCACCCTAATTTTCTCTCCCCCCTCTCCTGGACATAGGGGGGCACCCTGGACTTCTCTGATGGGAGCACTGACTTCTTTTGGGTCTGCAACACAGCCCAAGACTAGATGACGTTCATTGTCCTTGATTTTTACGCAGAGGTCACCGAGACTCAGTCCTTGCATTAGTCCCCTTGCCTCTCACGGGACCCTAACGTCACATGCTGGTAAAGAGGTGGTGGGCCCCGGGGGAAACACTGTGGCACAAGTGACCTGTACAGGAAGCTTGGGAGGCCACTGCTCCTGGCTGCTGATGAAGTAACTTCTGCTATTTTACTTCTCCTCTTACTGTGCCCACTCCTTGGTGTTTCAGATGGGCCCATTCATTGTTTCGACATGTAACCCTGTTAGGGGGCACGCTGTGGGAAGGTGTGCTTGTTGCAGAGATGGCCAGGCTAGGTTCTGGTGAGGTTTGTGGCAGTGTGCCCCTCCTGCTCTTGGACATTTGTGGAGGCTCCCATGTTGCTACAGCTGGCTGCTTCTCGGACTCTGACTCCTGGTGCCACCTCACATGCTAGGTTGCGGTGGGGGTTAGGCGGGTCATCTGTGGTGCTGCATACCGTGGTGAAGAGGCCTCTGCGTCTGCGTCCCCTGCCACTCTTGCCAACATGGCAAAGATAAAGTTCCCCCTCCCCGACACCAGAGTACCATAGACAAATATGCCCAGCCCAGGGGCCCTCCTCTCTTTCAGGGGCGTGCGAACAAGATGGCCTGAATCCGGACAATGGTGCGCTCCTGGCAGCGATCACTCAGTCGTGAGACATGCTACATGCTAAAATCGGAGCAGTGGTTTCTGATGTCACTTTGCTCTGCCAAGACCTCAGGAAAACTTTCCAGCGGATTACAGAAACTGAGATCAGGGTCTCTGGGGCAGAAGACTCTGTTAGCACCTTACAACAGACGGACTAACAGCTGACTAAACTTACAGCTGTGACCAAGGAGCTGGCGGCGATGGCCGAGGACACGGAGGGCTGAGCTCATTGCAATATCCTGAGGTTTGTGGGCTTCCCTGAAGGGTGTGAGGCTCCCTCGATGGAACATTTCCTTGATCAGTGGCTACGCTCTCTGATGCCCTTGGAGGCCCTGTCCTCCTGCTTCGTTGTTGATTGAGCCCACCGAGCATTGGTGCGGCGCCCACCTCCCAGGGCTAGGCCCGACCTGTGATTGCAAAACTCCAAAATTATTTGGACAGGAATGCTATCCTCAAACATGCCCGGCTGCAAGACAAGCTCACCTCCAAGTCTTACATCATCATGATCTTTCCAGATTACACCAGGATGGTGCAGCAGCAACGACAATCCTTCCTGGCAGCTAAACAACTCTGTGACCTCAAAATTCAATACATGCTACTGTATACGGCTAGACTAAAGGTCATCTACAACTCGCAGACCCCCTTCTTTGAGACACCCAAAGAGGTCTTTCATTAGAATGATGAGAGGATTAAGCTAAAGCCACCCCGTGTATGGATTCTTACTTGTCCCAAGGGGACAGATGCAGATGCCCTGCTAAGACACCGGCAAAGAGGCACAACAGGTCTCGCTCTTCATGGAGGAGCTCCCGGCATGATAAAGGGACCCTGGTTGGGGATGGGGAACCCTTAGACCCTCAGTTATTAGCCACATCACCTCCTACATGACACTGGTGACAAGTCGATCCTTATGATGCTTGCAGCACTCTTCAATGTGGTCCAGAAGCTTCCTGACGGTACAACTGTGAGGGTGGTGTCATTCGCTTCCCTAGTTGATTGATCTTGTCAGGTATAGGGATCCATTGGGACGGGCCTGGCAGGGTCACTTTTTAGGGCATCGGGTGGCCTGCCCCGCAACAGATCACTCTTATTTTCAAAGTTTGGAGGGGGGGTCTGGGAAATGTTTTTGATCTTACTCGTTTTTGTTTTGCAGACCTGCTGCGTGCTTTTCCTATTGTCCACCCCTGCCAAGAGTTCCGCCCTAGTGCATCATGAGTAGTTCTATGATAGACAGTTCCACAGACCAACTTCATGTGGTTTTGTGGAATATGAATGGCCTACGTAATAAGATGTAATGGGGGGCAGTTCTGAAACATGCTGGGAGGATGGGGGCATAGGTTCTGCTACTTTAAGAGACCCATCTCCTGGATAACAAGTTCCCTTCTCTGGTCCCGTTTAGCTACACTCAGGTTTTCCATTCTGGGTTCACAAGAGGATCCAGGGGTGCAAGCATTGTAATCAAGGGGTGCAAGCATTGTAGTCCTTTCCAACATGTCAAGACCAACAGGGTAGATACACGGCAGTCACTGGAACATTATATGGCAAACCTCTCACATTTCTATGTATCTACGCCCCTCCCCCCTTACCCAGTCTTGTAGATTTAATAACCAAATTATGGAGTGACCTTTCTGAGGTGCTCATGGTACTGGAGGGTATTGGAATAGTGTCATGGATCACTTGGGGGACTGGTGGCTTTCACATGGACCTCCCATGGGGTCTGGTGGACACACCTGTCTTCTTTTGCAACTGCTTTGGGTTTAGTTGATGTTTGGAGGACACATCACCCTTTAAGGGAGGGGTACACTTTTTTCTCCCCAACACATGGCTCATTTTCCTGCATCAATTATTTTCTTATCCCACATTCTTATCTGTATAGAATTTCATATGCCACTATCTTGGTGTGGGAAATTATCCGATCACTCCCCGGGGGCCATTCAACTTTGCGTAGGCCATCAGCGCCCAGCTTTTCAATGGTGCCTCTCACCCTGGAATTTACAAAACCTAGGTTATCGGTTGCATATAGAGCACTCCATTGAGGATTATTTCACACATAACGCAGGCTCCGTAACATCTTGGGCGACACTGTGGGAAGCTCTGAAACCCATGCTGCAGGGAGTGGATATTAGTTATTCTACGGGGTAGCGGTGACGTCGGATGCAAGACTTGGTGGACCTGAATCCCGGATGGCAGATTTGGATGCACAAACTTGGTGGGAAGATGCGCACATGACACATAGATAACTGGGTCTCGTACAACAATACCAGCATACTCTGCTGGGAGAGGCCAAACAGTCCTGGCAGAGCCTCATATATCAATGGGGACACAAGTCGAGTAAAATACTACACAGATTGTGCCAGAGTGCTCGTTATTCTTCCTCCATCCCTCTCATTCAGGACTAGTTGGACATATTGCTCACTGATCCAAGGGAGGTCGCTTGTAGTTTTGCCACTCATTTCGAAGCTGTGTACGCTCGGAGGGAGGTCTTATCACGGGAATAGATAGTAGACTTTGTTAATGACCTTCCTCTTCGAACTCTTTCATTCATAGGTCATGACCTGTTGGAGAGAGCGCTCACTGGGGAGGAGCTTTCATCGGTCCTGGCAGGGTTGTGACCAGAGAAAGCCCTAGGACCTAACAGGTACCCCTGTGAATTCTTCAAAGCCTACTTGCCTAAACTCCAGGAACACATGCTTGGGGTGATCCACTCTGCGACTGCTGGTGCCGTTCTGCTGCCTAATTGGCGACATGTGGAGACTGTAGTGTTTCCCAAGCCTGGCAGACCAGGGAGTTAACACTCCTCATTTCGCCCAATTTCCATCTTGAATTTGGAGGTGAAGATTTTATCGAAAGTGCTGGCGAATAGGCTACTGTGATTAATCCCTGACCTGGTGCATCCGGATTAGGCTGGCCTTATGCCTCATCATGCCACCGACATAATATTCAGCATTTATATAACGCCTTGGTGCTAGCTGATAGATTGTAGGGACCAGCGGCAGTCCTCCTTGCTGATATTGACAAGGCATTTGACTCAGTGAGGTTGGAATACTTGTTTGTACTCCTCCGTCGCCTAAATTTCAGCCCTAGGTTTCTATCCTACCTTAGACTACTGTATACTGACTTGACAGTGACGGTGCGGGTGGCCGGCACCAGATCAGATTTGTTTCCAATGTGCCCTGTCTCCCCAGCTGTTTGCTCTTGCTATCGAACCTCTGGTGGTGTATGTGAGGATGAACACTCAGGTGCATGGTTTCGAGTGCTGGGAGGGACTCCCTGATAGAATAGCATTATATCCTGACAATGTTCTCTTCTTCTTAACTGTCCAGAGACATCGTGCCCCGTATACTGCAAAACATGCATATTTATGGTGAAACCTCGGGCCTATACATTAATACGTCAAAATCTACAGTGTTCTTGGCAGGGAGCTGCTCATAAGACTTCGTTTGGGCGTCAGGACTGCGGATTGCCTCGGGTGGGCAGGACTGCGGATTGCCTCGGGTGGGTTCAAGTACTTGGGTGTCTTCGTGTCCCCTGGTGTTGTCACGTAACTTGGAGCCTGTTTTGACCCGCTTGAAAGAGAGGAAGTTCAGGTCTGGTTGCTTTAGCCTTTGTCCCGGACTGGTAGGTCGGCAATTTTTAAAATGGTTTTGTTGCCTCGATTTCTGTACCAGCTACAGAATTTTCCTTATGACATTCCCCGACAGTGAATCTGAAAACTAAATTCCATTCTTAATGGCTACCTCTGGGAGGGTGGAACCCCCCTCTATTGCCCACAGTAAATGCTTTCAATCACCCTATTGTGGGGGTATCATTGCGGCGGATACTGAGTCATATTACCATGCGTTGCATTTGTTGATCATCAATGACTGGTGGTACGACCTCCTGGGGAATATGACGTTGCAACGCATACCATTACAACGCATACTTTTACATCGCAGTTTTTACACCGCAAATACCATTACAGCGCATGTTTTTACACCGCAAGCCATTACTACGCAAATTCATAGCGTTGTATTAAAAGTACCATTACATCACAAACCATTACCATGTATACTAATACAACGCATACCATTACAACGCATAAGAAGTCTGCAATATAAAATTAAAAAAATATGGTTAAATATTTTTTTTTAATCCATACTCTGGGACGGGATGCAAGGGAAACAGGGGTTTTGGGTGTGTAGTACATTAATACCCAGGTATTCATTTTAATACTCAAGTATTAATTCAAATACCGAAATATTCAAATACATAGGTATTAATAATTTTCGTAATTTTCCAAAAATTGGTTTGACAATTTTTTTTTAATCAAAAAAAAGAATTTAAAGCATATATACAAATAACATTTTAAAAGATACACTCTAGAGTTTGTGTCATAAACAGAATGTACATACAAAGCACAGAAAGCATAGAAAACGGGTGCCCTTCAACTATTTCCATTACAGCACGTAACCTATCATCTACTCAAAATGGCTGACATTCTGAAACGGACGTTTAAACCGACATTTCACAATACACATAATAAATATACATTCTGTCAGGTTCTGATTCACGAGAAAAAATCGTTTCCAATACATATTTTCTTTGAAATTCTCGTTTACCCCTAAAAAATGTATAAAAGAAGCCATCCACCATTTTGTGCTCACTGGTGCACTGACTACCATGGTGGCCACATGCAGCAGAATAGGAGGAGACTTGACGAGACTTTCAAGTCATACACTGCCATCTACTGACAGAAGTAAGTGTACGTTTAACACAAAACACCTTCAGAATGAAAACAAATATATCAAGCCCTTAAATATTTTTTTTTAATTATTTACAGCACTTCAAAATTCAGTCCCAAGTCGACTACACACATTCCGGAATCTATATTTCCGTTTAAAAGTAAGTGAATATCAAACTACGTTTTTTAATTGCAAAAAAAGCCCAAAAACGAAAATGAAAATATAATACATTTTTAATTGTATTTTTAATTGTTTAAATTACTACACAGATTGAAGAAACACCAACAACAATTACAAACTGAAGAAATAAATCAATTGGCAAATCAGCTGTAAGTAAACATCATAATATTTTTTGTAACAAAAAAAAAAACCTATAAATTTCCAAAATAAAATGGCAAGTAATAGTCTGTTAAAGAGGGCATCATTTTAAAGCAAAATCCAACAGGTGTTTGCCTCAGGGAATATGCTGTACAGTGGTGGGGGGCAAAATTAGTATTCTAACTCCACCAGGTGTTTGCCGCAGGGAAAGTGCTGGTCAGTGGTGAAGGGGCAAAATAACTATTCTAACTCCACCAGGTGATTGACTCAGGGAAGGTGCTGGACAGTGGTGAGGGGCAAAATTACTATTCTAACCCCGCCAAGTGATTGCCTCAGGGAAGGTGCTGGACAGTAGTGGGGGGCCTACATTTCTAATTTAACTCCACCAGGTGATTGACTCAGGATAGGTGCTGGACAGTGGTGGGGAGCAAAATTACTATTCTAACTCCACCAGGTTATTGCCTCAGAGAAGGTGCTGGACAGTGGTGGGGGCTAAATTAATATTCTAACTCTACCAAGTGATTGACTCAGGGAAGGTGCTGGACAGTGGTGGGGGCCGAAATTACTATTCTAACTCCACCAGGTGATTGCCTCAGGGAAGGTGCTGGACAGTAGTGGGGGGCCTACATTTCTAATCTAACTCCACCAGGTGATTGACTCAGGATAGGTGCTGGACAGTGGTGGGGGGCTAAATTACTATTCTAACTCCACCAGGTTATTGCCTCAGAGAAGGTGCTGGACAGTGGTGGGGGGCTAAATTACTATTCTAACTCCACCAGGTTATTGCCTCAGAGAAGGTGCTGGACAGTGGTGGGGGGCTAAATTAATATTCTAACTCCACCAAGTGATTGACTCAGGGAAGGTGCTGGACAGTGGTGGGGGGCTAAATTGCTATTCTAACTCCACCAAGTGATTGCCTTAGGGAAGGTGCTGGACAGTGGTGGGGGGCAAAATTACTATTCAAACTCCGCCAAGTGATTGCCTCAGGGAAGGTGCTGGACAGTGGTGGGGGGCTAAATTGCTATTCTAACTCCACCAAGTGATTGCCTCAGGGAAAGTGCTGGACAGTGGTGGGGCGCTAAATTACTATTCTAACTCTACCAGGTGATTGACTCAGGGACGGTGCTAGACAGTTGTGGGGGGCAAAATTACTATTCTAACTCCGCCAAGTGATTGCTTCAGGGAAGGTGCTGGACAGTGGTGGGGGCAAAATTACTATTCTAACATGTAAAGGTGCTTGACTCTTGGAAAGTGTTGAAAAGTGATGATTTACAAAATGAAAGTTAATTGACATTTACTTCTTCTAACAACATATTCATTTTAAAGTTGAACATATAATCAATAAGTTTTTTTTCACCGGTTTACTTATTCAGCAAAAACAATCATCCAAGCATAACCAGCAGCTGAACTTCAACCAAATCTCTCCAGCACTAACTGAAAAATCAAAAGTTCTTTCACAGGTAAATTATTTGGAAACCCTCACGAAACAGCCAAAACTAACTAGCCCAATTCGCATAAGTTTCCAAAAATAGAGTTAAACAAAAATCACTTTAGGATTGTATAATTTTTTTATTGATTTTGTTACAACTTCCATCGCCTACATCCTCTGGCCGGAGAGGTCATATAATGGGGGGGGTTGGGGAGGGTAGGGTAAAGGGTTCAACATGGGGAAAAACAAAACGGCTCATGTTCATCCATTATAAATCTGCAGGTTAGTCATCACCTCTACAATTAGTGTCTTGGTTGTCAACTTTGGTGCTAGATGTGAGTCGCAGCACATGCAGGTTTATTGGGCATGTGAGTTCGCGATATACGTTAGATAAGTGTTTAATGCATGTTCCCCACGTTTTCTCAAATTTGGGCAATGTATGGTTTATAACTGCCGATAGCTTTTCCATCCCTAGTAATTCCCAGAGTTTATGCAGCCAATCGGTGTGTGCTGGGACAGTGTCTGTGCCCCATTTAGATAGCAGGACCTGTTTCGCTGCGTAAAGTGCTAGCATGATGGCCTTTCTCCTAAACAAATGCAATGGGTATGTTTGAACGTTGGGCAGTCCCAATAGGATATAGCTGGGGAAGCGGGGTATTTCGGTTTTAAACATCTGATCGACATCCGCCAGGACATCCGTCCAATAACGGTGGAGTTTGGGGCAATGCCATAGCAAGTGGGAGAGTGTGCCTGAGTGGGCACAGTGGCGCCAGCATTTGCCATCTTTCCCTCTCTGCCACTGAGATAAGCGAGCTGGGGTATAATACCAGGCGTGGACAATCTTTAATAGCGTTTCCTTGCCTGAGGCGCTAGTAGCTGATGTGCGAGCACGATGTACAATGTCTGTCCACTCTTTGTCTGAGAATTGGCGTTCACATTCTGTCTCCCATCTTTTCCTGCCGGGTGTGTGTGAGGTGGTAGCCATGGTGTTTAAAAATGCGTATATGTCGAATAGTAAGCGACGGTCATCTCTTCTGGCAGCAGCCAGCGCTCGAATAGGGTCAGTTGCCTACTTGCATGGGGCCGTATTGCTGGGTGTGTTACCCAGTGTCGTAATGCCACGTTGCGCCAGTTTTCTGAGTCCAGAAGCCTAAAGTCTTGCTGCATTTTTGTGAAGTCCAACAGGCCCTGCACGTCGAATAAATCTCCTTTTTTTTAAAAATGTTATTGTCAAAAAGAGGTACAAGCAAAGAGAAAAAGCAAAATAGAATAGTAGGTGGGAATTCCCCGAATTAGTTACACATCCAAATATACATAAGAAAGTCGGTAAAAGAAAAACAAACATTTCAAAAAAATTATAAGCAAGCAAATATCAAAGGAATCACAAAAAAAACAACACCTAGATTTCCCCTCTTATTAGCCTTATGATTCTTCCAAGCAGCCCCATATAGACCTATATTTTTGTAGGGCCTGAATACCCCTAGCTTTAGCTAGCGCCTTCTCCCTTTCCCCCGTTTCTTTAACAATTAACCACCATTCCATCACTGTGTGAGGTTTAGGAGAGATCCAAACTCTAGCTATCGCCAGCCGTGCAGCAACCAACATGATTGCCATTATGGAACTATACCGACCACAGTCTTCCTTGTGTCCTAACATCTTTTCGGCTGTCGTGAATATAAATTCACGCCCCAGTCTAATTTTAATTACTGCTGATATTTGATCCCAAAAAGGACTTAAAGCAGGGCACATAACAAACATATGAGTAATACCGGCAGCATATAGCCCACATTTAGGACAATTATGACGCGATCCACCATAGACCCTTCCCGATCCGGGCGCCCCTTGTGACCATCTGACGATCCTCTCCAGGGTGTAATAAAGTAAGCAAAGTGTCCGGAATTGCTGCAATCGTAAGTTCACTGAGTGTACAGAACAAGCAATAGTATCAAGGGCTATCTTCACCTTTTCTGCAGCAATATTTTCCCCCAAGATCTCGCTCCAGCTGGAAGCTAGTTTCTCGCAGCCCTCTACTCTAGGCTGATGGAGGATTTGATACGCCTTATTAATGATGGCCCGCCAGTTCTGGGAATACAAACACTCCCACATATCAGAACCAGAGACAATCCAAGCAGCTAGGTTTTTAACAAAATAATTCCTAACCTGTATATATTTAAAAAACAACCGTTGAGGAATATCAAAAATTAGCTGAAGATTCTCAAATGACTTAATGCCATTACAATCGAGTAATTGCCCAAGACAATGCACACCATACCTAGCCCATTGGCGGGCCGCTGCATCATGAAATACTCCGGGCAGCATTGGGTTCCCCAGAGGGAAGTTTGTCATGTATAAGAGATAAGGAGGATCTGGTTTTAATGCCCTGCCAAATATAAGCACAGTCTCGAATGGTCTTAAACCGTACACGTTTAAAATAATTAGGGTCGTTGATTCGGTACAGAAACATCTGGCTCTCAGAACCAAGAACCAACCAATGCCAAAAATCCGTTTGCTCTGGGTTCAAAAGGCTGCGCAAACGGCCAACGAAAGCAGCCCAAAAATAAAGTTTAAAATCAGGGAGGTCTAAACTGCCCTGATTATTCGGGAGCTTCATAGACCTGATGGCACGTCTTGATTTTTTATAACCCCAGATGAAACTGCTCAAGGCCCCATCCAACTTATTAAAAAACGAGTTGGGAATCCTAAGGGGGATCGACCTAAATAAATACAAGAACTTGGGGAGTATCTTCATCTTTATAACGTTACATCTCACTAAGATACTTAATGGAAGCTTGTGCCAAAACTTCAGTTGCTTAATAACAGCAGCTAATAGAAAATCATAATTTAAAGAGTGAATAAGTTCAATCTTAGGCGAGATTCGTACCCCGAAGTAGGTAGCGGTCGGGCAAGTTCCTCCCACCGGAAATTCGGGCTGAAAATTAAGAAGGACTTGGGTTTTATGACTATTCAGTTTATAACCTGAAAAAAGGCCAAACCTCATTGCCTCCCTATTAATGCTCTCTATAGCCTCCTTAGGCTCCTCCGTGAAGATAGCAATATCATCTGCATATGCCATGAGTTTCAAGGGGCGCTGTCCAATATTCAAGGGACAAATCGTATTATTGGCCGTTAGCGTCTACCACAATATCCTCAGTGCCCCCCATTGCTACGTTAGGCACGTTAGGCACTTCTAAGGTGGCATCCGAGTGACCGGAGTCTCATCCAATTCAGTGGCCCCCCCATGGTCCAACACTCTAGGTGGTTCACCCGCATCGTCACATTTGGTTTCCACTTCTAAGCTCCCCACTGGATCCTCAAAAGACAGTCTGTTGTTAGCAGCTGGCTCCTGTGTATCTTTCTGCGCAGCGCTACACAATATGGATGCTATAGCTATTGCATCAGCAGTTTGTACGAGAAGCTCTCCCTCCGCAATTAAATCCGCGGTTTTACCTGCTTCTAGGAGCCGGAGTGCGGGTCTGCCCACTCGAGCTGGGGGGGCTTTAGCTCCATTCTTGTTGTTCAGCGCCGTCTAGCCTTCTTCGCCGAGCGGGGGGTTGTAAGC
This sequence comes from Calotriton arnoldi, assembly GCA_963921515.1. Classification (NCBI taxonomy): domain Eukaryota; kingdom Metazoa; phylum Chordata; class Amphibia; order Caudata; family Salamandridae; genus Calotriton; species Calotriton arnoldi. The sequence goes on along the minus strand of CAWUFW010015968.1, from coordinate 53,306 downwards.
CCGCAGTCCTTGTAACGCGGGCTGCTTTCGCTGTGTTTTTCGGCTCCGCCATGTCGGTCCTTATCTCCAACTCGGAAAAAGAAAGGCACGACCAACCGAGCCCCGATCTGCAGGGGCCGGACAGCCAGCAGACTCGCCTCGCCGTTCGCCAAAGCCGCTGAAATTTACACCTGGGTCCAAGCATCCACGCTACGGAGTCAGCTACAACGCGGGGGAAGACAGAAAAATAAGGCCTTTCGCGTATCGCCCATCAAGGTATGTAGGCACCTCATAGCCCTTATTCAGCGGCTAGCGGTAATGGCAGATACTGGGGCAGCCAGCCAGGAGCTTCGCGGTGCTGCGAGACGAGGCGGCACTAGTCCGCCATCTTCCTTCCGACAGCACGTCGAATAAATCTCCAATGCGTTTGCAATTGGCTTCTTGCCAACGCATATAGGTCCGCTCGTGCATAGCCTGCAGGAAATCCGGGTTTCCTATGATGGTGGTGAGGGGGCAAATCGGGGTAGAGAGCTGCTTGGGGGAGCAGGTCTTATCCCAAACTCCTATTGTGGCTCTGACCACTGGAGAGATGTAGACTCCCGGCGGGCGATGTCTGCGCTGGAGCCATGGTATTTTCCATATATGTATCCCGGCATCTGCTTGATCTAGAAAACACCAGTGCTTCTCGGTTAGTGGGCGTTGCCACTCCACCATGAAGCGCAATTGTGCGGCCTGGTAGTAACGTGTTAGGTGGGGTATGCCCAGGCCTCCTTTGGCCAAAAATGTGTATGACTTTGTGGTAGGGTGTAACGGCCTCCATGCGTCGACTAACTCTGCGTCTGCTAGCCAGCGGGCTCCTTGTGGGGTGAACGTTCCGGTGGACCCGGTCCGTTGAGGTGACCTATCCAACGAGGTATCCGACACTAGATTAAAATCCCCCCTGTTAGAACTGGGGGTCTCTAGTTGGCAAGGCAGGCCTGAGACACACTTTACAAGCTGCTTCTGTGGGTGGCACAACCAGTGCTGCAAGCCCACCAGCGGCATTTGATCTACGGGCCCTGGGCACACATGGTGCACTGTACTAGGGTCTGACAAGTAGATCAAATAATCCAATCATGGGATCACTAATCCATAACAACAATTTATAAAGAGAGCATATGCACTTTAGCACTGATCAGCAGTGGTAAAGTGCCCAGAGTCATAAAACCAACAAAAACAGGTCAGAAACGATACAGGAGGAAGGCAAAAAGTTTAGGGATGACCCTGCAAAAAGGGCCAAGTCCAACACCCCCCATCACTAATTTTGCATCAGGCTTGGTGAGAACAATGCTAATCGCCTGCCGTTTAAAGGATTCTTGGTGGCCATTAGGAGCGTAGATGCTAGCTATTGTGAAAGGCTGGTTATAGAGGGATATGCGCAGCGTGATCATGCGGCCTGTGATTTCTGAATGTGTTTGGACGACTCGTCCTTGGAAGTGGGTGGCTACTAGAATGGCAACCCCCGCCTTCTTCTCGGGTCCTGTGGCCCAGAACTGCCGGTCAAACCATTTAGAACGCATTCTACCCCAGTCCTTTTTCGATAGATGTGTCTCCTGTAGGAGACATATGTTGCAGCAGGCCGCCTTAAGTTGAGCTTTTCTTGGTCGGCGAGTTCAGGCCCCAGACGTTCAAGCTAAATACTCGCACCATGTGGTATCTTGGTAGTAACGACAGTCTGGTTCTCTATCGGGATGAACCGCATCTCTGCACCCTGTGAGTGTAATGAGGTGTGACAGCAATTCAAACTGTTGAGCATGATGATATATAACAATTGTCTAAACATTAAAACGAATAAAACATAAGCACCAAGTAGTGCACAACTTGCAGTTCTGTAGTAGGGATCCATGTCTTCGGTCACTCGTATCAATGTCCACAATGAATGTAGGGGTCGGTAGCCCCGCCGCTGCCTGCTAATGTCTATCGGCTGAGGACGGGCCCGGGGGTGTCCTCTCCGCAGCCAACACAACGTGCTCCATTGAAGAGCTGACACCACCTCCTCAGTAGTGTTGATATACAATGGCAACCCTCTTCATCTCGAGTGTCGACCTAGCCCTAATCACTTGAGTTATCATTCTGGGGATTGATGTCGTTCCGTAAGTTGTTGGAGTAAGTCCGACCTTTCTCTGATGCTTTCAGTCTTGGTTGGTTTGCTTAATTGCTGTTGTGGTCTGTTCTTGGAGCGCCTCATACGACGTGGCTCTCGTGGGGGCAGCTGGGAACTCGTCTGCTGCAAGGAGGTACCCTGTTCAAGCTCCAAAACCAGGATCTCTGCCACTTCAGGGGGTGTGTGGACCGATTGAGTTTCTCCATTCCAGGCAAAGACTAGGCGAAAGGGATGCCCCCATTTGTATTTCACTCCCTTGTCTCTCAAGAACTCCGTTATGGGCCTCATAGCACGCCAGCATTGCAGAGTAATGCTGGACAGATCCTGGAAGAGGCAGACTTTGTTTCCCTCAAAAATGACGTGATCCCGCACTGCAGCCATTATAAGCTCTTTTTGTCTGTAGTCGTGGAGGAAGGTAAGGATGTCTTGTGGGGAGCCGGGAGCGGATGAAGGACGTCCCACCCTATGTGTGCGGTCCAAAGTGAGATCCTTCCCCTCTAGTTCCGGAACTATATGGCGGAACAGTCGCAATACGTAGTTTTCCAGGAAGCCGGAATCTGCTTGTAATGGGACGCCCTTAATGCGAATGTTGGATCTTCGGGACCTGTTTTCCAGGTCTTCCAGATGATAGTTGAGGTCAGCGTTGCGGTCTTTGAGTTCTAAGATCTCTCTGCGGCACTCCTCCAATTCTTACTCTCTAGCTTCCCCGGATTGTTCCACTGAGTCTACTCGCTGCTCCAATTCACTAATGTCATGGCGTAGGTCTTTGACTTCCTTGAACACCTCTGAGCGCAGGGTCACTATGTCATCCCATAGTGTGCTGAAAAGGGCTTCCATGAATCCGCGCATGATTGCGGCCTCTTGATTTGTTTCTTGCCTCTCAGGGGGGCCAGCTGCGGTGCGATTCGGGGAAGCAGGGTCCTAGGTCATCCCCATCTTTTTGGTGGGGCCCTTGGTTAGAAGATCCTTGATGATGGTGGCGTCTTTTTGGCCCTGGTTGAGGTCATTATCTCCAATTCTGGCGCCTCTTCTTCCAACGTAGCTGTGGTTGCGAGTTCCAATCTTTGCTCTGAAGGCCCCGCCGGACCCCTGCGTGTTCTCTGGAATGGCATTAGTGTTCAGAGTTCAGGCAAGGGTGAGCAGTTTCTTGGGTGGTCCGCTCTTGTTACCGTCATCTTCTTGCCCCCGGTGGCACTCAAGATATCCGGACTTTTATATGGTAACAAGCTAGGATATGCTCACCGCGTTGTCCAGTGTGTTCGCCGTGTCCCCACTCTGTGTGTCCAGATCTGGTAGTACCGTGCCTGGTAGGTTTCGTTTCAGCTAGCGTATCTCTCTGAGGGCCTGATAGGCCAATTTTGTCTAGTGCCCTCCACAGGTGTCGTTGCTGGTCGCAGGCATGCCTCCTCAGTAGCTGTGCCATCCAAAGTATCGCCACCACCACTTTGATCAGTCCCTCTCTCTCCTCTCTGCCTTCATCCAATGCGTTTGTGTGCAATCGCCTGGGGACTGCTCTGTTAATGGCCGGACCCAGGGGCCTTTCCACCGCCCTTACACTGTCTCCACACGCTGGCTTCCTCCTCCCCGGCTATGCTCGAGGTCTCTTCTATGTCCAACTCTGTCTCTGGTGATGATGCCAGCAAGGAGGCCCTGTCGCCGTCTGCATGCGGGCAACCTCAATGCAGTGGGGGGGTCTCGCCGTTCGTCTGCAACTGACGTCGAGCTGACACCAGGCCCCAAGGCTGCCCCCCCGCTGTGTGTCTTGCGGTTGTATGGCAGCATGCCTCCAGCAGCACCAGCCTGAGTTGAAGGGGGAAGAAGATGGGTAGAGGGGGGCATGACCATCAAGTCCTTGGTAGGCCTCACTCCTCCACCCCTGCCACCTTGGTGCTACTCCCGCACCCACTAGCGTCAATCCGGGCCCGCTGCGTCCGAGTGTGTCTCCGTGCTTCCGGATCATTATGCTACAGGCCTAGTAGGCCGCCGCACCACCAGTACATTGCTCACTGACTCGGGTCTCAGGGCAGGGCCAGAGGAGCCTAAGGTGTGTCCGAGACAGCGCTGGGCTTCACTTATGCCCTGGCGTCTTCCCGTGTATGGGCCGACTCGTGAACACTGCGGGGAGTGTGCTTCTGACTGCCGTTGGCCCGTTTGCAATGCCATGGGTGTGGCACGGGCTGTCGGCCTCTCTGCTGCCTGCGGTTTCAACGTGGGGCAAAAGGGGGGCCGGTGGCGCAGCCTGCAGTCACTCCCTGTACCCGCGTCCCCACCTCAAACTCCACCTCACCTCCGCGCCTGCCGGGGCCACCGATCGGGAGTACATCTGGGTGCGGTCTTGCTTGCCGAGGCTTCTATCGCACTCTCTCGCAGCCCGATCACCACCAGTCGGCAATTTAACTCACGGCCGGCCCGAGCATCGGGCGGAGGTTCGGGTGGTGCCACATTGTCACTTGTCGGAGATGTCGGGGTCGCAGGGAAGCGCCTCAAGTCTCCCACACCCCATGCCTGCACTCTGAGACAGCCACCCCCTGGGGAACCCCTAAATTATAAATCGGCGCGGCGGAGCTCCGTGTGGGTATTACTGCACGGGCGCCATCTTGGACACGCCCCCATACAAAAATCACTTTAAAAGCCAAATAACAAATTGCAAAAGCAGACTAACTAGAGATCATTTTTTAAAAAGTCAGTAAATCTCATTTTTATCTTTCAGACAAACCAAACAACAACTAGAACTGAGAAAACCAAAATGAACCCAACCACCAGCAAAAAGTCCAAAACCATCAAAAGTAGTAGTCTACAAATTTCAAAAATTTCAAAAAGAACAAAAGAAATATCCGAGCCACTATTGGGCCAAATTCAACAATTGTCGTTGATTGTGGCTTCAGACCACCTAGACAATATTGCACACATCCTACATTTCTAATCTACACTAACCCCTATTCAACCTTACTTGCCTGTTTTGAAAATCATTTTTACAAATTCAATTGGCATTTTTCAAAAATACATTTTAAATTTAAAATAAAAGTCCTACCTTAAGTTGTCTTCTTTCTCCAGCTCTTGCACTTAGGTAAAATCCCACATTTCACCAAGAGTCTTGTGCAGTCCGCAAATCCAGAGAAAGTACTCCAAAAATCATGTTGAAATCCAAAACCCGAGTCAAACTTTCAAAAAAAGACCACAGTTTGGCATAGCCATATTGTACAGTTAAATTAGTGCTGCAAACAATACTGTGTCCACCTAACAAAAACGCATCCCAAAAAAAAAATCCCGAAAAAATTAGGGGGCGCATTACGATGCCAGACGGAAGCCCATCCGTAGTGTTGGCGGTGGCGGAAAAAGTCTTTTTTCCCCGCCCCTGATGCGTATATTGGGACCACCATATTACAATGGGCCTACAGAGGCCAATCTCCGTCCGACGCTGTTTTACCGGCTCCGCACGTTTTCTCGGTACGCAAGGGTGGCGGACGGAGCCTATAGAGCAAGACCGGCGTGCGGAATCACGTTCCGTCCACCAACCAGATTACGATGTAACAAACAGCCCTTCCCATCGCGGATGGCGGAAGCACAACTACGGAAAGGAAAAGCCAACCCAGAACACATCCAGACCAGCTGAGCCGTCATGGATCCAGCGTTACAGGCCTTTCCGCTACTCTACCTGGTGCACCTCCGGCAGATGAGACGCCGCCGCGCCCTACAGCAGAGGTACGTCCAAAACACCTCCACGCATGCAACCCCTGTACAACTACAACTCCCAGCAAGCGTGCAGGCCGGGCCGGCCCCACGATGTATGTGGCAACCTGCCAACTGCAATGTGCGAGGTCCACCCAATTCACATGAGTGACACCCTCAGGGCCCCTGAAGGCAAGTGGGGCCAATGCCGTGCCCCGCTGTTGCAGAGCGCGCACCCCCAACATTCAAAAATGTAATCTGCTGGCGGCTCCCATTGGCAGATGGCGCATTCGCATAGGCGGTGCCACACCGCGTCGGCCAGGAAGCACCGTCCGCAATCCTGCATCACTCAATTGGGGACAATGCGTGTTTACGCTGTGGACGCCAGCTACCGCGCCTGTAAACACATCATGCATTTGCATTGTCGTCATGCGAATTGCATCACACCCCCCAAAACATCAGTCGAAAGTGATGTTTGCACCCAGTGAAGGCATCATAGAGTGTGACCTTTGATCCAAGTCTGCACACACATGGCTTATCCAAGAAAAGGAGAGTGAAATTACATTCTTTGTCATGCCTCGTGGCCAGCATGGCCCTAAATGAGTCAAGGAGTCCAAAAGACCAAAGGGCTCTCGCACTGTACCAATGTAGTGTAATGAAACTAACGACCTGTTAACACCGCCTGTATATCTCTTGCTATATGCTTAGCGAATCCTTGGCCATGGGCCGTCTTCTGACGGGCCAGTGATGTAGGCTGACAAATCGAGGTGTCTATTTTATGCAACTCAGACACACTGGTAATCCCTAGTACTTACAACACACGTACGGGTGTGGCATGCAGTGTGCGTAGCTGCCATTGCCTGTAAATGTCTCACACACGTCATAGGAGTGCACATGTGTAGCAAAAAATCATCACCTGGATGACGTCATCTGTCATTTACAGCCATGTGTGCATGTATATACAATCCATAAGTTTATGTACCTCATGAAGGTGAACATGGCAATGTCTGTCACGCAAAATCACCACACAGTCACGATGTACTGACCCAATAATGTTCACATTTGTCTGCCCACCATGCTGAATATACATGCATCATTGTCCAGCTGACACTCACTGCCCTCATTCCGTAATGTCGTCATGTATTGTGGGACTGAAGTCTGAGGCCGTGCAGTGACAGCAGCCATATGCAAATCTGCAAAGATGCTGCGAAACAGAAGTGCTGTGGCATCAACCACAGGGCAGACTAACCTTGATGTAGCAGTATACTACATGCCATACACATCGAGCTACTATGGATGTTGAAGTAGTATGTCGAGTGAGTGAAGAAATGTAATGTCTGTATGCGTGTCACTTGTGCATGTCACATGTCCAATATTCAAGGCAATGTTGTGCTTGTGTGAGTCTTCGCTGAAGCTGTGTCCCACATCTCTCATCTTTGACTCATCTCATGCATGTGTACCCTGACAGGATATGTAGGAGGAGACCACCTATCTTTTGACCTGTCCCACACCTGGCGACGATGGAGGACATCGACATCATCAGGAAATTTCGTTTGGATCGCCTCACACTGCGAGAGCTATGTGCTCATTTGGAGCCCCATTTGAAGCCAAAGCGAACATATCCTGCTGCATTGTCTGCTACAGTGAAAGTGATGGCTGCACTGCATTTCTTCGCCACTGGGTCTTTCCAGTACACTGTGTCCAGTGCCGGTGGGATGTCACAGCCCATGTTCAGCATGGTGTTGCGTGACGTCCTTTCAGCATTGATGATGTACAAGGACAGCTATGTACACTTTCCGAGGCGGGATGAATTGCCAGCTGTGAAGGGGGATTTCATTGATCTGGGAGGCATCCCAAATGTGGTGGGAGCTATTGACGGAACCCACATTGGCCTCGTTCCACCACAGGCACGTGAACACAATTATTGCAACCGAAAACACCACCACTCCATTAATGTGCAAGTGGTGTGCCAGGCGGATCAGATAATCTCACAGGTCTGTGCAAAGTTTCCTGGTTCTGCACATGACTCCTAAATCTTGCGGAACAGCAGCATACCACAATTGATGGCTAATCTGCACCCCGAGCGGGCCTGGCTTGTTGGTGAGTGTGCTGTGTCAATGACTGTGATGTATGTGTGACATGCTGCTCTCCTCACATATTCTGATTGCAATGTTTGTCTGTGTTCCTCACAACTAGGTGACTCAGGGTATCCCAATCGTCCGTGGTTGATGACCCCACTGAGGAATCCAACAACGCCCGGGGAAGTCCACTACAATGATGCCCAGGGGAGGACACATCGTGTGGTGGAGCGCACTTTTGGACTGCTCAAGTCTAGATTTAGGTGTCTAGACAAGAGTGGTGGTGCACTACTCTACTCCACACAGAAGGTGTGCCAGATTGTAGTCGCCTGCTGCATGCTACACAACCTGGCCTTGCGCAAGAAGATCCCCCTGATTCTGGACGATGATGAGCAGCAGCAGTCCCCTGCTCCAAACCCACACATGCCCAGTGACGATGACAGTGGTGAGGAAGAAGGCCTTGACGTGCGTCAACATCTCATCGCCAACTACTTCCGTTGAGTGCAAGTTAATAATGAGCGACTATGGCTGTGTCTGCGTGCTATGCTGTTATCTCCCAAACTTTGAGGAATGTTGCAGGGATTCTGTCCACACACAGAACTATCCGCAGGATTAGAGGACTTGGGCAGGCCGGGACCGAGTCATCCGACCACCTGAGCACCCTGAAGCACTGGACCTAATAGCCATAGTGCCTCACTAGCTCAATCACTCACTGTCAGTGATACAAGCGCACAGACACCCCAGGACACAACACTCTCAGATCTCACAGGAATAGCGTTAACAAGACACACCCTGTCGCCCTAACTCTTATACCTGTCCACAAGGGCTTCATTTGAAGACAAGAAACAGTTCAGAAGTTTTATTGCAACTACCGTGTAAGAACATGCAGTATACGGCACCAAAGTATTTGAGAAATGCATTTTGCACAAAAATGTTTAGCAGAGTAACATGTCCACAAATCATTATGAAAGATGGTATGTCAATAAGCACTCTGGATGAAGACCCACGAACCCATCCCCCCTCCCCCTGCTGGAAGAACCTGTATCAAATGTCCCTAAACTATGGGCTTTGTCAGCAGAACACACTCCTCAGCCCATAGATGGTCAAATGTACATCACATGTGCCGTGTCGCTCTTCTCTCTGGATAGTCCCCTCCCCAAGTGTGGTGCACCTAGCCCGCTGCCACATAATATCTAAGAGGCACCAGTGGTCACTCGCAGCTGCGAGACTCTGTTGAGTCGTGGTGATAGGGCCTGACCAGAACAGAATGACAAGGTACATTGTTGTTCGACCACGGACAGAATGTGCAGACAGTACTCCAGGAGCGCGGAGAGATCAAGCTCTGCGGACAGTTCCCATGTGACAGACATGAACGAAGCTACTTGCAAGACTTCAAAGTCAAGGATTTACAAGTGCGTCAGCTGCACGATGGAAGCCTGGCTCATAATATGCAACAATCACCCCAACGGACATATGACAGCCTCCCCTTCCTCAGTTCTGTGGTACCAAGCAAAACAGATCGCAGAGGTCAGCAAAGTCAAAGCTAATGCAGAGAGGGCCAAAGTCAGAGATGGCTGAGAACCTTTGTCAGAAGGAGGCGAGAAATGTTGAGACAACATTGAATCAGTTGCCAACAGTTCCGGATGCTGGTAAGTAGTTACGGATCCAAGAAGGCACATGCAGCTTCGAAGGCAACCAGTTCCAAAAGACGATCCAAATCAGCTTCAGCAAAAAGGACCGCCATCCAATCCAGTAGCATGAAGGAACAGATGTGCTCCTCGCACCACGAGGACGAAAGGAGCATTTAATGGCAAGCTGGAAGTGGCTCGATGTAGGCATGGCACAAGTGCAGCTGGCAGCCTGTCTGACACGTTGAAAGGCATCCCATAAACGGCTATCCCCGGAACAGTCCTGGTCATGGGCCAACAAAGGACTCACCCACAGGTCATAATCCAGATCAGCGAGAGATGTGTTGGAAAGGCAGTGATCCATGGCCCATTGAAAGGGGCATCAGCGACAGTAGAACACAGGTTGCACGCAGGTGAAATAGGCATAGCGGAAGGTCAGCCTATAACTGATGCGGAGCACAGCCAATTGTATACATCCAAAGACGAGCTGCATCCGTTCACGGTACAGTTACAACTGACCGGTGTTGACCTGGACCACAGGACGGGCTGCCATTGCGTGAGAAGAGCCGGAAAACCAGCAATCTGCAGTACTGGCAAAGGGTTGATGTGAAACCGCCAAATGCAGTTGGTAAATATGAGGAGTGACACCCGGTAGCGCTCCATTAATAGTGTGCAACAAGTGACAAGGCCAGAGCCTACAAGTAGGAAAAATGTGCAAGGTCTTCAGTATCAGACGCTATTGATATTTGGTGTGTCAGTAGCCCAAAAACAAGTGGGAGAGTCGTGTCTCGCAGCCAGTGAATCGCGCAGGACGGTCAAGGCACCTGGGAATCGAAGGTCTCACGGCCTGATGTGAGAGCGACTACTTGTTGAAACAAAAGCCCATTGAGCCTGCATCACTAATTGAAGTGTGCTTTCCTTGTGGGAATGTGAGGCCACAACTAACTATCTACAAGCACATATGGGGGAGTAAAGAGAACATTGCTACAGCAAGGAACACGTAGTGCAAGTGTTCCTATTTACGGGACGCCTTCCCGTAAACCGCAGCAGTTGTGGTCATTTAGGATAAGATAACTTCCGTTGAGAAGGAGATTTGGCGTGGGTATGTCGTCAGTGACTTTTGTTCATGTGGGAACAAATGCAAAAAGACTGGACATGACCCCTGAAAAGCCCTGTGTAACTGTACTTGTGTTTGTGAATGCGACAGTGTCACCTTTGGCCACATGACAGGATGTGTTTTGATGCTGGCTTTTGTGGGATTCATTGATCAGCGCTGTGTGTGTTGTAACAACCTACGTCATATCCATATTGATGTTATTAGGGGGATGGGAGCACACTACTTCACCTCCCAGCACAGTTCACCCCTTGGCATTCTGGTAAATGCAGTTCGGTAAAAATACTTACTTGCAATGTAGCTGTGAGTGTTTCACCTGAGTTGGGCAGTGAGAGGTACAGAGACATTAGTGTATTGTGGCAGCTTTCTCAGCAGACACTGATCTCAGTGGTATAATTTCGTGCAACACATGTGTCTAGGGATTGACAGCACTAACCTGCATCCAGCCGTGGTGACTCACTTCCACGGAAAAAGAAGTAAGGATTTCAACTGCAGTGCATTTACCAGATTGCTGAGGGGTAAACTGTGCTGGGAGGTGAAGTTGTGTGCTCCCATCCCCCTTCTGTCCATGTTGATGGTGTTGGCCTGTGTTAACTGTTCTGCATCTTGTACAGTGTTGTCTAGTGCAGTGCTTTTCCTGTACTGCCATCATATGTCAAATCACTGTCTTTTTCTTGTGTGGTTCCAGGTTCCTCTACTCTCTCAATGGATTGTCGCATTTACGTCTCATGATACATTGCTATGTGAGTTAACATGCTACTTACTATAATAAAAATTCCTCTTGACACAAAGGCATACGGGTATGATTTGTGTTTATTTGTAAATGAGTGATAGGTGAGGGTTGAAGTTGAAAGTGATGGTACATGGATGGTTCAGGTAGAACACACAATGGTGGGATTCCACAGTCCAACAGTACACTCCCATCCTTGTGGCAATGTGGGATCGGATTTACAACCAAGTCAATGTTCGGTGTGACACTGGTGACATCAACGCTGGCTCCGAGAACTGGTTCGGCATGGTGCTTTGCCACGTGATCCTCCCTGGGACTTTTTCGGATGCCCCCTCAGTTGTTTGGCCGGGGGAGAACCTGCTGCATGCTCGGAGGATTCGCTGTGATGTGACTCACCCCTCCCTGTGGACGCTGCTGTGGTGTTGTGACTATCATCCGGCAGGCCACGGGGGGGTGGGCAGCTATTTGTGCTGCATGCATGTCCCTCAGGACACCCACAAGCTGGCCCATGTACTCTGTAATTTGTCCCAAACGAGTGTCTATGGACCTCTGCAGCAGGTGAAGTTCACGCAGTTCGTCAAGGACCTGGCCCATCTGTCCCTGGTTCTGCTGGTATGCCCCAAGGACAGTTTGCATGGTGGCCTGGGCCTCAGTCTCATTGTCCTCCTGTGACTGTCCCCCAGTTGGCCTACCACCTGCCCTGCTGCTATGGACCTGTGGCGGCGCCTGGCGCTGCCGCCGCACACTGTCCCCAGCATCCTGAGGCTGCCTGGTGGTATTGGCTACAACTGGCACAGGGACAGTGTTGGAGGCAGCGGTGGTGATGGTGGAGGTGGCTGCCATACAGGTTGGTGCTGCAGGGGTCAGCGTTGTTGTTGCAGCTATTGTGGGAGTGGTGGTGGTAGCGGTGGTGGTGGGACAGTGAGGGCATGCCGGAGGGGCCAGGTCGGTCCTCCTCATCCGTAAAAACCAGGGAGTCTGCATCCAAGGGTTCTGCTTCTTGGGTGGGAGACTGGCTGGGCTCGTCCATGGCACGGGCGCCTGCTGTCGCTGGCGAGTCACCTGTTGAACAGAGGTTGGATTGTCAGCATGTTCAGTACACAGCACAACTTTGATGTTCACGTTTGACACATTTCGATTGAGACAACATGACTTTTCATCTTGGCATTACTTGTCATTCCTAACAGTTTGTCAGTAGTGGGACATGATGTGGAGGTAAATACATTGCTCATCAGCGATGTGACAGGGCTGTAGCAACAATTTCATATGTACAGATATTGTATTTCCAAGTACATGTCCTCTGGTACTAACCTGGTGTTCATCCACTTCTATTCATGCTAGGATATTTTTGACTTTGCTATGACTGTTTGTCTACTATGCCGCAACTTCCTGATTTCTGTTGTGCTTTTTGTACTGTCCTCATATGGTTTGTGATGTTTGACTGAGTCTACATGCATGTGTGGTATTGATGTGAGCCTTTATGCTTTGGGATAATGGTACTTGCACATTGGGTTATGGCCACTGCGTTCCTGGGTTTTGCTTTGCAGTGACATGTGACTTCATCAATGACACTGTGATTCATGTGAACTGTCAATGGTATTTTCTGTGAGTGCATTGGCTGCAACTTATGCAGCTTGACTGAGTTGGCTCACAAGTGCGGGATGTGGTGGTCAGATAGCTCCCTACTGTTTGGGAGGGAAGACAGAGGGCCTAGTGGGAGTAGTGGTCTTGCTGTCAGGTCCCAACAACCCCCTCCCCAGTAAGATGGCTACCTACCTGTTGAGTGAAGCAGAAGAGGGTGATGGCTGCCACATGGCTGTCTGGTGGGGTGGGTGCTCCATGCTGTTTGGGAGGGAAGACAGAGGGCCTTGTGGGAGTTGTGGTCTTGCTGTCAGGTCCCAACAACCCCCTCCCCAGTAAGATGGCTACCTACCTGTGAGGTGAAGCAGAGGGAGGAAATGCTAGCCTTATGAGACATTCATGTTGACAGCGTGAATTCTACATGAGTTTGATTTTGTCTGGCAATTGAGGCTCACTTGTTGTGCACAACTTTACATTACAGTGGGATGTGATTGTTTTGTTTGTACTTACCAGCCTCCACTCCCCCCTCGATTCCTGTGAGACTCTCGGGATGCAGTATGGCAAGCACCTTCTCCTCCCATTCAGTGAAGGTTAGTAGTGGTATGGGAGGGCTGCCACCAGTTCTTTGGGCCGCCTCGTGGTTCCTCTGGCGCCGATGCTTGACCCGGGCCTTGAGGTCGACCCACTGCCTTTTGATATCACGCAGTGTGCGTAGGGTGGTCCCTACAGCATTGACTTTGTTGTACATCCTTGTCCACATCTTGTTTTTGCGCGCAAGTGCAGTGTGTTGGACCAGGCTCCCATACAAATGTGGTTCTACCCTTATTATCTCGTCTACCATCACTTTCAACTCAGTGTCGGTGAATTTGGGCATTTTCTGTTTGGCCATGGTGCAAAGGTAAGACAAGTGCAGGGTGCAGGGGGTGGTGGAGTTATGTGAAGTGTGTCAGGTGTATGGTTGGGAAGTTGTGTTTTGTGGAGATGGGTGTATGTGATGTTGTGCTGTGTGCGTAAATGGTGTCCTGTCTTTCTGTGTCAGCTTCTGGTGTGCAAAGGATGCTGGTCCAGGAAGGGGTTGGTTTTATGCTGTTGTATGTGGGTGTGTCCAAATGAGTGATGTCCTCCAGGTGTTTCTTCCATGCTGGGCATTGCTTACATTGCCAATGGACATTTAGGGTGTATCATTGTGGCGTGTGTGATGTGATTGAGGGCGGCGTCGAGTGCAGGCACACTTTGTGCATCGCTGTTCAGTTTGTTACTACCGCCATTCATTTGGTCTATGCGCGAGCAAGGGAATCGGAACGCAATGCTCCGTCCTCCAGCTCCGCGGTTTCATCGTAATTGTCCGTGCGGCCATTCCTCGGCAGGATCAGCCTTTTCAGTCCCTTGAACAGCTTTCCCCGTCCACCGCGGTCAGATTTGCAACTTTTCCAGGCATGGCGGACGGTCATTTGTGAGTTCCGTCCGCCGTGGTGGGATTTTCCGTGCATTGCATCGTAATTTGACCAACGGAGATGCCGAGGGTCATGCGGGTAGATTTTTGCCGCGAGCATGGCGAACGGAAGCCTTTTCCGTCAGGCATCGTAATTGGGCCCTAAGTTTTTGGGCAAAATTCGCAACAAGTAATCCATCGATGTAATCCTCTATCCACAGTAATCGACCATATCACAAAAATCCATTCAGCAAATCTTTTAAAATGTCCAAAAATCGATTATGCCATCGGTGTTCTTGAACCTTCCATCTAGATGAAAAAACGCGACTATGCGATACTCTTTTGGGGGAAAAACCCAACGCTTTAAAAATATTTTAAAAGATTGCTTTCTTTACACTTTGGTTTTAAAAAAAAATAAAGCCTTCTTTAAAAAAAAATTCTTAAACCAAAAGTGTCTAGAAAGCAATCAACCCGACATGGGCCTACAACTGCTACCTGGGTAGGAATGAAAATGTGGATTAAAACATTCAAAACATACAAAAAACTACTATCCTAGTTCTAACTACCTCCTTCCTCTCTCCTTACAATAAACTAAGCCACGTACAAACTATTTTTTAAAATGTTAAATTGCCTTTCCTGAGCGCAGCTCTTCCTTCCATCCGTAAAAATGAAAAAGGACATTTTCTCCCATTGATTTCAATGGGAAACCATGGGAAAACCTACAAAAAATGTAAAAAAAATATGTTAGAGTACAGTACAGTTGCAATGTGGATTTTTTTTAAATAATAAAATTTGTAATTAATTTTTATATTTTTTTAACATTTAAATTGACTGTCTTATGTTTTTAAAAAGAAATAAACTTTAAAAAAATGCATTTTGAGTTGTCTTTATAATTTAATATCTATATTTTATATTTGTAATAATCTTAAATAATTAACTAGATTTACTCTGACAAGCATGTTTATATATTATTATTATTTTATTAACTATTTTATTGCTTTTAATTCTTTAAATATTATATTAAAAATGTATTATAAATTATTACCCAAGTATTAAAATGAATACCTGGGTATTAATAAACTCCCCCACCCATAACCCCTGTTTCCCTTGCATCCCGTCCCAGGATGAGTGTCAATTCCTTATATTGTTTTATTTTTTTTTAAATTATATTAGAAATTACTTTTTAAAAAATTATATCAGTAAAAATTAATGCTCAGGTATTAATATAAATACCTGGGTATTAATACACTACCCCACCCAAAACCCCTGTTTCCCTTGCATCCCGTCCCAGGGGTTGGTTGTCAAACCCACTTCAAAAATAATTAAAATATTTTTTTTAATTAAATACATTTTGTTATAATATTAAATGTTTAAATTACTCAAGTATTAATATAAATTAATACACAAGTATTAAAATTAATACCTGGGTATGAATACACTCCCCCACCCATAACCCGATATCCAAGCATCACGTGTTAGGAGATGTGTCAAAGCCTTCATTTAAAAAAAAAATGTATCTATAAAAAAAGTACAAAATACTTTAAAAAAAAAACTATTTTCAGTAAAATTTAATACTCAAGCATTTAAATTAATACCTGAGTATTAATTCACTAACCCACCCAAAACCCCTGTTTCCCTAGAATCCTATCACAGGGGATGGGTGTCAATCCCAATTATATTTAATTTAAAATTTTAAAAAAGTAGAAATAAGTTTAAAAAGCATTATTATTATTAACAACTAATACATAATTATTCAATTTAATACCTGGGTATTAAAACACTCCCCCACCCAAAACCCTTGTTACCCTAGTATCCCGTTCCAGGGGATGCGTTTCAATCCCTCTTAAAAATAAATTAAACAAATTACAATATTTTAAATAAGAAATATTTTTTTTAAACGCAACTATTTAAAAAAATTACTACCCAAGCATTAAAATTAATACCTGGGTACTAAAACATCACCAAAGACTTCAAAAGAATAATATTTATAAAAATATAAAATGTACCTTAAAAATGCGATGTAATGGCATGCGGTGTACAGGCAGATGTGTTGTAATGGCATGCATTGTAATGGCATGCGTTGTAATGGCACTTCAGATGTAATGCCTGCGTTGTAAAGTCATTACGATGTAATGCCTGCGTTGTAATGGATGTTTCCCCCTCCTGGGCGGCCCCGCCTTTGCGTCTGAGAAGTGGGCATTGGGGGACATCGCTCTTGTTTCATATCTATACGACGAGGGCAGTATCGATGGTCTTTCTCTGGCGACTAGCGTGGTCCTGAATCAATGGATACTTTCTCTTAGTCCGATGGGATGGTGAGGGAGGCTGACGAAGCGGACACCGCTCTGGCGGGGTCGTCTGCTTCCACAGGTTGCTCCGTTAGAAGGCTTTCGGAAGTGGGACCTCATAGGGATCTCTACTGTAGATGATGTCATGAGGGGAATGGTTCTCACGTCCTTTCAGACCCTGCAGGTGGAGTATCAGCTTTATTGAAGTCAGTTGCATCACTACCTTCAGCTCCGCCATGCACTGATCCTGTACATTGCGGCCCTGTCTGATCTCCCTGAACTTAACCCATTAGAAGGTAAACGTATAATGGGAGACCTGGTAGACCACAAGATTTCAGACACTTATTTCCAACCACCCTAATGAATTCCTTGCACTCCGGGGGGCGTGGGAGGCTGATGTAGTGGTACAGGAGAACGAGGATTGGACTGAGGCTCTGGGGGCGCCTTGAGAGGTGGCCATTGCTGCCAGACTAAGGGGCCGATTCCGATTCGGGCCGGAAAACGTACCGACCGACTCGGCACGGGAATTTAGTCCGACCGACACGTACCGGCGCTGCCTGACCTGCGTAGTACGATGAAATGCATGTGAATCACGACCGACTCGTACGGAACACAAGCCGAACGACCGAACCGCACGGAAACCAGCCATCCGGCCGGGAAACAACGCGAATCGAACCGACCGACACGCACCAGGAATGAACTTGAACGAAACGTACCCGCGAACTCCGACCCGCGCAGTACGATGCAATGCGTGCAAAACCAGACCGAGTCGCACGGAAACCAAGCCGTACGACCGCCACGCATACAAAACCCAGCCTAGGCAACCCAATACTCCGCGACCGACGCGTACGCCGCACATGAAACACAGCAGAAACACAGCGTGAACGACTCGGAGAAGCTCGCACGAGACAACTGCAGCGTCCTACTCAGTCAGAAAAACGTCTCCTACATGCCCCAAAACTACAAAGGAAAAATACAAAAAAAAGGGCCAAACAAGCAATTACAAAGCCAATAAATACTGGGGGGGGGGAACATGGAACAAAGACACACCCACAACTCCACCCATATAAAGGCCACAAATCCCTACCATGATCCTTTGCAAATTAAACTGACCTGCCAGCACAGAACACCATCAGACAGCAACCACAGACACACTCACAGCTCATCCATCACACAAGCCACACACCATCAGCACCTCAACAAATAGCACCCTCACATACACCCAGCAAAACCTACACTCACACACCCTCACTTGCACACCCACACATACATCAATCACCACCACCACCCATCACCATGCCCCCAAAGAAGAATCCAAAGTTCCTAGACAGTGAATTGGAAGTCCTGGTAGATGAGATCCTCAGGGTAGAGCCCCAGTTGTTTGGTACATTGGTCCAACAGACCCCCATGTCGCAGAAAACCAAGATGTGGGAGAGGATCGTCGACAGGGTGAACGCACAATCACCATGTTTGCGCACAAAGGAAGACATCCAGAACAGGTGGTATGATGTGCGCAGGAGGGTCAATGACCTACTAAAGAAGGATTACGCCTTGAGCCAACACACCGGCAGTGGCCCTCCTGCCAAACCAGTATACCTCAGGCCCTGGGAGGAGAAGGTGCGGGCCATCCTACCACCAGTGAGCGTATATGGACTATCAAACATCCCAGAGCCTGGTGAGTACACAACAAATATACACAATATTGTGTGACAATACACACACATCACTGTCAAGGGGATAGTCAAACCATGCACCCTTAGCAAATCCACAGCAACCAAATGATAATCATCCCAAGATGTGTATGTCAGTCAGATAAACACAATACATGCAATTTCATAGTGATATGTAACTGTGTCATGACATGTACAAACCCAACAACAAATAGAGCTAGGCAGTGGCACAAATCTAACCAACAAACACAGTCAGATATGTAGCCACCACTAGAACACCACCTCACAGGGAAGCTCACTGAAAGGAAGGAATTCTGTGTATGCTGGTGAAGTCAGTGTAGCCAATAGCATGATGGGAGTTGTAGTCACAGATATTGCTCACCCTCACAATTGGCCCATCACCACCACTCTGAACCATGCTCACATCACAGGGAGTGGAAAACTACTGACAAGATGGCTGACACTGGGCACTGCTGTGGGGAGCACAAGGCCCTGCTGCGAACTGTGCACCAACAAACAACAGGACCACACTGTCAGCCATCTTGCCATTGCTGTCATACTCACATACAGTGAAGTCCACTCAAAAGGAAGGAAGTATGGGCATGCTGGGAAGGGGAGTGTAGGCAATAGCACGATGGGAGTGGTAGTCACAGATATTGCTCACACTCACAATTGGCCCATCAACACCACTCTGAACCATGCTCACATCACAGGGAGTGGAAAACAACTGACAAGATGGCTGACACTGGGCACTGCTGTGGGGAGCACAAGGCCCTGCTGGGAACTGTGCACCAACCAACAGCAGGACACCACTGTCTGACATCCTGAAAGCAAACTTGCACTCCCTGCAATGGAAGCACGTTCCATGGTGGGATATCTGGCTGGGTGGGAAGGAGGACTGACAGCACTGACCATAGTTACCAGTAGCTGTTCTCACACACATCCTTAACACAAACTACACACAACTCACCTGGGAGAATGCATTGCCTCACACTCTAATTAAATATCCCACAAAGAACCACCACCCTGGGTTATGCTGTGTGAAGCACAGGGACACTTCTGGGACTTGTAGCCAAACTAACGCCAGGACAACACTGTCAGCCATCCTGTCAGCACAGGCACACTACCCCACAGGGAAGCAGAGTCAAAAGGAAGGAAGTATGGGTATGCTGGGAAGGGGGTTGTAGGCAACAGCAAGATGGGAGTGGTAGTCACAGCTCAACATCCCCCACCCACATGGCCTAGCAAGCTCACACTGAAGCATGCACACCTCACAGGGAGTGGAAAACAACTGACAACATGGCTGACACTGGGTACTGCTGTGGGGAGCACAAGGCCCTGCTGGGACCTGTGCACCAACAAACAACAGGACCACACTGTCAGCCATCTTGCCATTGCTGTCACACTCACATACAGTGAAGTCCACTCAAAAGTAAGGAAGTATGGGCATGCTGGGAAGGGGGGTGTAGGCAATAGCATGATGGGAGTGGTAGTCACAGATATTGCTCACCCTCACAATTGGCCCATCAACACCACTCTGAACCATGCTCACATCACAGGGAGTGGAAAACAACTGACAAGATGGCTGACACTGGGCACTGCTGTGGGGAGCACAAGCCCCTGCTGGGAACTGTGCACCAACAAACAACAGGACCACACTGTCAGCCATCTTGCCATTGCTGTCACACTCACCTACAGTGAAGTCCACTCAAAAGGAAGGAAGTATGGGCATGCTGGGAAGGGGGGTGTAGGCAATAGCATGATTGGAGTGGTAGTCACAGCTCAACATCCCCCACCCACATGGCCCAGCAAGCTCACACTGAAGCATGCACACCTCACAGGGAGTGAAAAGCCACTTCAAAGATGTCTGACAATGGTGCTCTGTTGTGGGGAGCACAAGGCCATGCTGGGAACTGGGCACCAACAAACAACAGCACACCACTGACTGACATCCTGAGAGTCAACCTGAACCCACTGCAAGGGTGGCATGCTTCATGGTGGGATAACTGGGCTGGGGGGAGAAGGAGGGCCCGATGTCCACCAAATACAACCAATGCTGTCCATGTACACACCTCAACATTCACATTGAAATGCTTCAAGTTTGCGGACAATGTGCTACACCAATATCAACCTCTGACTGTGACAACTTAGGACAATGCAATGTACAGGCCCGCATCCAGCGGTACAGTCACAACTGTCAGGTGTGTGAACCATTGATGCCTGCAAAAACATAACATACATTGTGTGTGTCTCCCAAAAACAGGTGATGATGGGGACACAGCAGCAGACGATGAGGAGTCCCTGTCCCAGGCTCCGGGGGACACTGAGCTCACTGGTGTGGAACAGCCTCTGCCCTCCTCGGATGGCGAAGACCTACCTGGCCCCTCCGGTGTGAGTCATCATGCAGCACCAGCAGGACCACCATCTGCACCCCCTGCACCCACCCCTCCAACAACTGCCAACACACAGACCACCCCCGCCGACACGGACAGACCAAGGACCACCAATGACAACAGCACACGGACCCCGGCCCAACGTGGAGCAACGGACAACAACCCCAGTAACAACCCCCAAGGGGGCCTAGGGTCACCTGTGCGTGCCACCTCAGGTTCCGCACGTGTCGCCAGGGGTGGTGGGAGGGGTGGTAGGCAGAGGTCGCTGTTTGCAGAGGGGTCTGGACTGCATGATGACCCACAACTGGTACGCATTGCTGATGCGTACCAGAATAGCACCGGAGAGGTCAGCCAGGTAGTGGGGATCCTCAAGGACATTCAACAGCAGCAGGCTGCCCATCATGCCCGCTTGGACTCACACATGTCCCGTGTGGAGACACACATGTCCCGTGTGGAGACACACATGTCTGGCATGGAGTCCAAGTGGGACACATTGCAAGAACTGACAGCGGTGCATAGGGACATATTGACATGCCTCCACCAGATTAGCACCAACATGGCCACACCTCCCTGTGTGCCCACAACATCTGGTGCTGCAACAACTGCAACTGCCACAGGGAGGGAGGAGGACTCTGGCGGAGAGTGCCCTGCACCGCAGCAGCCTGCACGTGAGGGTCCCCCCCCAAAGAAGAGGGGTCGTCCGAGGAAGGACAACTGAGAGGCCGATGGCCATGTACATCCCCCAAGAACCCAACACCTGTTCTGGAAATTCACCTTTGTGTGCAAACTGTTCACTCTGTCGAATGCAACCCAACTCCCCCACATGACATGGGGAGTTTAAGTTGGCCCAATGTACCAGATGACTGTTGACTTTACTCAGGACATTTCTGCTACCAAGACTTCCAACTCATCTGGGAACTTTGGATTCCAATCCCAATGTACAGCACCCACCATCCTGTGCACTATACTCATACATGTATGTAAATAAACTCACTAATACACCATACTTGCCTCTGTTGTGATACCAACGTGGTTTCTGTCATGGAGATGATGATCTGCTAAATGACACTGTGCATGCTAACTGCTACAGCAAGTACAACACCGTCATGTGAGTCATGGCGACGTGACACATATGAGGGAGACACACCACTAGGGCTACACAACACATACACACCAGGGCCATCTGACTCATCGCCTACACCGATGTTGCCAGGAAATACAGTGCAATGCACAGATACCACACCTATTCACAGTCTGTGTTAAGTACCCCACTGGTGCAGTAAGCAAATGTCAGTCAGATGTGTGACCACAGACAACGCACATCCCAAAGTGAAGCACAGGTTTATTACACATTTGCAACATGTTGTTACCACTATAGATGCAAGGTAATCCCACGTGGCAGTGGCCACACAGTCAACAAGTGTAGAAGAAAGAAAGTCCAGGGGTGTGTGGCACATCACCTGTAGGGAAACGACACCTTCCACCCTGGAAGTTGAATCACGGTGTCGGGGGATCACAGTTGACCAAACAACTCTGAAAGTACCCTGTGAAGGACAGAAATGACACACAGTCAGAAGCACTGAAGAACAGGACAGAACTGCAATACTCATGCCCAATACATGTCACAAGATACCTACACAAAACCAAGTTATCAATTCAACACTGTTGGGGAGTACAGACTACCTGTATGGACACATCGCTGCACGCATACAGTCAAGTAGCACATGGCCACACTCAAACAGCACCACAGCACCACCAACACATATCACGCAAACTCACAGCATTGACATGACATCTCTGGATACTCACATTCAGCTGAAGAAGTTGGTGATGAGCTGTGTGCGGACATCACCCTCATCATCATCACCATCAGTGGCATCGTGGCCCAGGCCAGGATCCTCCACAGGTGGCGGATGTTGGTCATCGTCATCCAGGATGAGAGGCAACTCCTTCCGCACTGCCATGTTGTGTAGCATGCAGCAGACGATGACAATCTTGCACACCTTTGCTGGGACATATGGGAGGGCCCCTCCTGTCTTGTCCAGGCAGCGAAAGCGGCTCTTCAGGAGACCAAATGTACGCTCGATCACTCTCCTGGTCCGACCATGTGCCTCATTGTAGCGCATCTGGGCTGGTGTCACAGGGTTCCTGAGGGGCGTCAGCAACCACGGCATGTTGGGGTATCCGGAGTCACCTACATACAGACAATTGCACATTAGCTGAGTTGGAAAGAGGGTGGAATACTACATTGCAGAACACACACAATGGTACAAAGTCAGTACACACCGACAAGCCAGGCACGCTGGTTCAGCATCTGTGACATCATCCTCGGGATGCGACTACTCCTCATCACGTAGGCATCGTGTGCAGAACCGGGAAATGGGCACACACGTGTGAGATGCTCATATCTGCAAGACATACCACCAGAGCATTGATCGAATGGTAATGTTTTCTGTTCCTGTATGCCTGCTCATGTGCCTGTGGTGGTACCAAAGCCACATGTGTCCCATCAATGGAGCCAATGACATGCGGCATCCTCCCCAGGGCATAGAAGTCACTCTTGACGTCAGTGAGTTGTTGACGTTTAGGGAAATAGATGTACTGGTTCAGGTATCTCAACATAGCTTCCAAAACATCGCGTAGGACACGGCTGAACATGGTCTGTGACATCCCACCAGCAGACGCCACAGTGTGTTGAAAGATACCAATGGCAAAGAAGTGTAGGGCTGCCATCACCTTCGGGGTCAGCGCTGTAGGATATGTCCGGCCAGGTTGCAAATGTGGGGCCAACCGCACCGTCAATTCCTCAATCAGCGGCCTGGTGAAGCGGTAACGTCGGATGCAGTCCCGTTCCACCATGGTTGCAAGGTCAGGGAATGGCCTATGGACAGCTGGTGCCCTGCAGTGCATAGGTGAAGAAAGAAAGATTGTCAGTCACCCCACATATGTGGCATAGACCATACTCAATATCACATGATACATCATTACGAGACACAAGTACATGATGTGTGTGCCGTTCCGTAAGGACATGTATGGCACCTACATGGCCAACATCTAACATCACAGTTCAACATGTGTTGTCAACAAGTTCCAGGTTGTGCTATGGGATATCATTAGGCTGTGTCACAGTACCCATGTACTGCTGTCACGTTCCAAACACACACCACAGTGACATGGGAGGACAGATGTGCCCCAGGCATCACAGCTCATTGACAGGTAGATTCCCAGGGACCATGTATTGCCACATGGACACTGGCATGACATGGCTTATCATGAATACACCACAGCAAAACAACCATGACCCCCACAGGTAGTGGTCCCTGTTGCCTCTGCAGGACAGACATGGACGTCTGTGACACACACACGCACAACATCAAAGTCCATGCACAAACAACGTGGATGTGGAGACTGTCTCCCATTGTGCACATGGAATCAGAGACATTGTAAACACAACGGGCCTGATTCACAGAACTAACTTACGTCGTAAACGTAAACGTAAACGTAAAGTTAGTACTTTTTAGGTATTCACAGAATGAACTTACTCATTTCGGTATTCACAGAAGTTAATAGTCCTAAAGTTAGGACTACTAAGTTCTGTGAATACCGAAATGAGTAAGTTCATTCTGTGAATACCAAAATGAGTAAGTGTATTCTGTAAATACCTAAAAAGTACTAACTTTACGTTTACGTTTACGTTTTTGATGTAAGTTAGTTCTGTGAATCAGGCCCTCCATGCACACAGACTGTGGAGGACCCTCACTATTGTGGCAATGGGTCACCCTGTGACGTACATACCGTCCCACATGGGACTCAGGGGGTATGTGACATGACATACACAACCTGGAAATGTGACCATGCCACATGCTCTGAAATGAACAGTTACACATCACAGTGGTCATGTGCACAACACACCAAGGATGTTGTCCCCATGAACACGTGCACATCCTGGGAGTGGCTGCCCCCAAGTGCCACCCAAACAACCACATGTTGACACCCATACACAGAAAAGGTAATGCAGCCTTACATGTCTTAGGATACAGTGTGGACAGGCTGTGGTGTTGTAGGTGTGCCCCTGAGTCCCTGGAAAGTAAATGTGGCTGGCATACGTTCACCTGTGACAGGCATGGTGACATATGCGAGTGACTTGTACAGGGACGCGCTGTACAGCAATGGACCGATCGGTGCGCACGCATTGGCCATTGCATATGATGTGAGCGGGTACGCGTTGTACAGCAATGGACCGATCGGTGCGCACGCATTGGCCATTGCATATGATGTGAGCGGGTACGCGTTGTACAGCAATGGACCGATCGGTGCGCACGCATTGGCCATTGCATATGATGTGGCAGGTACGAGTTGTACAGCAATGGACCGATCGGTGCGCACGCATTGGCCATTGCATATGATGTGGCCCGAAATACGCGTTGTACAGCAATGGACCGATCGGTGCGCACGCATTGGCCATTGCATATGATGTGAGCGGGTACGCGTTGTACAGCAATGGACCGATCGGTGCGCACGCATTGGCTATTGCATATGATGTGTCCCGAAATACGCGTTGTACAGCAATGGACCGATCGGTGCGCACGCATTGGCCATTGCATATGATGTGAGCGGGTACGCGTTGTACAGCAATGGACCGATCGGTGCGCACGCATTGGCCATTGCATATGATGTGGCCCGAAATACGCGTTGTACAGCAATGGACCGATCGGTGCGCACGCATTGGCCATTGCATATGATGTGTCCCGAAATACGCGTTGTACAGCAATGGACCGACCGGTGCGCACGCATTGGCCATTGCATATGATGTGAGCGGGTACGCGTTGTACAGCAATGGACCGATCGGTGCGCACGCATTGGCCATTGCATATGATGTGAGCGGGTACGCGTTGTACAGCAATGGACCGATCGGTGCGCACGCATTGGCCATTGCATATGATGTGAGTGGGTACGCGTTGTACAGCAATGGACCGATCGGTGCGCACGCATTGGCCATTGCATATGATGTGGCCTGAAATACGCGTTGTACAGCAATGGACCGATCGGTGCGCACGCATTGGCCATTGCATATGATGTGAGCGGGTACGCGTTGTACAGCAATGGACCGATCGGTGCGCACGCATTGGCCATTGCATATGATGTGAGCGAGTACGCGTTGTACAGCAATGGACCGATCGGTGCGCACGCATTGGCCATTGCATATGATGTGAGCGGGTACGCGTTGTACAGCAATGGACCGATCGGTGCGCACGCATTGGCCATTGCATATGATGTGAGCGGGTACGCGTTGTACAGCAATGGACCGATCGGTGCGCACGCATTGGCCATTGCATATGATGTGGCCCGAAATACGCGTTGTACAGCAATGGACCGATCGGTGCGCACGCATTGGCCATTGCATATGATGTATCCCGAAATACGCGTTGTACAGCAATGGACCGATCGGTGCGCACGCATTGGCCATTGCACATGATGTGAGCGGGTACGCGTTGTTTTTCAAAATACGCATTGTACAGCAATGGACCGATCGGTGCGCACGCATTGGCTGTGTCCTGGCATGGCAACGGACACGTTTTTGAACCTTTAACGAGTCTGATGCTGTGAATTCAGTTGGCCACCCACAACAACGTTGCAAATTCATGGGTCTCATGAAGTTGAACTTTTGAAGGATGCTGTGGGCGTGTGTAAGTGGTGCAATTCCATGGATTGGCCAGATTCAGAAGATGCAAACGACTTGGACCTATCACTTTGGACACATGGGACAGTATCTGCCTCAGCAGCACACATATAATGCTGGCTGTTCCCCTGAGAGCTCACTTGCCTGCACTACATGCTCCAGGACGACATCTGCCACCACCACTGCTGCTGTCTCTGCATCCTCTGGATCCTGCAATGGCACATACTGTGGAGAGAGCCCCAGCCTTCAGCAATGAGGAGAACAGGCATCCAGGCCCCCCTGAGTAGGGGTGGTGTTGGTGGTAGACATCCATCCCCCTATAAGTGGGGATGGTAGTAGTGACAGGCATCCAGGCCCCCCTGAGTAGGGGTGGTGTTGGGGACAGGCATCCAGCCCCCCCTGAGTAGGGGTGGTGTTGGTGGTGGGCATCCAGGCCCCCCTGAGTAGGGGTGGTGTTGGTGGTAGGCATCCAGGCCCCCCTGAGTAGGGGTGGTGTTGGGGACAGGCATCCACCCCCCTGAGTAGGGGTGGTGTTAGTGGTAGGCATCCATCCCCCTATGAGTGGGGATGGTAGTAGTGACAGGCATCCAGGCCCCCCTGAGTAGGGGTGGTGTTGGGGACAGGCATCCACCCCCCCTGAGTAGGGGTGGTGTTAGTGGTAGGCATCCATCCCCCTATGAGTGGGGATGGTAGTAGTGACAGACATCCAGGCCCCCCTGAGTAGGGGTGGTGTTGGGGACAGGCATCCACCCCCCCTGAGTAGGGGTGGTGTTGGTGGTAGGCATCCATCCTCCTATGAGTGGGGATGGTAGTAGTGACAGGCATCTAGCACCCCCTGAGTAGGGGTGGTGGTAGTGGTAGGCATCCATCCCCCTATGAGTGGGGATGGTAGTAGTGACAGGCATCCAGTCCCCCCTGAGTAGGGGTGGTGTTGGAGGTAGGCATCCATCCCCCTATGAGTGGGGATGGTAGTAGTGACAGGCATCCAGGCCCCCCTGAGTAGGGGTGGTGTTGGTGGTAGGCATCCACCCCCCCTGAATAGGGGTGGTGTTAGTGGTAGGCATCCATCCCCCTATGAGTGGGGATGGTAGTAGTGACAGGCATCCAGGCCCCCCTGAGTAGGGGTGGTGTTGGTGGTAGGCATCCATCCCCCTATGAGTGGGGATGGTAGTAGTGACAGGCATCCAGGCACCCCTGAGTAGGGGTGGTGTTGGTAGGCATCCACCCCCCCTGAGTAGGGGTGGTGTTAGTGGTAGGCATCCACCCCCCTATGAGTGGGGATGGTAGTAGTGACAGGCATCCAGGCCCCCCTGAGTAGGGGTGGTGTTGGGGACAGGCATCCACCCCCCTGAGAAGGGGTGGTGTTGGTGGTAGGCATCCATCCCCCTATGATTGGGGATGGTAGTAGTGACAGGCATCCAGCCCCCCCTGAGTAGGGGTGGTGTTGGTGGTAGGCATCCAGGCCCCCCTGAGTAGGGGTGGTGTTGGTGGTAGGCATCCATCCCCCTATGAGTGGGGATGTAGTAGTGACAGGCATCCAGGCCCCCCTGAGTAGGGGTGGTGTTGGGGACAGGCATCCACCCCCCCTGAGTAGGGGTGGTGTTGGTGGTAGGCATCCATCCCCCTATGAGTGGGGATCGTAGTAGTGACAGGCATCTGGCACCCCCTGAGTAGGGGTGGTGTTGGGGACTGGCATCCAGCCCCCCCCTGAGTAGGGGTGGTGTTGGGGACAGGCATCCAGTCCCCCCTGAGTAGGGGTGGTGTTGGTGGTAGGCATGCAGGCCCCCCTGAGTAGGGGTGGTGTTAGTGGTAGGCATCCATCCCCCTATGAGTGGGGATGGTAGTAGTGACAGGCATCCAGGCCCCCCTGAGTAGGGGTGGTGTTGGGGACAGGCATCCACCCCCCCCTGAGTAGGGGTGGTGTTGGTGGTAGGCATCCAGGCCCCCCTGAGTAGTGGTGGTGTTGGGGACAGGCATCCAGCCCCCCCTGAGTAGGGGTGGTGTTAGTGGTAGGCATCCATCCCCCTATGAGTGGGGATGGTAGTAGTGACAGGCATCCAGGCCCCCCTGAGTAGGGGTGGTGTTGGTGGTAGGCATCCATCCCCCTATGAGTTGGGATGGTAGTAGTGACAGGCATCCAGGCCCCCCTGAGTAGGGGTGGTGTTGGTGGTAGGCATCCACCCCCCCTGAGTAGGGGAGGTGTTAGTGGTAGGCATCCACCCCCTATGAGTGGGGATGGTAGTAGTGACAGGCATCCAGGCCCCCTGAGTAGGGGTGGTGTTGGTGGTAGGCATCCATCCCCCTATGAGTGGGGATGGTAGTAGTGACAGGCATCCAGGCACCCCTGAGTATTGGTGGTGTTGGTGGTAGGCATCCACCCCCTGAGTAGGGGTGGTGTTAGTGGTAGGCATCCACCCCCTATGAGTGGGGATGGTACTAGTGACAGGCATCCAGGCCCCCTGAGTAGGGGTGGTGTTGGGGACAGGCATCCACCCCCTGAGTAGGGGTGGTGTTGGTGGTAGGCATCCATCCCCCTATGAGTGGGGATGGTAGTAGTGACAGGCATCCAGCCCCCCCTGAGTAGGGGTGGTGTTGGTGGTAGGCATCCAGGCCCCCCTGAGTAGGGGTGGTGTTGGTGGTAGGCATCCATCTCCCTATGAGTGGGGATGGTAGTAGTGACAGGCATCTGGCACCCCCTGAGTAGGGGTGGTGTTGGGGACTGGCATCCAGCCCCCCCTGAGTAGGGGTGGTGTTGGGGACTGGCATCCAGCCCCCCCCTGAGTAGGGGTGGTGTTGGGGACAGGCATCCAGTCCCCCCTGAGTAGGGGTGGTGTTGGTGGTAGGCATCCAGGCCCCCCTGAGTAGGGGTGGTGTTAGTGGTAGGCATCCATCCCCCTATGAGTGGGGATGGTAGTAGTGACAGGCATCCAGGCCCCCCTGAGTAGGGGTGGTGTTGGTGGTAGACATCCATCCCCCTATAAGTGGGGATGGTAGTAGTGACAGGCATCCAGGCCCCCCTGAGTAGGGGTGGTGTTGGGGACAGGCATCCAGCCCCCCCTGAGTAGGGGTGGTGTTGGTGGTGGGCATCCAGGCCCCCCTGAGTAGGGGTGGTGTTGGTGGTAGGCATCCAGGCCCCCCTGAGTAGGGGTGGTGTTGGGGACAGGCATCCACCCCCCCCTGAGTAGGGGTGGTGTTAGTGGTAGGCATCCATCCCCCTATGAGTGGGGATGGTAGTAGTGACAGGCATCCAGGCCCCCTGAGTAGGGGTGGTGTTGGGGACAGGCATCCACCCCCTGAGTAGGGGTGGTGTTAGTGGTAGGCATCCATCCCCCTATGAGTGGGGATGGTAGTAGTGACAGACATCCAGGCCCCCCTGAGTAGGGGTGGTGTTGGGGACAGGCATCCACCCCCCCTGAGTAGGGGTGGTGTTGGTGGTAGGCATCCATCCCCCTATGAGTGGGGATGGTAGTAGTGACAGGCATCTAGCACCCCCTGAGTAGGGGTGGTGGTAGTGGTAGGCATCCATCCCCCTATGAGTGGGGATGGTAGTAGTGACAGGCATCCAGTCCCCCCTGAGTAGGGGTGGTGTTGGGGACAGGCATCCAGCCCCCCCTGAGTTGGGGTGGTGTTGGTGGTAGGCATCCAGGCCCCCCTGAGTAGGGGTGGTGTTGGGGACAGGCATCCACCCCCCCTGAGTAGGAGTGGTGTTAGTGGTAGGCATCCATCCCCCTATGAGTGGGGATGGTAGTAGTGACAGGCATCTGGCACCCCCTGAGTAGGGGTGGTGTTGGGGACTGGCATCCAGCCCCCCCTGAGTAGGGGTGGTGTTGGGGACAGGCATCCAGTCCCCCCTGAGTAGGGGTGGTGTTGGTGGTAGGCATCCAGCCCCCCCTGAGTAGGGGTGGTGTTGGGGACAGGCATCCAGTCCCCCCTGAGTAGGGGTGGTGTTAGTGGTAGGCATCCATCCCCCTATGAGTGGGGATGGTAGTAGTGACAGGCATCCAGGCCCCCCTGAGTAGGGGTGGTGTTGGTGGTAGACATCCATCCCCCTATGAGTGGGGATGGTAGTAGTGACAGGCGTCCAGGCCCCCCTGAGTAGGGGTGGTGTTGGGGACAGGCATCCAGCCCCCCCTGAGTAGGGGTGGTGTTGGTGGTAGGCATCCATCCCCCTATGAGTGGGGATGGTAGTAGTGACAGGCATCCAGGCCCCCCTGAGTAGGGGTGGTGTTGGGGACAGGCATCCACCCCCCCTGAGTAGGGGTGGTGTTAGTGGTAGGCATCCATCCCCCTATGAGTGGGGATGGTAGTAGTGACAGGCATCCAGGCCCCCCTGAGTAGGGGTGGTGTTGGGGACAGGCATCCACCCCCCCTGAGTAGGGGTGGTGGTGGTAGGCATCCATCCCCCTATGAGTGGGGATGGTAGTAGTGACAGGCATCTAGCACCCCCTGAGTAGGGGTGGTGGTAGTGGTAGGCATCCATCCCCCTATGAGTGGGGATGGTAGTAGTGACAGGCATCCAGTCCCCCCTGAGTAGGGGTGGTGTTGGGGACAGGCATCCAGCCCCCCCTGAGTTGGGGTGGTGTTGGTGGTAGGCATCCAGGCCCCCCTGAGTAGGGGTGGTGTTAGTGGTAGGCATCCAGGCCCCTATGGGTGTATATGTCATTGGTGATGGCCATCCCGCCCCTATGGTTCTGCTGTAGCTAGTGTAAGTCATTTCTGCATCCCTATGTGTGTGTGTTATATGTCGGGTATGTGTCGTTTGTTTGTGTGGTGGGTGTTTGACTTACCTTCTGCGCCGTACGCGTCCGTATCTGTTCCGGTAATAGATGTAGAGTATTGGTAGGACCTGCGCGATGGGATTCATGATTGGTTCGTCTCGTTCGGCTTTCTCGTTGCTTCGACTCTTACTCTTGGCTGGCGTGTTCGTCTTGTAGCCGTGGATCGTCTTGTGGCGCGAATCGGAGCTTATGTGCAGCTCTCCCGGATGCTCTGACGTGCCGTACGTAGCGACGGGTTCGGCGCGTACGGAAGGCGCATCGTACTAGTCCGGCCGGAAGGTGCTGTATTTTTGCTTCCGTGCGACTCGATTCTGCGTTTACGGATCCGGCTCGGGCGGGGAACAGGAGTTGGATTGGGTAAGTACGGCTGGGTCGGGATCTGGGCAGTTATGCGCATCGTACTTGCTCGTTCGGACGAATGTTCGAATTGGTCGGGAAACACGCGTTCGGCTTGGTTTTTTCCCGGACAAATGGTGTTGGGTGCGCTTCCGGCCGAGATCGGAATCGACCCCTTAGGCTGATCCAGCTTAAATACCTCCATAGGGTGTATTTCACATTCCATCGACTATGGCGGATGGGGGTGATGTCTTCCCGACTTGCCTCCGCTGTAGTGCGCAAGGACAGCATGTTTTTACACACAGCATCGAGTTGTACTGGACTGGACCGGTACTGGCGCAGGGTGACGTCTTGCCTGGGCAGGGTCTTATTCTGGTCAGTTCCGATGGACTCAAAACTTATTCTCCTCCATATCACTGACACTCTGGTTGGTAATAGATACAAATTGTCACTACTGTTTCTGGGACTGACTCTGGCAAAACGGGATATAGCAAGGGAGTGAAAGGCTGCAGCCCCCATCCCTTGTGGTGTGGAAGAAAGGGATGGATCACTGTATGGGTTTGGAGGTGGCGGTGCACAGGGCAAGGGATTGACTACAGAAACACCACAAGATATGGCAGGTGTTGGTGGATTATAGAGGCATTGCGTTGGAACCTGTCCATTCTCTGCGACAGCTGGTGAATGATGAAATTTGAACGTTCATGGGATGAGAGGGGATTGGGAAGGTGCGGAACAAGTGATCGGATCATTAGACTTGTTATGTATTTTATTGCTATAATGTGGGTGGAGGGTGGGGAGGGACTAAGTGAGCAGGTATTTGCTTTTTTTTGTGCCTTTTTTTTCCCTTATATTTCTTTACTTTTATATGTCAGCCCTCTGGTCCATGTTCATAATTCAAAATCAATAAAATTTGTTTTTAAAAAATCAAGGTGGATGGGGGCTGCGCAGCTCTTTCCTGGGCTGATTTCGGCCCGGGGACTGCTGAATTGGAAAAAGAGGAGGGGGCATACAACCGCCCTCCCTGGGCCAATTTCAGCCCCGAGGACACCATTCCCCGGGGTCTGGCCAATAAAAGGTGGGTGCCCTAGCGCCATGCAGCGCACCCACTGCATCTTTGTTGGGGGCCATGGGGGGAGCCCCAATGTCCCACTGGCCCCAGTGGCCTCCCCACCTCCAGCGGGAGCCGGCATTGCTCCCGCCTGCAGGGAGCAGCTAAAGATGCTGCTCTCTGAAGGCAAGAGCAATTTTTTCATCTGTTTCCCTGCCTGCTTCAGTGCGGACAGGGAAACAAAGGAAAAGTCTGCTCTCAGCGGGCAAGAGCATTCTTTCATGCTTCCGCCCGCTGGGAGTGGACTTAATTTTTGCTCTTGCTTAGTGGGAGCTTTAAAATTACTCCTGCCAAGCGAGAGCAAAAATAGGTTTTGCTGCCAGCGCGGGAAGGGAAACCGCTATGTCCTGGGACATAGTTGGAGCCAGTCCTTGGGGATGGGGTCCCCCGGGCCATTAATGGCTCTTGAACTTGTGGCCAGGGCCCGGGGAATGGGGTCCCTGGGGCCAAAACTGGCCTGGGGAAGGGGGCCATGCGCCTCCTCTCCCCATTAGTATTACAGCTGGGCCCCAGGGGATGGGATCACTGGAGCCGAAATCACCCAGAGGAAGGGAGCCATGTGGCCCCTTCCCCATTAGTATTACGGCCCCGGGATATGGGGTCCCCAGTGCCAAAATTGGCCTGGGGAAAGGAGCTGTGTGCCCCCTTTTATAACACGCATGCACCCCCTCCCCAAAATACCTAATTATTTATTCCCCCAGGGTCCTGGCCCACCCGGGGGGTTAATAAAATCAAGCGCCAGACACCATGCTATTTTTTTCTTTTAAATTCCCACTGTTCCACTGTGGTTTCACTGGAAATTGTTAAAAAAAAAAAATTTGGGACCCCGGCGGGGTCTCTGTGGCACCCCACCCTTCAGGCCCAGGGGTTCGAGGTATTCCCACCATGCCCTCTTGACTTTTTTAAATGTTTTTTAAATGTTTTTTCTTGGGACTCAGCTGAGTCCAAGTCCCAGGATGGCTGCTAACACTTCCTGGTTGAAGTGCTGGCAGCCAATCAGGACTCATTTTGAGATCTGTCGGATCCGCGGTGGATTCGCATCCCTAGATATATATAAATCTTTTTTCTCTAATAACTCCAAAACTGCTTAACGGATTTACACCAAATTACAAAAGGGGCTCTTTCTGGACCAAGATCTAGCTTTCTGTAAACTTTGGTCCAGCGGTACGGGCTGTAGTTGTGTCTAAAATCCCTATGGGAAATTGCATGGGGAAAATGTATTTTGGGACCCCCCCCACCCCTTTTCTTGGTCCCCACTTGACGAATCACCCCGAAACTTTCCAAACAGCAGTTGAAGTGAGTGGGAAACTAGTTTTGAAAATTTTGGTTAAGATTCATCAAACGGCGCCAGAGTTATTAGCAAAACAAAAAATGCTTTTCCTATGGAAACTAGGTCCTAATTATAACTACTTAGTGGCGACCGCCACTAGGTAATATATATCTCCAGAAAAGAGATTACAGAGTACAGAAAAACGAGCAGGAAACCAGAACAGAGCAGAAGAGGGCAAAACAGAGGGCCGAAAAACGAGCACCAAAGGCAAAACAGAGGGCCGAAAAACAAGCAGAAAGGCAAAACAGAACAGAAGAGGGCCGAAAAATGAGCAGAAAAGGCAAAACGGAGGGCAGAGAAACAAGCAGAAAGGCAAAACAGAGGAGAATTGGGAAAAATTGAGGACAGAAAAACAAGCAGAAAAGGCAAAATGGTGGGCAGAAAAATGAGCAGAAAAGGCAAAACAGTGCAGAAGAGGGCAAAATAGTGGCAGCAAAACCAGGGCCATCTCCTGCTATCTCCCAAGGTGCCCACCTTCAGGAGATAGCTGTTTGCTTTTGCTTGGCAGGAGCTGTGACAGCTGCCACCAAGTGAGAGCAAACACTAACTCCGATCCCACTAAGCAGGAGCTGTCAGACTGCTCCTGATTGCTGGGAGCGGAGTTTTCATCTGTTTCTTTGCCTGCTGTGAAGCGGACTGGGAAACAGTTGAAAGAATTGCTCCCACACACATGGAGCCGCATTTTTAGCAGCTACCTGCGTGCGGGAGCAATGCTCTCTCCCTCAGAAGGCAGGGAGCCAGCTTGGACCGCAGCGGTTTTGAGGTTCTCCCCGCAGTCCCCAGCGATACACACTAGGTGCCCTGGGTGGGTCCAGGGCACCCAGCTAGACGAGGCTGGACCCCGGGCGATGGGGTCCCATGAGCCAAAATCGGCCCAGAAAAGGGAAAACAGAGGTCAGACGAACAAGCAGAAAAAGCAAAACAGAGCAGAAGAGAATGCGAAACAGGGCAGAAAAACTAGCAGGAAAGGCAAGCAGAGCAAAAAAAGGCAAAACGGGGCAGAAAAACGAGCAGAAAAAGGTGAAACGGAGTGTTGCAAAACGAGCAGTAAAGGCAAAACAAAGAGCAGAAAAATGAGAAGGAAAGGCAAAACAGAGGACAGAAAAATGAGCAGAAAAGGCAAAACAGAGTTGAAGAGGGCAAAACACAGGGCAGAAAAACAAGCAGAAAAGGCAAAACAGAGGGCAGAAAAACAAGCAGGAGAGGCAAAAGAGAGGGCAGGAAAAACAAGCAGGGAATGCAAAACAGGGCACAGAAACGAGCAGAGGAGGCACAAACAGAGGGCAGCAGGTAAACAGGCAGCAGAAGGTAACGGACTGCGGGCAAGCTGACTGGACAGGAGAACGGTCGCAGGTGGAGCTGGCACGAGGACCTGCTTAATTTTTACAGAAATGAAACCTCAACGGGAAACACTTACATATATAAACACAGCAGGTGCCCCAATTGAAGCTCCAGTCTGAGTCTAACTATAACGTCCCTGTAACCTTTGGTTTTTTCAGTGAATATATATATATATATATATATATATATATATATATATATATATATATATATATATATTACCTACTGGTGGTCGTTAGAACCTAGTTTCCATAGGAAAAGCATTTTTTTATGTGCTTATAACTTTGGCGTCTTTTGCCGAATCTTTATGAAATTTTCCAAAAAGTTCCTCTTTTCAGGTGAGCTCCTATCCTGAAAGTTTGGGGTGATTCGTGAAGGGGGCTGAGAAAAAGGGGGTCCCAAAACGTGTTTTCTCCATGCAATTTCCATAGGAAACTTTAGACAAGGCTACAGGTCAAACTGCTGAACGGAATTACGCCAAATTTGGCAGGGAGAAAGGTCTTGGTCCAGAAAGCATGCTTTTGTTTAAATGGGGTAAGTCCGTTCAGTAGTTTTAGAGAAATATCAAAATTTACAGATATTGATATTTGAGAATTCTGACATCTGATTGGCTGAGGCGTTACGAGCACGAGCGTGCGGCTCATTGGTTGCGAACTGTTGAAACTAGGAAGTGTTGGCAGCCATTTTGTGACTGACTTGAAAGGCGTAGGGCAAAACAAAAGAGAAAAATTGTATAAGAGGGTATAGTAGGAACACTGTGGTCTTAGTTTAAGCAGTCTGTACGGTGCAGAGGCAGGGAGTTTGAATGTTGCGTAGGCCGTGGAAATCACGTCCGCAGATGTGGAAATCACGTCCGCAGAACAACGGTGCGCGGTATTGCGGCAAGGTTGCCTAGGCTGTGGAAATCCCATCGGGAAAATAACAATGCGCCGTATTGCAGCCTTCCTTTAACCCGTTGCGTGCGTCTGTCGGCCAACGGCCGTCGCGAGCACTACCTCTGTAGTGCTGCGAACGTCCGTTGGCCGACACGGCCCCGCCCACTCTGCTAAACCGCCGCACCGCGGCGGAATTGCCGCCGCGGTTAAGCGGTTAATATAATGCGCAGTAATGTTTATTTATAATGCAGTGTTCACTTTTATCACAGACAGTGTCACTTTCTTACACGAAAATTAATATTATGTGGGAGGGCGTGTTCTGTTCGTGTGTCTGGAACAAAATTAATGTTTAATTGGCCGAGGTGTTCCAACAACGAGCTCAATGTTCATTGGCTGCAAACCATTGAAAGTAGAAGTGTTGCCAGCCATTTCCTCCCCGTCCGCGGAGTAGCAGGGACATCTGATTGGCTGGCGTGTTCCAAGCAGGACCTTCCCAAGCTTAATGTTCATTGGCTGCGAACCATTGAAAGTAGAAGTGTTGCCAGCCATTTCCTCCCCGTCCGCGGAGTAGCAGGGACATCTGATTGGCTGACGTGTTCCAAGCAGGACCTTCCCAAGCGTAATGTTCATTGGCTGCGAACCATTGAAAGTACAAGTGTTGCCAGCTATTCCCTCCCCCTCTGCGGAACACCATGGACATTTTATTGGCTAAACTGTTCCTAGTACAAGTTTGCTCATTATTGGCTGGGAACGGTTCACTGTTGTGAACCATTTTGTGACGCAGTTCAATGGAGTACTGGAAAAGAAAGTAGTAGCGGGGAGGGTAGGAACACTATTAACTCTGTACAGTGGTCACAAGGTGGTGGAGAGGGATTGTGAAGGTAAAAATAGTTTTTTATATATTTTAAGGGCCATTTATATAATTGGCGTGGGGTGTACAAATCACGGCGGGAAAATAACAAAGTGTGTTGCGGTCTTCTTTTTATTAAGTTTGCGGGTGGGATACTTCCCAGGAGCACTGTTTAGTTATAATGTGGTGTTTACTTTTCTAACGGGGAGCTGTGGTTGCGCAGCAAAAATTTCAGTCTAGGTTTGAAATAGTTTTTATTAAGCAATTACAAATATACTTTGTTCGGAAACTGAAGCTGTATATATCAAAGGGGTGACAAACCAAAACGCAATTCATAAAATATCCCTTAACCGTGGGCACACCCTCCCTTTTTTTTCTGCTATAGTTTGTAAAAGTGTTGCCCCATATTCTTGATAATATAAGAGGGCATGAGTTACTTTTAGATAAAGTAGAAAAGAAGTGCTACAAGAAACACTCCCGCACTACATCATCTCAGGTCACAAGAACAATAACAAGTAAAAAACAGTTAAACACAAATCACTTTATATTACATAGAAATGTACACTTTATCATTTTTTATAATTTCTATTATTGTAGAATTCGGGAAAGTTCGGTCGTAGTGCTTAGATCACGTACTCCTTTAAGAATATATAGGATAGTAGTATAATAATATACACTACTGGTCGTATATATTCTATAGGGAGAAGGTGAATAGGAACCGCAACAGACAAAAATAGAAATAGTAAAAAAACATTCAGAAATGTGGGGTTTATCAAAGGTATTCAGTAAGAAAATATCTATGGAAACGATTTTTTTTAAACTGCAATTTCCAAAAATATTGTCACTGTAAAAATATCTGATCAAGTAAGTTATAAAGGTCAGTAAACTGTATTTCAGATGGTTTACTCCTGGCGGCGAGAAATCTCCAATTCCTG
This sequence comes from Calotriton arnoldi, assembly GCA_963921515.1. Classification (NCBI taxonomy): domain Eukaryota; kingdom Metazoa; phylum Chordata; class Amphibia; order Caudata; family Salamandridae; genus Calotriton; species Calotriton arnoldi. The sequence goes on along the minus strand of CAWUFW010015968.1, from coordinate 15,368 downwards.
TTGTGTGGAAATATCACAGTCTTACAATATACACGGTGTCACTGATGGCACACAAAAAGGAAAATGAAAATGAAGTCATCAATACAAAACAAGGTCAATAACGAAATACTTTCCAGCGATGAGTATGTTGAGAGCTTCTTTTCTCCGGGACTTCGAAATCTTTCATCTTTGCGCAAACGGGTCATAAAGTGCTCTGAGATCACAATGACTGTTAATATTATAATATACATATTCACAGTATATGATCCCAAGAAAGAAACAGAGTAAGAACGAGAAGGTGCTGACGTTAAATATAAATCTTTAGTCTTCGCGTCGACGGGTCATAAACTCCACTGAGGTCAGTATAAATGTTCATATTACAATATACACACTCACACTATATGATCTCAAGGGAGAAATAGACTAAAAACCAGAAGCTGCTGACGTTACATATAAATCTTTAGTCTTCGCGCCAACGGGTCACAAACTCCTCTGACATCATAATGTGTGGTTATTATAATATACATACTCACACTATATGATGTCAAGGGAGAAATAGACTACAAACTAGAAGCTGCTGACGTTACATATAAATCTTTAGTCTTCGCGCCGACGGGTCACCAACACTTCTGAGGTCAAGTACAGTGTCAATATTATAATATACAAAGTCACACTATATGAGCTCAAAGGAGCCAGAACAGGAACAATGTTTGCTGTATTCTGTCTGTTTCTGAAAACAAGCTGCTGACGTTACATATAAATGGCAAAAACAACCAATAACACTTTTTTCTAAATACAAGTGTTTAAAGATTGACAAATAGCTACGTATTATAAATATCTAGTATTGCATAATCAAACAACTTACAACTCAGGATTATGTTTTGTGGCCGCAAAAGAAGAATCTGACTGTAGAAAAGAGCACCTGCATCACTGAATGGAGACGCGTAAATAACTCGCAAAAACGAAACTAATCTATCAACGGGTGTGGTTTATATACTTTTTGGTTATTCAGTAGTCTATGAATGAATGAATGAATGAATGAATGGACACTTGTAAAGCGCATGGCTACCCGGAAGCATCCCAGCGCTGAAGCCATAACCAGAGAACCGAGTGCACTAAGGGAAAAGCCACGTCTTGAGTTGTTTCCGGAATGCCAGATGATTAAGCTCGCTCCGAAGGTCCAGGGGAATAGAATTCCACAGTCTGGAGGCATTAAACGAAAAAAGCCGTCCGCCACTTCTGGCCTTCTTGATCCTGGGGACTACTGCCAAGTGAAGCCCGTCTGAACGGAGTTTCCTGTTCGCCCTGTAGGGGCGAATCATGCCGTTGTTGATAAGGGGTCCGCTCCCCACAAGCGCCTTGTGGGCTATGCAGAGTGCCTTAAAACTAATTCTCTGTTCCACCGGAAGCCAGTGGAGAGAGCTCAACGCGGGCTTTGCTGAGCACCTATTGGGAGTCTCCATAAGAAGCCTAGCTGCGCAGTTTTGAATGACTTGAAGTTTTGCAATTACCGACTTAGGAGCTCCCAAGTAAAGGGCGTTTCCGTAGTCAATCCTCGACAAAATTAGTGCCTGGATCAATATCTTTTTTGCTGGGAAAGGTAAGAGGGGAGAATTTTTCGAATTGTTCTAAGTAGGCCATAACAGGCAGCGGCGGTCTTCCTCGCCTGAACTTTGAACGTGAGGTCCTGGTCCAGCCATATTCCCAGACTTTTGATCTCGGTCTTAGGGACCGGCACCGGACCCATAGAAGTAGGCCACAAAGTGCTTGATAACCCGCTCCCAGGGTTGCCAAGAATCATGAGTTCTGTTTTATCACCATTAAGCTTCAAATAAGAAGCTCTCATCCACTTGGACACATCCTCAAGGCAAGACCGAAGGTCATTAGGCTGATGGTTGGAGCGGTTCAATGAAACGACCAGCTGCGTGTCGTCAGCATATGTCACCATGTGGATCCCAAAAGGAGATACGACATCTGCCAGCGGGGCCATGTATACATTAAAAAGAGTAGGACTCAAGGAGGAGCCCTGCGGGACTCCGCACTGCAAGGGGATGGGCTTTGAGTGTGTATCGCCTTCACAGACCTGGAAGGACCTGCCCTCCAGGAAAGATTGTAGCCATTGCAGGGCTAGTCCCGTCACTCCTGCTTCCCTGAGGCGGCTGACCAGGACACGGTGATTCACTGTGTCGAAGGCTGCACTCAGGTCGAGGAGGATTATTGCTGATGACCCTCCTGAGTCGAGGATTTTTCTGGTTTCTTCCACTACAGATAGTATGGCGGTTTCCGTCCCTTGCCCGGGGCGGAACCCCGTTTGGGAGTGGTGGAGAACATGATTAGTTTTTAGGAACATGGAGAGGGTGCGGTTAGCAATTTTCTCCGCTATCTTACTGATTCCTGGTAGGAGCGAGATTCGACGATAGTTGCCCAGGTCGGCTGGGTCCAGCGTAGGCTTTTTCAACAAAGCTTTTACCATCGCCCTTTTCCATTCCGAGGGGACCAAGCCTTCCCTGAATGAAGCCTTAATCAGACAAGTGGCAATGGGGGCGATTGTTGGACCCACCATTTCCAAGATGTTGGGGGTGCCGAGTCTAGCGGGGACCCACTTTTTACAGCTGACAGGGTGGCTAAGAATAGTTCCTGGGTCAGCGTGGGAAAGGTCTCCAGATTATTTTCCGCTGGATGCCTACCCGCATTAGTATTCTCAATGGAGATATTGAAATCGATTTGGGGAAAATGATTGAGAATGTTTTGAACTTTAGTTGAAAAATATTCGGCTAGTTCGTTGCAACGGCGATTGGAGGGATCCAGTGGGACCGGGGGGCAAGGCGCTTTGAGTAGTTTTTTAGCAATTAGGAAGATTTCTCTAGGGCAGCCCGCGGCGGACACAATTTTTTCTTGATAAAAGGCAGTTTGCACACTTTTTATTTCGGCCTTATACCGCCCAACGGCCGCCCTATATTCCAATTTCTTCTCAGGGGCGAAGTCTTTCCTCCATGCTCTTTCCAGTTTTTTACAGTACTGTTTTAAAGTACGTAGTTTGGGGGAAAACCAGGCGTCCTTTTTAGATCCTCCTTTCTTCTGAGTAGAGACTTTGGGGAGTACCACATTAAGTGAGTCCTTGATCCAGATGCCAAAATTTGCATTAGCTATAGTAGGATCAGAGGCGGGAATTGGTGAGGTCATTTTAAGTTCTGATGTCCACCTCTCCACAGGAAGTTTGGACCAGGGTCGGGTTAGTATTCGTGTCGCAGGAGCCAGAGGCACGGTGCTCGGTGGTGACCAAAAAAAGGAATCATAAAATGGTCCGACCATGGAAGGGGGATGGGTTCTTTCCCCTCCAGGTTTCCTAAATTGGAGAAAATGGGGTCAAGGAGGTGTCCTTTGACATGAGTTGCTTGGGAAACCTTCTGGATTAATTGATAGGCCGAAAGATCTTGGGTTAGTTCTGTTGCAAGTAAAGCCAAAGGGTCGTCAAAATGCAAATTGAAATCTCCTAGCAGAGTAAAATTAGCAGCGAGACTGGCGAGATTAACGGTTGTTTCTAACAAGGATTTACAAAAATCTCCTATTGCCCCAGGCGGGCAGTAGATAAAATACCTGAAAATGAAAGAGAAGGTGTAAATTCGATGGAGAAGTGGAGGTTCTCGCAATCGAGCGACGGACTGCCTAGCAGGGGGCAGGTTAGGTAATCTTTATAAATAATGGCGATGCCTCCGCCCTTGCCTGTCTCTCTATCCAGCCTCTGAATCAGATAGCCCGGCTGGAGTGCTTGAACAATGTCCGGCTCGGAATAGGAATTGAGCCAGGTTTCTGTAATGAATATAACTTCTGGGTCAGCATCTTTTAAAAACATGGATATTTCAGTCGAGTGTTTGGGAAGGGATCTGCAATTGCAGAGGAACAACTTGTATACTTTCTCCCGCGATGGAGAGGTGGTCATGCATGCGGAGGGTTCGAACTGACAGTGGACGCACTTATCCTGAAGAGTCTGAATCGCTATCGAATGTGCACATTTTTGCCCCAGTGTTTGATCAAACTGTTTGAGTTGAGTGCTGGTGTAATAGAATTTACCTGGGGGGGGAAATGCAGGGTTTCCAGTCCCTGGTCCCGTTCGGACGCGGACGGGCGCAGACGGGCTTGCCTTAGGCGCGCCCGCTGTGCGCGGTCGCGTCATCTGGCGCTTTTATTACGAAAGTAGTGCGCCGAGTATCAACTACTAGAATGCTGACCCGGCGCCTAAATGTGATGTGGATGATGCTAAACCCCACTACCCTCGAGCCTTAACACAGCTCTCCGCGGACACAAAGCACAATAAACGATCGTAACAATATCGTAACAATATTAAGGTTAGGCAGTAATTTAAAAAAGATAGCAGCAAGTTTTTCGGCCTAATTAGATAAGAAATCACAACATGTTAAAAATAGCAGCAGTAGTTTAAAAGATAGCAGCGAGTTTTCCGGTCAAGTTAAAAAACACCTTCTACCTCTGAACGATTCAGTGCCTCTAATTACCGCTCTATGGAAGGAAGATGCGGCTCCGCCCATTTAGATGTCACGTTTTACAGTTGACACGTGCTCACGTTTTAACTGTTTCACTTGTGCACGTGTTGGGAAAAGTTACAAAATGTGAAGCGGAAAAAGTTTCGATTTCGAACCTAACACGTATAAGGTCCTTAATATGTACATACGTTGGAGAGCTTAAAAGCTGTTACCCGGAAAACCGTGTCATTTCCATTCTCATGAGTAAATACATTTATTGATTGCCGTAATTCTAAATAGAAGACATAAAAAAAAAGATCTATCAGAATAGAAGAAAAAAAACCATGATAATATTTCTCATCACTATAGTTTTAAATTAGAAAAATGCGAGCATTTGTAAAGCGTACAGCTAACCCTGGAAAGGTGTGCCGGCGCTCGGGGCGTCGGAAAGATTAAGCAAGGTGTTGCCCACAGTGACATAGTGGTGGGCTAACGTGCCGCTGGAGCCGGGAATCGAACTGTGAACGCTGTTGTTCGAAGTCAGGTATCATAGCTGCTCCGTCACACTTTTGCCACAACTATATGTTAATTAGTGCTAATTAAGTTTTAAACATTGTTAAATTATAACTTATAACAGACTACTGTTACAGTTAGTTTTTCACTACAAAAAGTATGCACGTCTTTTTTAAATATAGTTAAAAACAATATAGGTTTTAGGGACATTGTAGTTAGAAATTAGCATTTTAAAAACCTTTGAAATTCACTGAAAAAACCATAACTTTCAGGGACGTTATAGTTAGAAATTAGCATTTAAAAAACCATTGAAATTCACTGAAAAAACCATAGGTTTTACAGACGTTATAGTTAGAAATTAGCATTTAAAAACCTTTGAAATTCACTGAAAAAACCATAGGTTTCAGGAGCGTTATAGTTAGCTGGACATTTCACTCGTACAAAACCATAGAAATTCCACTGTTATAGTTAGTTCAGCTAACTATAACTCGCGCCCGCAATGCACTGCTCATGACGTCACATATTACATCATTCATGGCATGGTCAGTGACATCACTGATGACATCACTGATGACATCTGAAATGACATCACTGTTGACATCATCCACGTGAAAATCTGATGCACCCCCTCACAGTCTAATATAACCTTTAATACACCCACTGTAAAATACAGACTACCATTTTCGAAACCATCGAGACACCAATACCAGTTACTACATACGCACTCTTTCATTCCTAGGTCTACACACACATCCACTCATTCACCCATACATTCACTTATACATGAAGTTACTCATCAATACAACACTATGATATGCACTCATACACCTATTCAGACACTCACACACCGCCACTCATCCATGGAGTTACTCACACACCTAGTCACTCATGCAAAGAATCAATCACACTCCCATTTACTCACCCATACAGTTATACACACACCACCTCCCTAATTCATACAGATACTAACGCATAATTACTCTCTTTTATAATCACTGATACAAGTACACACTCATCCATACAGCCACTCTCACAATCACTCACTCTCACATATACTCATTTATATAGAGCATCACTCACATATACTGCCTTTTACATATGTAGTTACTCACACATGTACCACTGAGACATCCATTCACTCACCAACACACCCATACACACACTCACCCACCCATACAGCTGTTTCCACATGCACTCTTGAACCCATGCACCCAGTGAATCAACCACTCAGACATCAATGCACAGAGTCACACACCTCCAACCCACCCACACACACACTCAGTCTCCCATACAAATACTCAGGCAAACAATCAATAACCCATATAAACACTCATGTAGCTACTGACCAACCCATTTAGCAGCTTCCACAACAACAGACAGACTGATACACACATTCACACAGTTTAGTCACTAACCCATGCATTCAGTAAGACACGTTTAATCACTCACTTATACAATCAGTCACACACCTGTAAAATCCCCCATCCAGACACTTATACACCCACTCATTCTTCAATACACCTAAGAATATATGTAAAACATATTTAAAAATTACAGAAACACACAGTCACTGGATGATGTCATCAGTGATGTCATTTCAGATGTCATCAGTGATGTCATCAGTGATGTCACTGACCATGCCATGAATGATGTAATATGTGACGTCATGAGCAGTGCATTGCGGGCGCGAGTTATAGTTAGCTGAACTAACTATAACAGTGGAATTTCTATGGTTTTGTACGAGTGAAATGTCCAGCTAACTTTAACGCCCCTGAAACCTATGGTTTTTCAGTGAATTTCAAAGGTTTTTAAATGCTAATTTCTAACTATAACGTCTGTAAAACCTATGGTTTTTTCAGTGAATATATATATATATATACATATACACATAGATGCATATGTGTGTGTTACATACAATTGCCTACAAATAACTACTCTAGGTTGTATACCTTTAGGTGGATGTGAAAGGCTGTATAATCAAGCCACATAAAGTACATGCACTTATTGATAGAAGTTGGCTTACCCCTTGATATATCCTGTGTACTGTGGTAGAAGTGGGCATTATTTGAGTAACAAATGAGCAACCTAATGGATGAGATCCTCTACTTTTAATTGTGTGGGAAAAATAAAGGCTGGCAGCTTTCAAGTATAAAGTACTAGCAGTCATTAGTAAATGTAAATGCCTTCAAACTTGTGTCAGAAGACTAGCAGGGTGGGATTGGATCAAGACTAGATAGCTGGGGGTACGTGTTCTCTAAAGGGAAAGGGATTTTTAGACAAGAGGTAAACACATACAATTAAATCACATCCAGAATGCGTAGCTGGTGTCTGAATGCAGCCAAGACTGTGGTCTGGAATAGGTACAGGCCTTGAAGGGGGTAATTTCATATTACCCAAGCTCTCTACAAGTAAAGACACTTGCATGGTACCCATGCAGTCCTGTGAAGAGGGCACAGAAGTCAAACAGGGCATTTTGTTTGAGCTCAGATGGTCTTCTAGTAAGGTTATAGGTGTCTCAGAAAGCACATTCTTGATGACTAGGCTGTTCTCAGGAATGATGACAGGCATTGATGCAAGTACCTTCTCCTGAGCCGAGAGGCCTCAAATAAAAGATGGTGTGGGATTATTTTGTGTGTTGTGAGTGCCATATTCTCTTACCACTGAAGGCACAGATATTTAACGGTCTTGAGTGGCAATTTGTTCATTTTCATTGCCTCTTTAGCTTAGGCCACTGTATTGCAGGGCCGCCTCATGGATACAGTGTCTCTGTCCTCAGTACTTTCATTAATCATCATGGGAACGTTTCTATGGCAGAAACAGTATTCTCGAAGAAACCTTGTGGTGTCTTACTTAAAGCTCTCAGTGAAACTATACAATGCCAAGCTGCATAATGCTAAGTACAGTACTTATCAGCAGGACTTGGATTACAGGGTCGGAAAGTCTTTCTCAAAGGCAGGCATGTAACTCAATTCAGCCTCAGAAAGATTCAAAACAGATTCTTGACTGGAATGCTATAGAGTCATATGCAGTGTGGTAACTGGGCTGGTCTTGAAAGTACTATCTTGTTCACAAGTGGGAACAATGTCTCTGTTTTCAGGGTTAGCAAGAAGCACAGGCTGGGCAACAGCGGGATTTGACGCTGTAGCTTCTTTCTGTATACAGGGGCAAATCTTTCTGCTGTAAGCCAGATCAGACCAAAACGCTTTCTTTGTCTTTATCAGAATGCTGGGCTGGCCTTCAAACAGTGGTACGATGAACATCAACAGGAACAGCTGAATTGGACTCAAAAATGGCCTCTGACACTGCTTTTCCATTAGAATACTGTTTTAGTCTTACAGGAGACATTAAGTCAGACTCTGTATTAGCTGTGATCTCTCAGCCTGCTTCTCAGGAGCATTTATGGCATTGGAACAAGATAACAACAAGTTGATAGCATTGCTGGAAGTAGATTCAACAATTACCAACCTTAAAATGGGAACTGTAGCTAAAATGGAACCTGTCCTGCATCTGTTTAAGAACCTCAACCTTTCTGCAAAAACTAAAATAAAGGAGAATAAAAGCAAATGATTAAAATAAATTATTAGAATTATGAAGGGGAATGGTCATAGTGTTTATGACATCCCTGGAATAACTTCTAAGCTAAACAATCACTGAATGTGTTTTTCATGAGTTTGATTATCATAACTTCATGACATACTTACAGAACAGAAGAATATGATAGAAATGTGTGTTTGATGGAATCACAGTTCATCACTTGTTGCATGATTGATACCACGTTTCCATGCTAAAATGAAAGGGGTATGTGCATTGGAAGACATGAGATTTATGATACTGTAAAGATGGAAAGGAACAAAAATGGAAACTAAGGACTGGAGCAGGTTGCAATCAGGAAATTGAAAGTCTGCAAAAGGAATCTATATGATAACACAAGTACTAAAACAAAGGAATGTAAGGGAAATGATAGACAAACTAACATAAATGATAGCTTGTACCCTCCTTCGATTGTGATCTCTCTGTAGGTGAATGTATGCATTTTTATATGATATTTTTGGGAAAACTTGAGGCAGCATGACAGCCAAAGCTGTCTTTATGCTAGACTTTTAAAAAACTTCATATATGCTACATAGAATAGCATAGGATACCCCTCTTACGTCATTCAACTGGGATTCTTTGGTTACAGCTAACGGTCTCAGAGGGCAAAGATCAGGTTAGTCTATCAAGATGAGGAGGCAATATACAACCCCAATATAATCAACGCTATTATTTATAAAATTGACATATGGGGTCATATTTATCAAGGAGCTACATTGCTCTTGGAGGTCCTCAGTCCTCTATATAGTCATATATATATATATATAAACGGCATGTGACCAAGACCCCGAGTGAAGTCGAAACACGTCTTGTTTCGTTGCCAACAATAAAACCTTTTTGAAGCAGAACTAACTGGCGTGGCTCCTTCCTTACCGAGATACCAGAGGATATTGGCCAAATAAACGGAGTTTGACAACTGCACACGGTGTCATCGTCCTTTTTGAGAGGATAAAGTGGTTGCATATATATCTATATTCACTGAAAAAACCATAGGTTTCAGGGACGTTATAGTTACAAATTAGCATTTAAAAAACCTTTGAAATTCACTGAAAAAACCATAGGTTTTAGGGACAGTTATAGTTAGTTGGACATTGCACTCGTACAAAACCCGTGAAATTCCCCGTTATAGTTAGTCCAGCTAACTATAACTCGCGCCCCCGCAATGCACTGCTGATGACGTCACATATTACATCACTCATGACATGGTCAGTGACATCACTGATGACATCACTGATGACATCTCAAATGGTGGTGGTGGTCCCCGGGGCTGCGGGAGGGCTCAGAGCCCCGGGGACCACCACCTCCCTATTATCCATAGGAAATCCGCGACATTCTATTTGAAATAACTCTCTTGCTGGTTGACGTATCTTCGCAAAATTTTCAAACTTTGTGGCCCGCTCCGGTCCGCTCCTACCCTGAAAGTCTCGGGGGATTCGTCAAGCGGGGGCCGAGAAAAAGGGGGTCCCAAAACGCGTTTTCCCCATGCAATTTTCCATAGGAAACTTTAGACACGGCTACAGCCCGAACTGCTGAACGGAATTACACCAAATTTGGCAAAGAGGTAGTTCTTGGTTCAGAAAGAACCCTTTTTGTTAAATGGTGTAAATCCGTTCAGTAGTTGCTGAGAAAATCAAAAGTAAAAAGATAGTGATATCTATGGCCGAGTAGGGGACCGCCACCTCCCCGGGGCACTAAACATTTAAATATGGGGGTCCGTTACGGACCCCAGAGCCACGGGGACCACCACCTCCCGGGGCTGTGAACTGAATGGGAGGGGGCCGCGCGGCCCCCTCCTGGAGCCCTTGATGGCCCTGGGGACCACCACCCCCAGGGCCGGCTCCTGCAGTGTCCCGGGGTGCCTACCCCGGGACACTGCTGTTTGCAATGACAGGACGGAGCCTCACGGCTCCCGTCCTGTCATTGCAAACTGCTTTGGATATTGGAAGAGAGCAGGGAAACCTGCTCTCTCTTCCAATATCCAAAGCCGGTAGCTTTCCACATGGGGAGCAGCATGTTAGCTGCTCCCCATGTGTAAAGCAATGCCGGCTCCCGTAGGACACGGGGAGCCGGCGGGACTGTGGTGGGATTGGGGACCCCCCCACAGTCCCCAATGAGAGGGCCAGCCCCGGGGGATGGGGTCCCCGGGGCAAGTAGTGGCCACGCGGCCCCCCTCCCCAAAAAATAAAAAAAATAAAAAAAACGGAAAGGCCGGCCCCGGGGGATGGGGTCCCCGGGGCCTTAAATGGCCTGAGCAGCCCCCCCCTACGAAAAAAGCCCGGGGGGTGGCGGTCCCCGGGCTTGGGGGCCCTTTGAGGCCCCCACACATTAAATTATCCCCCCACCATGCCCCCGGGACTTGGGCCACCCGGGGGCAAAATACAATCGAGCGCGGGAGACCGCGCTTCGATTTTTTCGGCAGGATTCGCGCACCCTGAGCGCATCCTGCCGATTTTTTAAAAAAAACATTTATTTTTTTTGCCCAGGGGGGTCCTTGTGGGACCCCCTGAGCAAACCTAGGGGGTCAGGGTGTTTCTACCCTGCCCCCTTTGTGCGCTTTGCGCAATTGTTTCTGTCCCTCGGTTCACATGCAGCTCGTGATCGGGAGGGTACGCGGACCAATTACACCAAATTTGGCAAAGAGGTAGTTCTTGGTTCAGAAAGAACCCTTTTTGTTAAATGGTGTAAATCCGTTCAGTAGTTGCTGAGAAAATCAAAAGTAAAAAGATAGTGATATCTATGGCCGAGTAGGGTCCGTGTACCCTCCCGATCCACGAGCTGCACGTTAATTGGCTGTCAGCTGGCTGTCAACATTCCAATTCAGGAAATGTTGGCAGCCATTTTGTCCCTCGGTAGAACCGAGGGACAGAAACAAGTGCGCGCAAGTGCAGTGTGTTGGACCAGGCTCCCATACAAATGTGGTTCTACCCTTATTATCTTGTCTACCATCACTTTCAACTCAGTGTCGGTGAATTTGGGCATTTTCTGTTTGGCCATGGTGCAAAGGTAAGACAAGTGCAGGGTGCAGGGGGTGGTGGAGTTATGTGAAGTGTGTCAGGTGTATGGTTGGGAAGTTGTGTTTTGTGGAGATGGGTGTATGTGATGTTGTGCTGTGTGCGTAAATGGTGTCCTGTCTTTCTGTGTCAGCTTCTGGTGTGCAAAGGATGCTGGTCCAGGAAGGGGTTGGTTTTATGCTGTTGTATGTGGGTGTGTCCAAATGAGTGATGTCCTCCAGGTGTTTCTTCCATGCTGGGCATTGCTTACATTGCCAATGGACATTTAGGGTGTATCATTGTGGCGTGTGTGATGTGATTGAGGGCGGCGTCGAGTGCAGGCACACTTTGTGCATCGCTGTTCAGTTTGTTACTACCGCCATTCATTTGGTCTATGCGCGAGCAAGGGAATCGGAACGCAATGCTCCGTCCTCCAGCTCCGCGGTTTCATCGTAATTGTCAGTGCGGCCATTCCGCGGCAGGATCAGCCTTTTCAGTCCCTTGAACAGCTTTCCCCGTCCACCGCGGTCAGATTTGCAACTTTTCCAGGCATGGCGGACGGTCATTTGTGAGTTCCGTCCGCCGTGGTGGGATTTTCCGTGCATTGCATCGTAATTTGACCAACGGAGATGCCGAGGGTCATGCGGGTAGATTTTGCCGCGAGCATGGCGGACGGAAGCCTTTTCCGTCAGGCATCGTAATTGGGCCCCTAAGTTTTTGGGCAAAATTCGCAACAAGTAATCCATCGATGTAATCCTCTATCCACAGTAATCGACCATATCACAAAAATCCATTCAGCAAATCTTTTAAAATGTCCAAAAATCGATTATGCCATCGGTGTTCTTGAACCTTCCATCTAGATGAAAAAACGCGACTATGCGATACTCTTTTGGGGGAAAACCTAACGCTTTAAAAATATTTTAAAAGATTGCTTTCTTTACACTTTGGTTTTAAAAAAAATAAAGCCTTCTTTAAAAAAAAAATTCTTAAACCAAAAGTGTCTAGAAAGCAATCAACCCGACATGGGCCTACAACTGCTACCTGGGTAGGAATGAAAATGTGGATTAAAACATTCAAAACATACAAAAAACTACTATCCTAGTTCTAACTACCTCCTTCCTCTCTCCTTACAATAAACTAAGCCACGTACAAACTATTTTTTAAAATGTTAAATTGCCTTTCCTGAGCGCAGCTCTTCCTTCCATCCGTAAAAATGAAAAAAGGACATTTTCTCCCATTGATTTCAATGGGAAACCATGGGAAAACCTACAAAAAAATGTAAAAAAAATATGTTAGAGTACAGTACAGTTGCAATGTGGATTTTTTTAAATAATAAAATTTGTAATTAATTTTTATATTTTTTTAACATTTAAATTGACTGTCTTATGTTTTTAAAAAGAAATAAACTTTAAAAAATGCATTTTGAGTTGTCTTTATAATTTAATATCTATATTTTATATTTGTAATAATCTTAAATAATTAACTAGATTTACTCTGACAAGCATGTTTATATATTATTATTATTTTATTAACTATTTTATTGCTTTTAATTCTTTAAATATTATATTAAAAATGTATTATAAATTATTACCCAAGTATTAAAATGAATACCTGGGTATTAATAAACTCCCCCACCCATAACCCCTGTTTCCCTTGCATCCCGTCCCAGGATGAGTGTCAATTCCTTATATTTTTTTATTTTTTTAAAAATTATATTAGAAATTACTTTTAAAAAAATTATATCAGTAAAAATTAATGCTCAGGTATTAATATAAATACCTGGGTATTAATACACTACCCCACCCAAAACCCCTGTTTCCCTTGCATCCCGTCCCAGGGGTTGGTTGTCAAACCCACTTCAAAAATAATGAAAATATTTTTTTAATTAAATACATTTTTTATATTATTTCATTTTTAAATTACTCAAGTATTAATATAAATGAATACACAAGTATTAAAATTAATACCTGGGTATGAATACACTCCCCCACCCATAACCCGATATCCAAGCATCCCGTGTTAGGAGATGTGTCAAAGCCTTCATTTAAAAAAAAAAATTATTTATAAAAAAATTACAAAATACTTTAAAAAAAAAACTATTTTCAGTAAAATTTAATACTCAAGCATTAAAATTAATACCTGAGTATTAATACACTAACCCACCCAAAACCCCTGTTTCCCTAGAATCCCATCACAGGGGATGGGTGTCAATCCCAATTATATTTAATTTAAAATTTTAAAAAAATTAAAAAGTAGAAATAAGTTTAAAAAGCACTATTATTATTAACAACTAATACATAATTATTCAATTGAATACCTGGGTATTAAAACACTCCCCCACCCAAAAACCCCTGTTACCCTAGTATCCCGTTCCAGGGGATGCGTTTCAATCCCTCTTAAAAATAAATTAAACAAATTACAATATTTTAAATAAGAAATATTGTTTTTTAAACGCAACTATTTAAAAAAATTAATACCCAAGCATTAAAATTAATACCTTGGTACTAAAACATCACCAAAGACTTCAAAAGAATAATATTTATAAAAATATAAAATGTACCTTAAAAATGCGATGTAATGGCATGCGGTGTACAGGCAGATGTGTTGTAATGGCATGCATTGTAATGGCATGCGTTGTAATGGCACTTCAGATGTAATGCCTGCGTTGTAAAGTCATTACGATGTAATGCCTGCGTTGTAATGGATGTTTCCCCCTCCTGGGCGGCCCCGCCTTTGCGTCTGAGAAGTGGGCATTGGGGGACATCGCTCTTGTTTCATATCTATACGACGAGGGCAGTATCGATGGTCTTTCTCTGGCGACTAGCGTGGTCCTGAATCAATGGATACTTTCTCTTAGTCCGATGGGATGGTGAGGAGGCTGACCAGAGCGGACACCGCTCTGGCGGGGTCGTCTGCTTCCACAGGTTGCTCCGTTAGAAGGCTTTCGGAAGTGGGACCTCATAGGGATCTCTACTGTAGATGATGTCATGAGGGGAATGGTTCTCACGTCCTTTCCAGACCCTGCAGGTGGAGTATCAGCTTTATTGAAGTCAGTTGCATCACTACCTTCAGCTCCGCCATGCACTGATCCTGTACATTGCGGCCCTGTCTGATCTCCCTGAACTTAACCCATTAGAAGGTAAACGTATAATGGGAGACCTGGTAGACCACAAGATTTCAGACACTTATTTCCAACCACCCTAATGAATTCCTTGCTCTCCGGGGGGCGTGGGAGGCTGATGTAGTGGTACAGGAGAACGAGGATTGGACTGAGGCTCTGGGGCGCCTTGAGAGGTGGCCATTGCTGCCAGACTAAGGGGCCGATTCCGATTCGGGCCGGAAAACGTACCGACCGACTCGGCACGGGAATTTAGTCCGACCGACACGTACCGGCGCTGCCTGACCTGCGTAGTACGATGAAATGCATGTGAATCCACGACCGACTCGTCACGGAACACAAGCCGAACGACCGAACCGCCACGGAAACCAGCCATCCGGCCGGGAAACAACGCGAATCGAACCGACCGACACGCACCAGGAATGAACCCGAGCGAAACGTACCCGCGAACTCCGACCCGCGCAGTACGATGCAATGCGTGCAAAACCAGACCGAGTCGCACGGAAACCAAGCCGTACGACCGCCACGCATACAAACCCAGCCTAGGCAACCCAATACTCCGCGACCGGCCAGCGTACGCCGCACATGAAACACAGCAGAAACACAGCGTGAACGACTCGGAGAAGCTCGCACGAGACAACTGCAGCGTCCTACTCAGTCAGAAGAACGTCTCCTACATGCCCCAAAACTACAAAGGAA